>OZ005742.1:137148777-137532606 GCA_963930735.1 Dioctria linearis | reverse complement strand
CAGTACCTATCCCCAAGCCCAAGATGATGTAGTACCGACTAATGCCACCAGGGGACCTTGCTCAAGAAATGGTGTTTGCACTCGAAAGAGCAACTGTGAATTTTCTCTGCACGCACCCCCATGACCCAATAATAATAATAATTTGCTGATATCTACAACTTCCCTGCTAAGAAAACGTGCAGGATTTGAAAACAGCAAAACCATGATGACGTCATGCCAATATCTAGAACTCTCCCGCTAATGCATGCTGATAGTTCCGGCTAAGGTCGCTAGGGTACCTTACTCAAGAAATGGCGTTTGCGCCCAAACAGATGTCGCTAATATCTCGAAAACCAAAGCCCGCTGATGAAAATTTCGTTCCCCCACCCACCAAACACACAACCAAGAATCCATTTCCATGAGCAAAAATAACTTGAAATATAAATACGCTAATATCTCGAAAACCAGAGCCCGTAGGGGATTTCTGATGAAAATTTCATTACCCCGCCTCCCTCTCTTTAGTATCCCCCCTCCACATACCACCCCTCTAGAATCCATTGGCATGAACAAAAATTTCCTACTATTAACTTTAATTATTAGTTCAAAACCAAAAGCCTACATTTAGGCGCTGAAGAAAAATCAATTATTACTAATATTAATTCAAAACCAGGCGCAACACTTGAAAACAACAAAAGCCTACATTTAGGCGCACCACACATCCAAAAAAGTGAAGCAAAAAACTTCCCAAAACCGTAGCATGCTGCCACGTGTGGGCAAAAATGAAGTAAAAACTTCCCAAAAACGTAGCATGCTGCCACGTGTGGGCCAAAAGTGAAGCAAAAAAACTTCCAACAGAATCGTACCACACATCCAAAGCCGTAGTACCGGAGCATGCTGGTAGTATCGGCTCACTGACATCTTTTAGAATCTGTTCATGGTGATGTCATGTTGTGAAATCCGAATGATGCTGAACAAAGCCTACATTTAGACGCAGCACTCCCATGAGCGAAAAAAACTTGAATTATTACCAATATTAACTATATCTAAAAATGTAAAATCGCTAATATCTCGAAAACCAAAGCCCGGAGAGGATTTCTGATGAAAATTTCGTTCCCCCTCTAACCCACGCCCCTCTAACACCTTCTAGAATCTATTGGCATGAACAAAACTATCCTAGGTAGCTTGAATTATTAATAATATTAACTATATCTGAAAAGGTAAAATCGTTAATATCTCGAAAACCAGAGCCCGTAGAGGATTTCTGATGAAAATTTCATCCCCCCTAATACCACCACCCCAACCATCTAGAATCCATTGGCATGAACAAAAATTTCCTAGCGTTAACTTCAATTATTACTAATATTAGTTCAAAACCAAAAGCCTACATTTAGGCGCACCTATGTATGTATTTAAGAAAACCGTAGTAGGGGAGCATGCTGGTAGTACCTGCTAATGTCGCTAGGGCGTAGTCAAGACCAAATGACACATCCCGGTAGTAACGATTAATCCCGCTAGGGCGCAGTCGAGACTCAATGAAAGCAAAAGCCTACATTTAGGCGCAACACATATCTATTTAAGAAAACCGTAGTACGGGAGCATGCTGTTAGTACCGGCTAATGCCGCTAGGGTGCAGTCAAGATCAAATGATACATCCCGGTAGTACCGATTAATCCCGCTAGCGCGCAGTCGAGACTCAATGAAACCAAAAGCCTACATTTAGGCGCAGCACCTGGTGTATCCAAGACACAAACCAATACAACCAAGACACAAACCTACATTTAGCACGGGCTCAAACCACCTAGCGACGGTGGCGCCATCTGTGGCGAAATCCCGGAGGCATAAAAAAGTGATCTGGTACTCTCATAGCTATACTACTGACCTGGCCTGGTGTAATAATGTGCCGGATCTAAATTGTAAGTCTTCATGCACACTTCTTGAAAGTTCTCAAACACTTCAGCCAATAGGAGAACATCGGTCTTAAGGTATAGATCTGAATATTCACCAAGTGTCTGTATTTCAAATGTCTGCCAGACCTTTTCGGCATGATTGTAGTCCTCAGGAGATATAACACTGTCAGTCATTTTGTTGTCAAATTTTTCCTGTGCTGGCAAGTGCTGGAAATCCAATTTTGTCCAATCGTCAACGAAAGTTGTATGGGAAGACTCCTTTGCGCGTAAGTAGTTTAAAATCATCATTATCCAATTGCTGCCATACTGCTCTTGTGATATTTAATTTAGCGATCGGCAGCAATGATGATAGCTTATCCAAGGATTCAGCCATAAAACGGAAGGAATCGATGAATCTTAATTTGATACGACTTCCTTCAACGTGCTTGGTGAACGAAATGTATCTTTTTTTATTTATTGGTAGGAGATCCACTTTTCCAGGAATGGCTGTAGCTATATCCTTAATAATGAAGTGAGCATCATATCCAGATAAATTGGGAAAAATTACTGGAACTTTGGAGCAATCTTGATACATCGGATTACATGCATTGTGCGCTGGCCATCAGTATTTTCCTGTTAAAAGAAATTATGAAAAAATGAATGAAATTATGATTCGCAGTATTTACCTGTTAAGTGGCAATGGTCCCGGACTCTTCATCGGTTGCAAACATTTTTTTACATATATGGCAGCAAGTACTTTCCATATGTGAACGCCGTTCCTCTTTAGTCAGGGGCTGCATTGGCCTGATGTTCAGCTTTTCCTGTACAGCTATGGATGCAATTTTTTCATTTGTAATGCAAACCATTGTTGACAATTCTTGCCTCGATATGCTCTGGAATATGAGAGCTTAGTATTATGTTTGCAGTGGAAATAGAATCTAATGCTATGAACTTCATGTTCCTGGATTCGCTGTATATTTTGATGGTTTCTCTGAATCGGTTTCAATTTAGACTCAAGATCAGCATATGCAGAAAACGGGGCAGTAGTTACGGTATGTTCATTCTGGAACACCTTTTTTAGCTTCCAGGATTTCGCCACAGATGGCGCCACCGTCGCTATGTGGTTTGAGCCCATACTAATGTAGTTTAGTGTCTTGGCTGTATTGGATGTGTATTTTGGACACGCCATTGTGTCTTGGGTGAACCATTGTGCCCTAGCGGGATTAACCGGTACTACCGGGATGTGTTATTTGGTCTCTACTGCGCTCTAGCGGCATTAGCCGGTACTACCAGGATGTACCGGTACTACGGTTTTCTTAGATAGATATGTGGTGCACCTAAATGTAGGCTTTTTTATTATGATTTTTCTTGAGCCCCTAAATGTAGGCTTTTGGTTTTTGAACTAATAATTAAAGTTAACGCTAGGAAATTTTTTGTTCATGCCAATGGATTCTAGATGGGATGGTATGTAGGGGGAGGGGGATAATAAAGATAGGGAGGGGGTAATTGAAATTTTTATCAGAAATCCTCTACGGGCTCTGGTTTTCGAGATATTAGCGTATATTTTTGCTCATGGAAATGGATTCTTGCCGGTGTGGGGCGGGAGGGGGAACGAAATTTTCATCAGAAATCCTCTAAGTTTTCGAGATATTAGCGACATCTGTTTGAGCGCAACGCCATTTCTTGAGTAAGGTAACCCTAAGCGACCTTAGCCGGAACTACCAGAATGCCTTGGTTTTGCTGTTTTCTTTTATTAGAGTTCTAGATATTGGCAAGACGTCATCATGGCTTTGCTGCCACAGTTGTAGATATCAGCATTAATTCGAATTTCACAACATGACATCACCATGAACAGATCCTAGAAGATGTCAGTGAGACAATTAGCCGATACTACCAGCATGCTCCGTACTACGGCTTCTTGGATGTGTGGTACGGTTCTCTTGATATGCGAAGTTTTTTGCTTTCACTTTTGCCCACACGTGGCGTCTGCTCCTTGGTGTTCTGATTGAATAGAGTAATGTTCCCATGGTAGAGTATCCGTTGTCTCACTCAATAATATACCGCTTGTTATCATATGGAATCAATGCAATCTTCTGTTGAATGATCGTGTAGACATTGTGGTTATGCGATCGTATGAAGCTCTGATTAGCAGTTAATGCTCGCTTGTTATTCAAACATACCACGTAGTCTTCGAAATTGATATGTCTCTGGACTACATTAGTCTTTACTCCTTTTGCTTTCTTATAGTTTTACAACCGTTTATACGCAGACTGTATATTTTCGAGCGCAAGCCTACAAATTCGCTCACGATTTTCCCATTCAGCTCATCCTTCATTAAACCAGGAATCTTTTTATTCATGAGCGGTAAAATTGAATTGATTATCTTTTGGGTAATCACTTGTATCAATTTGTTATATTTTTCGGCCATAAACTCTCATGCATTTTCCTCTTCAAGTTCATATATTAGAGAATCTGTGTCTGTATATATGACTTTACATTTATCTCCGAATTCACGCTGCATAAAACTCTAGTGGAAAATAATAGAGGCATTTCTTTGAAATTTCCAAAACTGCCACTTCCAATATAGGGAGGCTTATTGAATAAGATTTTCAGTCGCCTTAATTCCACAGCAACTAAATTCTCATCAAATATCGTTGCACTGTGGAAGTTGGGTGCTTTAATCCGAGTTTTTCAACCATAGCGACCTTCCCACTTTACGCAAAGATTTATATCGCTATACTTGCGAACATTTTCCTGTCTTACAAAAAGCGGCATTATTCATCTGCTTATAGCTCTCCTTCTCTTGATCGGTGGTAGCCTGCTTCCGTTGGTGGTATTTAAGTCAATATATGGTTTAAGCCAAGCTGATTGGGATTGAATTGAAGAACCCGGTGCACTTTTTTTAGGGTGAGGCCCATGTGATAAGCATTGCCTCAAATTTCGTAGTGTATAACATATTAAGTTTTAGGATGTAATGTTGCCAAAAGCTTTTCTACTTTTGCTCCAGGTGGTGCTGCATGCTCAGAGCATAACGGTAAGTCCTTATTCTTATCATGTAGATGTTGGGATAATTCAAGTCGACTTCGCATATGTATCCAATTTGGAGAATCATCAGGAATTTTCAAAACGTCAATATTGGGACATCAACCCATTTGAATCCTCCGGTTGGTAAATGCTGTGACATGGCCCATCCATAAAGGTTATTCACATTTATAATACATCAGGTATTTCTCTTTCTCCTCAGGCTTAAAATCTTCCATATATTTATTATTTGCTTTATTATATCTCTTCGAGCATTGACTTATACCACCTCGAATGCCTCTCTCTATGAATAGCAGTATATCTACGTCAGTTATCAGCTCTTTTTTCACTTTGGTGTATTTTAGCATAGCACCCATGTTAGACCTGGCATGGATTGTAATAATGTGCCGGATCTAAATTGTAAGTCTTCATGCACACTTCTTGAAAGTTCCTCAAACATATCAGCCAACAGGAGAACATCGGTCTTAAGGGTATTAGATCTGAATATTCCACCAAGTGTCTGTATTTCAAATGTCTGCCAGACCTTTTCGGCATGATTGTAGTCCACAGGGAGATGTAACACTGTCAGTCATTTTGTTGTCAAATTTTTCCTGTGCTGGCAAGTGCTGGAAATCCAATTTTGTCCAATCGTCAACGAAGTCGTAATTGGGAAGACTCCTTTGCTCGTAAGTAGTTTAAAATCATCATTTTCCAATTGCTGTCATACTGCTCTTGTGATATTTAATTTAGCGATAGGCAGCTATGATGATAGCTTTTCCAAGGATTCAGCCATAAAACGGAAGGAATCGATGAATCTGAATTTGGAATGACTTCCTTCAACGTGCTCGGTTGCAAACGTTTTTTTCACATATATGGCAGCAAGTATTTTCCATATGTGAACGCCGTTCCTCTTTAGTCAGGGGCTGCATTGGCCTGATGTTCAGCTTTTCCTGTACAGCTATGGATGCAATTTTTTCATTTGTAATGCAAACCATTGTTGACAACTCATTGCCTCGATATGCTCTGGAATATTAGAGCTTAGTATCATGTTTGCAGTGGAAATAGAATCTTATGCTATGAACTTCATGTTCGGATTCGCTGTATATTTTGATGGTTTCCCTGAATCGGTTTCAATATAGACTCAAGATCAGCATATGCAGAAAACGGGACAGTAGTTACGCTATGTTCATTCTGGACCACCTTTTTTAGCTTCCAGGATTTCGCTACAGATGGCAGCACCGTCGCTAGGTGGTTTGAGTCCATACTAATGTAGGTTTGTGTCTTGGCTGTATTGGTTTGTATCTTGGATACGCCATTGTGTCTTGGATGCACCATTGTGCCCTAGCGGGATTAACCGGTACTACCGGGATGTGTTATTTGGTCTTGACTGCGCTCTAGCGGCATTAGCCGGTACTACCAGCATGTTCCGGTACTACGGTTTTCTTAGATAGATATGTGGTGCACCTAAATGTAGGCTTTTTTATTATGATTTTTCTTGAGCCCCTACCAATGGATTCTAGATGGATGGTATGTGGGGGGGAGGGGGGGGGGGGGGGGGGTAATAAAGATAGGGAGGGGGTAATAAAGATAGGGAGGGGGTAATAAAGATAGGGAGGGGGTAATAAAGATAGGGAGGGGGTAATAAAGATAGGGAGGGGGTGGTAAAGATAGGGAGGGCGGGAATAAAGATAGGGGGGGTAATGATATTTTTATCAGAAATCCTCTACGGGCTCTGGTTTTCGAGATATTAGCGTATATTTTTGCTCATGGAAATGGATTCTTGCCGGTGTGGGGCGGGAGTGGGAACGAAATTTTCATCAGAAATCCTCTGGTTTTCGAGATATTAGCGTCATCTGTTTGGGCGCAAACGCCATTTCTTGAGTAAGGTACCCTAGCGACCTTAGCCGGAACTACCAGAATGCCTTGGTTTTGCTGTTTTCTTTTATTAGCGGGAGAGTTCTAGATATCGGCATGACATCATCATGGTTTTGCTGCACAGTTGTAGATATCAGCATTATTCGAATTTCACAACATGACATCACCGTGAACAGATTCTAGAAGATGTCAGTGAGACATTAGCCGATACTACCAGCATGCTCCGGTACTACGGCTTTCTTGGATGTGTGGTACGGTTCTCTTGGATAGGCGAAGTTTTTTGCTTCACTTTTGCCCACACGTGGCGTCTGCTCCTTGCTGTTCTGATTGAATAGAGTAATGTCCCCATGGTAGAGCATCCGTTGTCTCACTCATAATATACCGCTTGTTATCATATGGACTCAATGCAATCTGCTTTTGGCTGATCGTGTAGACATTGTGGTTATGCGATCGTATGGAGCTCTGATTAGCAGTTAATACTCGCTTATTATTCACACATTCCACGTAGTCTTCGAAATTGATAATTCTCTGGACTACATTAATCTTTACTTCTTTTGCTTTCTTTACAGTTTTACCACCGTTTATACGCAGACTGTACATTTTCGAGCGCAAGCCTACAAATTCGGTCATGAGTTTCCCATTCAGCTCATCCTTCATTAGACCAGGAATCTTTTTATTCAAGAGCGGTAAATTGAATTTATTATCTTTTGGGTAATCACTTGTATCAAATTTGTTTATATTTTCGGCCATAAACTCACATGTATTTTTCTCTTCAAGTTCATATATTAGAGAATCTGTGTCTGTATACATGACCTTACTTTTATCTTCAAATTCACGCTGCATAAAACTGTAGTGGAAATAATAGAGGCATTTCTTTGAAATTTCCAAAACTGCCATTCCAATATAGAGAGGCTTATTGAATAAGATTTTCAGTCGCCTTAATTCCACAGCAACTAAATTCTCATCAAATATCGTTGCACTGTGGAAGTTGGGTGCTGCAATCCGAGCTTTTGCACCATAGCGACCTTCCCACTTTACGCAAAGATTTATATCGCTATACTTGCGAACATTTTCCATGGTCTTACCAAAAGCTGCATTATTCATCTTCTTATAGCTGCCCTTCTCATGATCGCTGGTAGCCTGCTTCCATTTGGTGGTATTTAAGTCAATATATGGTTTAAGCCAAGCTGATTGGTTGAAGTGAAGAACCCGGTGCACTTTTTTTAGGATGAGGCCATATGATAAGCATTGCCGCAAATTTCGGTAGTGTATAACATATTAAGTTTTAGGATGTAATGTTGCCAAAAGCTTTTCTAATTTTGCTCCAGGTCGTCCTGCATACTCAGAGCACAACGGTAGATGTAGATGTTGAGGATAATCCAAGTCGACTTCGAATATGTATCCAATTGGAGAATCATCAGGAATTTTGAAAACGTCAATATTGGGAACATCAACCCATTTGAATCCTCCGGTTGGTAAATGCTGTGACATGGCCCGTCCATAAAGGTTATTCACATCATAATACATCAGGTATTTCTCTTTCTCCTCAGGCTTAAAATCATCCATATATTTATTATTTGCTTTACTATATCTGTTCGAGCATTGACTTATACCACCTCGAATGCCTCTCTCTATGAATAGCAGTATATCTACGTCAGTTATCAGCTCTTTTTTCACTTTGGTGTATTTTAGCTTAGCATCCCATGTTAGACCTGGCATGGTGTAATAATGTGCCGGATCTAAATTGTAAGTCTTCATGCACACTTCTTGAAAGTTCTCAAACACATCAGCCAATAGGAGAACATCGGTCTTAAGGTATAGATCTGAATATTCACCAAGTGTCTGTATTTCAATTGTCTGCCAGACCTTTTCGGCATGATTGTAGTCCTCAGGAGATATAACACTGTCAGTCATTTTGTTGTCAAATTTTTCCTGTGCTGACAAGTGCTGGAAATCCAATTTTGTCCAATCGTCAACGAAGTCGAATGGGAAGACTCCTTTGCGCGTAAGTATTTTAAAATCGTCATTATCCAATTGCTGCCATACTGCTCTTGTGATATTTAATTTAGCGATCGGCAGCAATGATGATAGCTTATCCAAGGATTCAACCGGAAAACGGAAGGAATCGATGAATCTGAATTTGATACGACTTCCTTCAACGTGCTTGGTGAACGAAATGTATCTTTTTTATTTATTGGTAGGAGATCCACTTTTCCAGGAATGGCTGTAGCTATATCCTTAATAATGAAGTGAGCATCATATCCAGATAAATTGTGAAAAATTACTGGAACTTTGGAGCAATCTTGATACATCGGATTACATGCATTGTGCGCTGGCCCTCAGTATTTTCCTGTTAAAAGAAATTATGAAAAAATGAATGAAATTATGATTCTCAGTATTTACCTGTTAAGTGGCAATGGTCCCGGACTCTTCATCGGTTGCAAACGTTTTTTCACATATATGGCAGCAAGTACTTTCCATATGTGAACGCCGTTCCTCTTTAGTCAGGGGCTGCATTGGCCTGATGTTCAGCTTATCCTGGACAGCTATGGATGCAGTTCGTTCATTTCTAATGCAAACCATTGTTGACAATTTTTGCCTCGATATGCTCTGCAATATGAGAGCTTAGTATCATGGTTTCAGTGGAAATAGAATCTTATGCTATGAACTTCATGTTCCAGGATTCGCTGTATATTTTGATGGTTTCGCTGAATCGGTTTCAATATTGACTCAAGATCAGCATATGCAGAAAACGGGACAGTAGTTACGCTATGTTCATTCTAGACCACTTTTTTTAGCTTCCAGGATTTCGCCACAGATAGCGCCACCGTCGCTAGGTGGTTTGAGTCCATACTACTGTAGGTTTGTGTCGTATTGTTTTATATCTTGGATACGCAATTGTGTCTTGGATGCACAATTGTGCCCCAGCGGGATTAACCGGTACTACCGGGATGTGTTATTTGGTCTTGACTGCGCTCTAGCGGCATTAGCCGGTACTACCAGCATGTTCCGGCACTACGGTTTTCTTAGATAGATATGTGGTGCACATAAATGTAGGCTTTTTGATTATGATTTTTCTTGAGCGCCTAAATGTAGGCTTTTGGCTTTTGAACAAATAAAGTTAACTCTAGGAAATTTTTGTTCATGCCAATGGATTCTAGATGGATGGTATGTGGGGGGGGGGGGGGGGGGGGGGGGGGTAATAAAGATAGGGAGGGGGGGGGGGGGGGTATTGAAATTTTCATCAGAAATCCTCTGGTTTTAGAGATGTTAGCGTCATCTGTTTGGGCGCAAACGCCATTTCTTGAGTAAGGTACCCTAGCAACCTTATCCGGAACT
Organism: Dioctria linearis; assembly: GCA_963930735.1. NCBI lineage: Eukaryota > Metazoa > Arthropoda > Insecta > Diptera > Asilidae > Dioctria > Dioctria linearis. The sequence goes on along the minus strand of OZ005742.1, from coordinate 137,522,506 downwards.
ACCAGCATGCCTTGGTGTTGCTGTCTTCTTTTATTAGCGGGAGAGTTCTAGATATCGGCATGACGTCATCATGGTTTTGCTGCACCTAAATAAGTTTTCTTAGCAGGGAAGTTGTAGATATCAGCATTATTCGAATTTCACAACATGACATCACCATAAACAAATTCTAGAAGATGTCAGTGAGACATTAGCTGATACTACCAGCATGCTCCGGTACTAGAGCTTTCTTGGATGTGTGGTACGGTTCTCTTGGATATGTGAAGTTTTTTGCTTCACTCTTGCCCACACGTGGCAGCATACTACTGTTTCTGTGCCCACACGTAGCAGCATGCTACGGTTGTTTTTTTGATGTGTGGTGCGCCTAAATGTAGGCTTTTGTTGTTTTCAAGTGTTGCGCCTGGTTTTTAATTAATATTAGTAATAATTGATTTTTCTTGAGCGCCTAAATGTAGGCTTTTGGTTTTGAACTAATAATTAAAGTTAATAGTAGGAAATTTTTGTTCATGCCAATGGATTCTAGATGGTGGGTATGTTTGGGGGGATAATATAGACAGGGAGGGAGGGTAATGAAATTTTCATCAGAAATCCTCTACGGGCTCTTGTTTTCGAGATATTAGCGTATTAATAGTTCAAGTTATTTTTGCTCATGGAAATGGATTCTTGGCGGTATGGGGTGGGAGGGGGAATGAAATTTTCATCAGAAATCCTCTACGGGCTTTGGTTTTCGAGATATTAGCGACATTTGTTCAAACAATTAGCTAATTGGCAAGTATATAATTACTAATTGGCAATTAGCAGCTTGATTGGTAATTAGCTAATTGGCAATTAGTAATGTGGTGTGATGCGTAATTCTCATAAAATAAACAAATTTAAGTAATGTCAACACTTGCTGTAAATATTTAATAGAAAACTTCAAGTTTAAGGTAAAAATATGGTTGCTGTGAGGTGTATTGATACAATTTCTTTTGATGAAAATAATGTTGTCAAACCAAATTAAATTTCTAAATTTTTTATCACATCAAATTAATTATTTATTTCTAAATCTTAAGTTATAAACTTTTTCCCTATGTTCTATATTCAAAATTGGTAGCAATATAAGTGAAGTTCTATGAATCCAATCTTGGAAACGAAAGCGATCCAGAGCATACGTCTCCCAAGGTCCTTTTCTGGGCTCATATTCAATTATATAAACTTGTGGAGCACTAGTACTAAACGTAACTTTCATTATCACTAATAATTTAGAAATATTAATAATAAAAATCTAGTTTCACATTATTGATTTTTTTTATTTAACGATTATAATAATTAATTGGGTACAGATTAATATCATGGCCAATAAACTCTATTTTAAACGTTCGGCCGATAGGACCTCTATTTATAAGATAAAAATCTCCTGCAGTATTTATCTCCAGTATAGCATCGTCAGTAATTGTGCTATACCGTGCAGGAAGGAAAAGTTGACAGTCCTCCAAGTCCAGGATGATGCGAGATGCAGTCTTACCTCTTCTGACACCCAGAATCTTGTATTCCTTAATAAATTCCATTTCAGATGTCTTTAGAGCAGGTGGATACTGCTCCAGCTTCATCAGTTCCTCCATTGCTTTTGCCATTTCAGATTACTTTCTCCTTGGTTGTTTATCGTTTGAACTCCAAAATGAAACTGATTGCAAATCTGATTCAGCTCCTCAATTTATAGTCATGATTCCAAAACAAGTTTAATCCTGCTTAAAGCAAATTTGCAATATGAGCTCATTAAGCTGAATGATTCATGTAATTTGATACCACATTTCCTGTGTGGAACCAAATTACAAGAATTTTACTGATCGAAATGTTTCATTGGAATTCGTAAACATCCTGTTGTAAACAAATTTAAGCAATATCAGCAAATGATTCATGTTTATTCTACTGATCGAAACGTTTCATTGGAATTCGTATACAAATTTTCACATCCTGCTGTAAACAAATTTAAGCAATATCAGCAAAAGATTCATGTTTATTCTTTTCATATAATTTCATACCTCACTTCCTGCAGGCAGCCAAAAATTTTATTGTTCCAAGAATTTTACCGATCGAAACGTTTCATTGGAATGTAAACAAATTTTAACATTTTCATGTATGCATTCATGTAAACAATCTTATTTGCAAATTCGACCAACAGAATAAAGTAATCAAATTAATTTGAGTGAGTTTCTTATCGTGTAATTCGATATCATCTCAGTCTGAAGCAAATTCGTTGGAATTGTAGCAGCAGGATCATTCATGTTTACAACCCGTTTCTATAAAAGCGCAAGCAAACTCTTGGGGAGCACCAGTCAATCTAAGTGATTCAAAGTGTTAGTGTTGAATAAAAAAATTAAAAATGTCTATCACAGTAATAAATGAAAGTTTTTCATTAATTAAGAAATTGCGAGAAGATGTGTTAAAGTGTTTAAGTGATGCAAATTTTGTGAATAAAAACAATATTATTAAATAGTGCAACAGAAACATTCGTAAAAATCAAGCAGCATTTTGGAAGTGTAATAAGCATGCTAGAAAACGACATTTGGACAGCTGTATTGCTCAAATTAAATCGTTGAGAGTGTTAATCAAAGCTCCCCGTCGAGGTGGAGGAATTAATCAACCATTAATAAAAAGTGATTTTGTTAAGTGGGAAGAAATAAAAACAGCATTCGTAGGTAGCATTAGGGCAGGTGTTATCGTGAATATAAGCCACCTAACTTATTTATGCAAGATGCCTCCAAATTACTTGCTCGCCGCATTAAGAATACATTAAAACAACAATATCATATTAAAGTTGCTACAACGTTTTGCGGTGAGTTTATTAAAGAAACTGGTGATAATGAAGTTATTAAAGACATTAAGTACTTCCAAGCAAGAACTGCCCCAATCAGTGTGGAGGATGATTTGAATGAGTGGTATAAATTAAATATATACGGCCCAATACTCACTCAGCTAGAAGAGTTTCAAGAGAAAGATAGTGGTTGGGCACTGCATTCTGTAATACCTTTAGCGGTGCATATCAACAAGTTTGAACCGATTCGGGGATCATTTTATATACCTCTACCGAAGGAGATTGCATCAAAGAAAGCTTGCATTAATTTGAAGAATAATGATGAAGCATGCTTCGCGTGGGCCGTAATCTCAGCGCTATATCCTGCAAATGTTCACTCCGATAGGATCTCATCATATCCACATTATTCTACTGTACTTAATTTAACTGGAATAACATTTCCCATGACGCTTAAGCAAATTACACAATTTGAAGGCCAGAACGATTTATCAATAAACGTGTTCATCCTAGAGAAAGAGCGTTTCTTCACCACAGTTCCAGTTAGACTTACGAAACACAGGATGGAGCGACATGTAAATCTCTTAATGCTGCAAAATGACTATGACCAGTATGACGATGATGAAGATCATATGGATGATGATGATGCCAGCAGATATCATTTCTGCTGATGTTTGCTCTACTTTTACTCTGAAGAAAAATTAACATCACACACTCCTGAATGCGAGAAACAAAACAACTGTAGGATTATGTTTCCCTCAGAGGAAAAGAAATGGTTGGAATATAAGAGCTATAACCATAAGAATCCAGTCCCGTTTTGTGTGTATGCTGATCTTGAATCAATATTGAAGCCGATTGAGGGAAACGATCAAAATACACAGCGAATCCATTAACATGAAGTTCAGAGCATAGGATTCAATTTCCACTGCAAACATGATGCTAAGCAAACCTCAATTCAACTCAATTCCTTACATATATCCAATAGCCTATGAAATCAGACGACACGTTCACAAAGTAGACAACAAATTAAATATAACATTTAAACCCATCCACAGACTCAACAACATTTACACCAAAACAAAAGATAAAATAAAAACTCCTGAAAAAAGCAGAGTAGTTTACAAAGATAATTGTGACAACTGTCCAGCAGCATATATTGGCCAAACATCTAAAAAATTAAAAACCCGCCTATCGCAACATACAAAATATATAGAGAAAAAGACCCCGCACTCAGCATTGGCTACGCATTCCCTTGATACAGGTCATGTTTTCAAGTTTGATAATGCTACGATCATTGCTAATGAAAACAACAGAGTGAGAAGAGGAATTAAGGATTAAGAATGGTCAACATAAGACTAGACTCGGAAGCCATCCACAAGGAATATTACCAAATATTAAAGTATATCAACACTCATAATACCCACACTAACACCATACATACTCATTGGTCATCACATTATAACGACACACATGCACAGCAATCACTAATTTAAACACCGACACCGATGGAAGCACCCACAAAACAAGATCATCTCCTACTCTTGTCAATAGTTTAAGCATGTAATGTCACTTGTTAGCCAGTTATTTGTTACATATTTTACACATAGTTTAATTTTGTTGTCCTGTAAACATTTTATTTTTTAATGTAACTTCACATGTTCTTGTTTATTTTAAATTATCTGTTATCTGTAATCTAATTTATTATAACCTTAAGGTAATTTTATTCATATTTTTAAAAAAGTGGTCTACATATATTTATATTGTTCTACAGCCCCATGAAGAGGACTCTAAACTAAGAGTCGAAACGTTGGGAGAGCATAATTTTTCAACAGAATATCAATAAAAGATGTCTTAAACAACTCTTTTATTTTTTAATTCTACTAAGATCGGAGATTTTCCTAAAAAAATTCACATAATAATCTGTTATGAACACCCGATCATAAGCACAGCAATAAGCTACTTGTATTTGCATCCTTTTATAGTGCAATCAAGGTATCAAATCCTTTACGGTAGCGGCCCTTGTTTAATGAGCTATCCTTATCAATCATCAAGAAACCATATTCATCCTTCCAACACTCAGCACAGGCTCTTCGAAATTTATCAAATTTCATGTCTGTATTCACATGATCATTATAGATATGTTTCAAATTCAAGTCATCTTGCTTGAATAAGATGATTAAATTAGCATTGTCACGTATTAAGTGCTTTGGTATATGCGTATATGTTTGACCGAGATAGAAGCTGTCTATATCTTCGTGGCGACCCATGCAAAAATAGGATCGCAATTTATCTTGCTTTTCACATGCTACATCATCGAAAATAAACACTGAATGTGATTTGGCTTCTTCTGGTGCTAGAACGTCGCAGTTGTTTGAGAATGTATAATACCGCAATCCTGAAATGGGAGTCATCACTCGCTTCAAGTATTCATACTTTGGTTGATGTAAAGATTTTGAATATATGTAAATATTTTCATATCTCGTACCATTGGGATGTTCCAGCAAACTTATCATTAGTTTTTCCACAATCAGATGGTCCAACAATGATGCTCCTTATATTATTAGGCTATAGGGGGCCATGCTTCTTTTTCACCTTCATAACAGCTACATCAGCATTTCGAACAGAAAAAATTTGTTGTTGTTTAATGAAGCGCATATTGAAGACTAACAGGATTCCTATAAGTACACCTGTTTATATTACATTTCAACAGTATCATCGGAACCTTATAAGATGCCGGATCACAAATCGAAACGCTCCAGAAAATCTTTGAACGGGGGAAGAGGACTATTAAATTCAATCATCAACAAATTACCTGTAGAATTACATCTACCGGGATACCAGTACTGTGGACCAGGAACAAAGTTACAACAAAGATTGGCGAGAGGAGATCCAGGCATTAATTCACTGGATGCAGCCTGCAAGGAACACGATATAGCATACTCGCGACATAAAGATACAAGTGATCGACATATAGCTGGTAAAATATTAGCTGAAAAAGCCTGGCAGCGTGCAAAATCTACGGATGCAAATTTGAGTGAACGTGCCAACGCCTGGCTTATAACAAACGCAATGAAGGCTAAAAGTAAGCTAGGTATGGGTCTTAAGGCTAAAAATAAACGCCAACCCACATTCCGAGAAGCAGTACGAAATGCACGTAAGATTTTAAAAATCAAAAAACCAAAAGACTTGATGGAAGCTACAAAAATAGCTCTTAGTGCAGCTAAAAATATTGTGAAAAGAAAGAAGAAATCAATTTAAACTTCACGATTGATACCTGTACCAAAAGCTGGCGGGGCACTTCCGTTCCTCATCCCGTTGTTTGCTGGGCTTTCAGCATTGGGAGCACTATCGGGAGGTTCAGCAGGCATAGCTAAAGCAGTAAATGATACCAGTGGGCAAAGGTAAAATTGGACGAAAGCAAACGTCATAACGAAGCAATGGAAACTATAGCGGTTGGTAAAGATGGAAACGGGCTGTTCTTGAAGCCGTATAGAAAAGGACTTGGACTCTATCTACAACCTCAACCAAAAAACTATTAAAGACGCTACCCAAACGACCGCTAAACGAGTTGGATCTTCACAAGTATACCACACACTTGCCGCACTTCAGAGGAGTATTTATGCGTGATAATCTACCTAAAAATCCATGGAAGCGAGAGAGCGGTATTGTTAACTTGGACATCTCAACTGGAGCAGGTAGCCACTGGGTAGCGTACTACAGAAAGGTGATAACATCGAATACTTTGATAGCTTTGGCAATCTCCAACTACCACGGGAACTCATAAACTACTTGGGTAGTAATATTACGTACAACTACAGTTCTTATCAGATCTACGATGCAGTAATTTGCGGTCACTTATGTTTAGAGTTTTTATATAATTGTTATAGCCATTAATTATTATCTATAAATAAATGAATCTATATTGAAATTGTGACAGTTCATTATCAACCGCCATGTCATTAACACTTACTCTCACGGGAAATTCATCTCTACTCACTACTGAGTACTTTCCTCCGGTGGAGCTAGCAACGGATTATGTTTGTGGATTAATTGATTTTCAAACATACAACTCTATACCAAATATTGATGTGAGCAATAATCTGGTTCATGTAGGGAATGAGGTTGTTGAGATACCTGCTGGATCCTATGAGATTGATGATATAGCAAAATATGTACAAGGATACTTGGATAAAGAAGGGAAAAGGATAAAGGTTGCGATAAAGGCTAACAATAATACATTGAAGAGTGAAGTTAAGGCAACTGAAGAAATACATTTTGAAAAACAGAGATCCATAGCTCCTCTGCTCGGATTCAGTAAAAGAAACTTATTTGCTAATATAGTGCATACATCAGAGTTGCCAGTCAACATCATTAAAGTAAATACTATACGCATCGAATGTAATATTATATCAGGATCATTCTTCAACAACACACAAGTACACACTCTCCACGAGTTTTCCCCGAACGTGGGGCCTGGGTATAAAATAGTGGAGGTACCCAAAGATGTAATCTATTTGCCTGTGAACACCAAACGTATAAGTTCTCTAACATTGAAGCTCCTTGACCAAGACGGTGACTTAATCAACTTCAGAGGAGAGACTATAACCATCAGGTTACATTTGAAGTCACAGCATGTTGATATACAATAATGATAAATACGAGTTCGGAGCAGACAAGATCATTAGTCAGCGGACAACCTTAAAGCGATCAAGACCTACATTAACACCTGCAAATGCAGCATACTTACAATCGATAGGGTTAACGCTGAAACAATGAATAAAGGAATACTAGATATTGCACCAGACGCTCGCTTTGATAACAGTGTTAGTAAATTTGGACATCACTCCTATTCACCATTTCTAACATCATTTAAAAACAGCGATGAAATCCGTATCTCTGTACAACATCAGGACTTGAATCTTCTACCCAGCAGGAGTTTTCTTTACATTGAGGGGTCGCTAACAAAGCTGGATGGAACCGTTTCAGCAACTGCAAAATTAGCTAACAATGCTCTACCATTTCTTTTTGAGGGAATACGCTATGAATTGAATGCAGTGGAAATCGATCGTACAAGAAATCTTGGGATTGCGACAACATTAAAAAACTACGTATCGCTAAATGCAAATGTAAGCAGGATACTACTCAACGGCAGTTGGTCGCCAGATTCATCCGTTATACCAGCCAATGGACTGTTTAACTATTGTGTACCTCTGAAATATTTATTGGGATTCGCTGAAGATTACAAGAAAATTCTGATAAATTCCAAACATGAACTCATATTGATCCGGAGCAGGACAGACGATAATGCCATTATATCACCCACTGATGTGATGAAAATTGAAATTACCAAACTTCAATGGAGCATTCCGCATGTTACAGTATCCGATGATGAAAAGCTGCAACTATTTAAAATTATCGGGAGTGGTCGCCTGATACAAATACCATTCCGCACCTGGGACATATATGAGTATCCAGTACTACCGGAGTCCACGCATCAAACCTGGTCAGTTAAGACTTCCACTCAACTGGGGATACCTCGATTTATCATCTTAGCATTACAAACGGATAGAAGTAACGATAAAACCCAAGATGCAAGCAAGTTCGATCACTGCAAACTTACCGATGTTACAGTTCATTTGAACTCAGAATCATATCCCTATGATGATTTGAATTTGAAATTTGATTTGAAAAAATACGCATTGCTGTATGAGCTGTATATAAAGTTTACACAATCATAATATGGTCATCAGAATCAGCCATTCCTCACATGGGAGAAGTTCAAAACCGATGCTCCGATCGCTGTCATTGATTGCTCACATCAAAATGAAACAATAAAAACTGGACGTGTTGACATAAGGCTAGAATTCAAGACATCTGAAAATATACCGGCTAATATAACAGCATATTGCCTGCTTCTACACGATCGAATAGTGGAATACAGTCCACTGACAAGTGAAGTTAGAAAGTTAAATTAAGAAGATGACTGTCATCGTAGACATCCAAGGATTCAAAACAAACCACAATGAATTTATCACGAAAGAACTGGCAATTTTAAACAATGAAAACCAGATGCAGCGCTTTATATTTCAACCACCGTTCAGATACAAAAATTTGAGTTTAGCAAAAAAGAGACAAGTAAAATGGCTTCAACACAATTTTCATGGATTCCGCTGGGATGATGGCTACATACCGTATCACAAGCTGTACACTATAGTTGAACCACTGCTTCGAAACAAAACCATATATGTAAAGGGAGTTGAAAAAGTTCGTTGGATGCAGAAGATAGTTGGAGAGGGTGAAATCATTATTAACGTCGATGATGAACACAACTGTGGAAAACTAATAGAGATTAACACAAATGCGCCATCTTGCCAAGTTCATATTGGACAATGTGCTATAAGAAATACTTTTAAAATAAGAAATTTTATTGGAAATAAAAACAAATGTTTATAAAACATAAGAGTTTTCAATACACATACCCCAGAACCCTCACTGACATCAACTAGAATCTGTTCATGGTGATGTCATGTTGTAAATTTCGAGTAATGCTGATATCTACAGCTCCCTGCTAAGAAAACTTATTTAGGTGCAGCAAAACTATGATGTCGTCATGCCGATATCTAGAACTCTCCCGCTACTAAAAGAAAACAGCAAAACCAAGGCATGCTGGTAGTTCGGCTAAGGCCGCTAGGGTACCTTACTCAAGAAATGGCGTTTGCGCCCAAACAGATGTCGCTAATATCTCGAAAACCAAAGCCCGTAGAGGATTTCTGATGAAAATTACGTTCCCCTCCCACCCCACACCGGCAAGAATCCATTTCCATGAGCAAAAATATACGCTAATATCTCGAAAACCAGAGCCCGTAGAGGATTTCTGATAAAAATTTCATTACCCCCCCCCCTCCCTATCTTGATTACCCCCCCCCCCCCCCCCCAAAATCCATCTAGAATCCATTGGCATGAACAAAAATTTCCTAGCGTTAACTTTAATTATTAGTTCAAAAACCAGAAGCCTACATTTAGCCGCTCAAGAAAAATCATAATAAAAAAGCCTACATTTAGGTGCACCACATATCTATCTAAGAAAACCGTAGTGTCGGAACATGCTGGTAGTACCACCTAATGCCGCTAGAGCGCAGTCAAGACCAAATAACACATCCCGGTAGGACCGGTTAATCCCGCTAGGGCACAATGGTGCATCCAAGGCACAATGACGTATCCAAGATACAAACCAATACAGCCAAGACACAAACCTACACTAGTATTGACTCGGACCAGCGACGGTGCTGCCATCTGTGGCGAAATCCTGGAAGCTAAAAAAAAGTGGTCCAGAATGAACATAGCGTAACTACTGGGGACTGAATTCTTATGGTTATAATTCTTATATTCCAACCATTTCTTTTCCTCTCATGGAAACATAATTCTGCAATCATTTTGCTTCTCGCATTCGGGAGTGTGTGATGCTAGTTTTTCTTCAGAATAAAAGTAGAGCAAACATCTCTCGCATATATGCCTCTTACGAGTATTTTTTGAAGTTTGCTTCGATATGAGTCGGGAAAGATCTTTGATCCAGCAGAAATGATATCTGCCGTCATCATCATCGTCATCCATATGATCTTCATCATCGTCATAGTAATCTTATAGCATTAAGAGATTTACATGTCGTTCCATCCTGTGTTTCGTAAGTTTAACTGGAACTGTGGTGAAGAAACGCTCTTTCTCTAGGATGAACACGTTTCTTGATAAATTGTTCTGGTCTTCAAATTGTTTAATCTGCTGAAGTGTCATGGGAAATGTTATCCCATTTAAATTAAGTACAGTTGAATAATGTGGATGTGATGACATCCTTTCAGAATGAGCATTTGTAGGATATAGTGCTGATGTTACGTCCCCATGCGCAGCATGCTTCATCATTATTTTGTACATTGATGCAAGCTTTATTTGATGCAATTTCCTTTGGTAAGGGTATGTACGAAGATCCTCGGAGTTGTTCAAACTTGTTGATGTGTATTGCTAGATGTTTTATAGAGTGCAGTGCCCAGGCACTGTCTTTTTCCTGGAATTCTTCCAGCTGAGTGTATATTGGATCCAAAATGTTTCATTTAAACCACTCCTCTAAGTTATCGTCTGCATTAATTGGAGCAGATCTCGCTTGGAAATATTTGATGTATTTTATAATTTCATTGTCCCCAGTTTCTTTAACAAATTCACCGCAAACATTGTAGAAACTTTAATATTAGAATAATTTTTTAAGATATTTTTAACACGACGCGTAAATAATTTGGCAGCGTCTGGCATAAATAGCTTCGGATCGATATGTTTTAAATTTGCAATAACACCATGTCGAATTCTGTCTGCGAACGCTGTCTTTATTTCCTCCCAGTTTACAAAATCACTTCTTCTTATCCGAGTAATTCCTCCACCTCGACGGGGAGTTCTCAATAGTGCTCTCAATGCTTTAATTTGCTCGAGACAGCTCTCGAAATGTCGTTTCCGAGCACTCTTATTGCACTTACGAAATACAACTTGAAATTTATGCATGTTTCAATTTCACTTTTGAACAATATAGAGTCTTTATTCACTGAATTTTTTAAACACTCCATCACATCTTTTCGCAATTTTTCCATTATTGAAAAACTTTTATTTACTAACACCGAAGACATTTTTAATTTTTTTTGTATGTTTTTAAACTATCACTGAGACTCTCTAAAACTAACTGATGCTCCCCAAGAGTTTGTTTGGGCTTTTATAGCAAGAGTTTGTGAACATGAATGATCCTGCTGCTGCACCTTTTGCCCATTTAACATAAGATCACTGCAAATATTTTAGAATGTTAGGACTCCGCTGAGGGCTCCCATGTAGTAGTGAGAGAGTCTGTTTCATGGCTTGTGAAGTATTTTTGAGGGTTTTGCTCATACCAATCATTAAAGCTTTTATTTTAATTTACAATATTCTTATTAAATAAACCTCAGCTGCACACATACATATCCAACCAAAGATCTACACGCATGATCAGTAAAGTGACCCCACCCCGCCGTTAAATATCTCAGCCAACAAGTTATATAGCCCCGTTCAACAACAAGCCTGATAATTCCAGGCAACCATACTATACTCATAGTATATAAAGCAGACAAGCAAGCTCCAAGCCGGCATGTATATGTTCAAGTTCACCTCAAACATATGTGCTAGAGAGAGAAAAATGTTTTGAGAGAGCGAGATGGTTTCAAGGTACGGTATTCACTAAAGCTTCCTAATGTGTTAGAGCGAGACATATTACAGCACTCCGCTACTTATCCAAAACTAAATTAATATAATCATGCCACCTTCTTTCATCAAAACTTTTAATTTAATCCACCCCAACCAACCTAATGCTTTCATGGCAAGATTTAAAAAAAGTAAATACCATCGCCACGGTCTTCACCAAAGCTTCTATATCCTACTGGAATTATGTGATGCTAAATACCATCCACCAAAGCTTTTAACTTATAGTACCACGGTCTTCACTAGTGCACTATTGAAACAACACCATTTTTTTTAATGCTTACAAAAATAGCCTAGACTTGAATTATGAGTAATATGAATTACATCTGGTATGATCGATAATATCACGAAAACCATAGCCCGTAGAGGATTTCTGATAAGACTTTTCATTACACGCACACCCCTACACCGAAAATTTTATTGGCTTTAATTTCCATTCTTACCATCCCAAGCAGCCGTGATCTCTTTTTAGATATCGAATATAATGATCACTCTTGTTTATAAAAGATACATACAGACCACAACTTACGTTATAGTTGTTGTTGATTTTTTATCAGCAAAAGAGATTTTCAATTATAACTTCCACTACTCATCTAAGACAACTTATCAGTTGTTGTTTTTTTCCAGCTAAAGAAATTGGGAATCGTTCAATTTGTTTACTTTACTCGGGTCTGTGCGAATTTTGTTTACATTATTCGACTGCGATTCTGTTTACATTATTCGGTTGTACGAATTGTTTATGCAATGAATCAAATTAGAAGAACTGGACCTGAAGTAGTATGACTTAGTGTGTGTGTGCGTGTGCGTAGCCTCACAAAAGTGTCCTGATGCCTCTCTCCCACAACTCTAAGCGTATATAGCAAGTTTAAAGAACATTCACACAACACCTCCATGGTCTGCTGGTAGAGCGCCTCGGATTTTACAAAACCAAGCGTTCTCGGTTAGATTCCACCAAAAGCCAGCATAATTTTGTTAAAAATCAGCTAAGACAGAGCTTGATCAGCTGACGGGGATCAGCCAACCAGATGACGTCATCCCCTGGTTAGCCAGACGATAGGAAAGGAATACCCAGGCATGTCCTGTGACGTATACCACTAGACGGAAGCCTTCTCAGTGGCCCAGAAGAACCCCAGTCCAGAGCCACCAAAATAGTTGGAATCTACCTTGCACTTTTTGTATGGAAAAAGTGGGCAAGAACATACATAGCTACACTACTTTGGAAAAATCATTGGAAAATATTTAATTTTCGTAAATAGAAATAAGCTAATCATGCTTAAAACATGGTTAGCTTATCTACAAGGCGAAGAAATTGCCATCAGCAATTTCTGCAAATTCCTTCGCATATAATCAACATATTTTTCCCACAAAACGACTTGGGAAAACTAAAAGTTTTAAATTTCAACCCAAGTCGTTTCGATAAAAAAAAGCCCCACGACAAATCCTTCCTTCAGTAAGATTTGTCGTAAGTACGATATGTATGTACATATATACATACATATATATCGGGCGCATGAAAATTTTACGTCGGTGAAGACTGAAACGATCAAGTCTTCACCGAAAAAAGCTCTTATCAGCAAATTGTCGCGAGCTGCATACATTGTGATCGCAACAATGTATGCACGATAGCAAGACAATGGTTTGATATTTATGAAAATATCAAATTTCATTTTAACCATCGTCCGTCGCTATAATTCTGGGCATGTTTAAATATGTCCAGCGGCAAACAATTTTCTCAGGATAGGAATGCTAATTAAGCATTTTCCTATCCTGAACGAAAAGACTTGAGATTGATAAATCTAAGTCTCGAGAGTTGATTTTTGCACTTGCAGCGGCGCGGTCACGGTCCTTTTGAAAAAGAAAGTTGTAATAAGAAGTTTTTTTAGTTTTAAAAGAACCACTCTTGAAAAGAGAAGTTATAATAAGAAGTTTTTTAATATTTGAAAAAGAAAGTTGTAATAAGAAGTTTTTGAGTTTTAAAAAAGAACAACTCTTGAAAACAGAAGTTATCATCAGAAGTTTTTTAATTCTTGAAAAAGAAAGTTGTAATAAGAAGTTTTTTAGTGTTTGAAAAAGAAAGTTGTAATAAGAAGTGTTTTAGTCTTAAAAGAACAATTTTTAATAAATAAAGGTTGTAACACCAACTATGTATCACTAAATAAAAACACTGCGGATTACAAAAAAAAGCAGATAAAGGCCAGAGGCACGCCTAGTGACAGTGAGTACCCTTTTGAATTGATATATAACCAAATTGGTTGTAGTATACAACAAAATGGGCGCATCCGGTAGGATAGTGGAAGCTTGCTTTTCGAAAAGCCAAAAGTAGAAAAGTATAAGACCTATAAAGTCCGCTATCCTACGAACCGAAGAGGCTCCATTGATTAAGTCACCCCCACACTCGGGTAGATACCATCTCTAGGCGCCTCTGCTCCAGGCGGGCAAGCGTTCACCCCAATTAGTGCACAGGCACCACCGAGGGATGCGATCAAACAGTCCAAAGAAGGAAGAGGAGAACCACTCCAAACTCCCCCCGAAGGATCAGATCAGCCAGGACACACCTCGATAAACAGCCTGAAGTTTCATCCAAGCAGACGACCGAACGCTAGCAGTCAACGATCCGGAGTTGAAGAGGAAATCGAAGACGGCTCATAAGCCCCCTTTTCAACTACATCCAGGGAATTTAAGACGCCCCAGGGCCCCCCAGCTGCAAAAGTAAGCCGAAACCAACCGACCAAGGATTCAGAGGGAACTCGAAGGCGGTTAAAGAAACCCCCTCTCAATCACAGCAAAGGGACTTAAGCAGGCAAGGAGCCCCCCTTTCACCAAAAACGCATCATATGCCAGCCGACAATCCTGCTCGACCTCAGCAGGAAACAGAAACAGCAGCGAGGGAAAACTCTCCATCTTTAGCCTACGCGGGATCAGCCCCAGGTGCAAATACACAGCACCCCGGTGAAGGTACAGCATCTGCTGCTGAATTTCGCCCAACAGGACCTCGACTTCGAAGCAGAACTGTTCTGCCAAGTCCGAATAGTCAAGTAAGTTTAGATAAGTTTTTAAATCAATTATACGAGAGAGCGCGGGAATCGGATAAACTGACGATTACCCATTGTGACGCACTAGATCACAAATTAAAAACAGAGCGCGAGACCAGGCTCGCCAAATTAAGGACCTTAAAAGAAAATACAATAAAGTTCCGAAAGGAACTAGAACAGTTTTCCGAATCTCGCGCTCACTCAATTTAGATCTAGAAAAGAATAAGAGTGTTAGGCTAAGTGAAAGTGCCGACAGTGATAGTGACGTTGAAGTAGCTGAACCAACTCCCGAACGGAAATCAGCCCAGAAACAAGCCCATCTAGTCCACCCAAATTTAAATTTCCAGTGAATAGACTACACACAATGGTGGACTACGCTAAAATAGCTAAGCTCACAGCTCAACTCGTTCCCTTATTTTCGGGTGAAAGTACCCCACAATTTGGACGAGAACTCAAACCTTCATTGGCTGCTGCAAACAAACTATGCAGTGCCTAAATAATGAAGAAAAAGTGGCTTTCATTCAGGTCCTTCCCACAATACTCAGAGGTGACGCATATCAATTATTCGCTTCAGACGTCCCTGCTTCATTTAGTGAAGTAGAGGAACGTCGAAATAGAACATACCTTCCCCGTGGGACATATCAGGAGCTGGTGAACAAATTAATTACCACCAGACAAAACCCGTTAGAATCGCTCACTGTGTTCATTACAAGATTGAAACAGTTGTTGACGATTTGCAACGAGGCAGCGACACAGAAGTATGGAGCTGAGTCAGTTCCTGCTGTGAAAACACAGCTGATGGATTTTGCCAAAAACGCTTTGAAAGGTGGAGTAACTAACCCACACCTGTGTCAATATTTGCTCCCCCAGGTAGAAGGTGATTTAGAAGCACTAATTCAAAAAGCCCTGTACATGGAGAAATTACAACAAAGCGCCACATTCGTCCAGACTCCTCTAGTACAAGCTCCTCCAATGGCTCCAGTAGACCCAGATTTACGAGTGTAAGCTTACTATAGAGCTCCCTACTATCAAATGCCTTCCACACCTGTGTTCGCATCACCTCGAGCTCCAAACCCAAATCAGTTTTCACGTAATGTGAATAATCCAGTTACATCACAATCACGGCAAAGGCCATTTACAAACACTGATGCCAGAAACTCGGATACAGATGCACTGGTACGTAACATCACGTGTAATTTCTGCCAGCGAAAGGGTCATACGCATTCAGACTGCCTTAAGCACAAAAACACCCCTTTCTGCTCAAACTGAAAAATCTACGGACATGACGTCCGTGATTCCAGAAAAAGTCAACAGACCCAACAGATTGTTCCTCCACGCCTCTCTAATAGACCTACACAAGAGCAATACGACACAAAAAGTCCTCAAGTCTTCAATATAAGACTCAAATGCACCTTTTGTGGTCGCCGAGGACATGCAGACGAAGATTTCCGCCAGAAGAAAAAATGGGAAGCCCGGAGTCAGGGAAATGACATGCAGTCGACCCAAAACTGCCGGCTCGACTTTGCACCCTCAACGCAATTCAAAAGGGTCACCTCAAGCGCCCGAATCCGTCGTCCCTACAGTGAAACTTCCACTGGACATAAGCCTTAACGGCCATACAAAACAAGTAGTGGACAGTGGCGCTGAGGTTAGTATTATTCAGAAAAGAGCAATTAAAGACCTCAAGATAATTAATTCCAATGAGGCATGCACTTTACAGACTCCTTCTGGAACCGGAAAGACATTGAGAAATTGCAAGGGCAACTTCGATTTTAAAAATAAAATTCCCTGCAAGTTTCAGGTGGTACAAAACCTGCCAGGTCTTTCCGATAACGGCCTTTTAGGAAACGATTTCCTATCAAACAATTGTAATGTTGAAGGCCCAATTAAAGCACTCAAGTTTCCTTGTACGGAAACAAATCTCGAAGAGTTTACTGTGCCCTTGTCATGCAAACGGACAAGCTGTATTACAGAAAAGCAGTCGAAGTGAGGTCACTTGCAGAAAAGATGGAACGTAAACAGGTTAAGCTATCCACATGCAGTGTCTCCAAGGCATCTCAAAAGAGTAATGCTGGCTGCCAGGTTCAACAAGAGCCGACGGAATGCGAAAAGAGCTGTCTGGGTGATCAAGAAGCCAGCGAAATGAGGCAGCATCTGGTTACTTTAGAGAAACCAATATGCATACCTGCTCGGTCACAAATTATCACCACAGTCCCGTTGCGAGTGAAGGAAGATATGCTCTGTCTATCAAAAGAGATAGGCGATGGAGTCTTCCTGGCCAACAGTTTACTCCCAACTGGGAAAGAAACAGTGCTGGTTGCCATACTCAGCATTACCAATTTCCAAGTAGTCATCAACAGTTTATTATTACAACTGCTCCCTATACATGACTACGACGTCATCCCAATAGGAGAAGCCACTGATACGCAACACGTTCTCAAGCCGAATAAATCGCAAGCGAGTAACACAAACACCAGTGAGCTTCCCAAGGGGAACAAAAGTCAAGCAAGACTTCTTTCTCCAGAATACCTAGATTTAAGTTACCAACGAGGCACAAGAGCCCTATACAAGACGCGTGCGAGCTCAGTAAGACCCGAGTAGAGGCAACAATGACTCCACCGTCCAAGAAAATAAGTTACAAACATTTTACATGGCCCCATAGCCAAACCAGAAATGCGAGCGAAATCCGGAAGCCGACAAGCAAAATGCAGCTGACTCCTCCATCCAATATACCTAGATGAAAGATAACAGCAAGGATAAGGAGCCCAACAACAGGTGCGTGTGAGCTCTATTATGATGACACCGCAGTTATCGCAATGTCACCATAATTCACGTGGCACTTCACGAAAATTCCTAATTTCATGCACTCATTTACATCAGCGCATCAAATAAATTATTATTGCATCAAATTTCTTTTCAAAAATGCCTTGTAAAATTTCAACGAGCACAAGTGCCTAGTAATATCTTCTTGCAACGTTCTTGCAAACGTCAACATAAATTTCTTATTTTTATTTACCGAGCTCGTCTTCACTTATGTATACACGAGCTCGGCATCATATTTCTTGAGCATATACAAGTGCCCCTTTTTTTTAGCTGATAACGCGAGCGTCTGAGAGGCCACCTTTTAAAAATCAAATCGAATAAAGTTGAGTTGGAAATATATTCTTGTACGAGTCGGTTCGCGTATACTTTTTGTCCGGAATATTAAAATTTGTAAAGGGATAAGTAATTAGGACTTGTTCTAAAAAGAAAAGAATAATATAATTAATAAATAATAAACGAATTAATTATAACGAAAGCGAAATCGAAATAAAAAATAATAGAAGTGAAAGTGATTTTTCCTTTTCTCTTGAAATATATATTTCTTTCCAGAACCAACTCCTCCTGACTGGCTCTTCTCCTTACGGAAAGCACGGCCAGCAGGATTACAACACTGGTGGCAGCGGTGCTGATGGTGATAGAATTTGGGATTGCAAATTATCATCATCCATTGGACCAACTCCAACTTATTCCGAGCCGACGACTACACTTAGCTACAAAATTTGGATAAGCCAAACAAATTCTTCTGAACTTAATTACAACATCAGCGGACGACAGCTGACACATTTCTTTTCAATAATCAGTTTCTTTTGGGCTCATTGTTTTATCAGCAGTCTTAAAGGGAAAAAAATCATCTAAAAATCTACTATATATACTCAACCAGTATAAAGGGAAAAGATCATTTAACCAGCCTTGCGTATATATTAAACGTAAGTAGATTTTATGTCTGAAATCTTCTATTGTAATAACTGTTTTAAATAAATAGATATTCGAACAAATTTTAAGTGAAAAATTATATATATAATTAAATTAGTAAGAAGTGTTTGATACATCCTGCTGAGAAGGAACTTGTTTTTAAATAAATAGATATTCGATAAATTTTTTTTAGTGAGAAAATATATAATTATTATGAAGTATTTAATTCACATTCAGAATGATTCTGCTCTTTAATTTTAAATGAAAAAAAAACGTAATTGATACAAATATAGTTAGCAAGAAGTATTTCAATTTCAATTTCAATTTATTTAATTAATACTCCTGAGAAGAATTCTCGTTCGTTATTTATATCACTAAAGTGAGTGAAAATTATTTTTTTTCTCCTGCTCATTGTTTTTAAACAATTCAATCTTGAAAGCTTCTGCTTGTTTGACGGTTTCAAAAAAAAATCTCTTCTTACATAAAACAAAAAAACAAATAATCGCTTTTATCATGAAAAGTGAATAAGTGATGAATATTAATGTGTTGTAATTGTAACGAAATTTGTTTTGATTTGAATCATTTTCCTTGTCTCTCTCTCTGCGTTCTTTTATCTGAAATTTTATTTAAATAACAATTGGAAGTGCCGCAAAACTCAGAAGAGTTAATTAATAAGCGAAATCCCTTGATATTTTCAAAAATATGTTCCACTTTCATTCCTTTCAATTATTTACATCGCACGACATGGTTATTAGTGCTTGATTGGTAAACGTATAGTCGGCTTTCAAGTTTAGTTACTCTTTGCGAACGGTACGACAAAACTAATGATTGATTTGATCTCATTTATCTTAATCAGTGCCTGTGAACTTACTTTATTTTAATTAGTGAAACGAACGTTGATCTAATTCGTGTACAAAATTATCACTCGTAGTCGACCTGGTGTACTTGAGCTTTTCCGAGAGTTACCTTGTGACCTCTCAACGGAAATGCCAGACAACGACAATCCCCAACAGCCTCGCAATAATGGCGTATCTCAAGCTGAGATTAGCCTTATTGATGTATATAGGTTGGTGCCAGAATTTGACGGCTCCTCACAGGATTTGGATAAGTTCCTAGCCTGTGGTAATTTGTTATTTTCTTCCACTCAGACTGCCCCTCAGCAGCAACTCTTTCTGGACATCGTTAAAACCAAGCTGAGAGGACCAGCCTTACAAGCTGGAATAGTTTAGCTCAAGATTTAAAATCCCATTTTAAAGAAGAAAGGTCTCGAGCGAGTGCGCAAAACGATCTAATGTCCATTAAACAGAACGGTAGAGAAAGTATTAGAGAGTTTGGAGATAGAATACTGTTAGCTCTATCCTCTTTGAACTCAGCAACTTATTCCGAAGTAACCGACGTTAACGTGCGAGAGTATCTAATGATAGAAAATACGAAACTAGCAACGCAAACATTTGAAGATGGTTTGAGAAACCACAGCTTAAAGATCGTTGTGAAAGCACGCTCTGAAGAAGATTTAAAAAAATCCATCAATTATGCTACTGGACAAGCAACGCGTCTGGAACGAAGTTTTCCTAACCCTACATACGTTTCCAAAAACCCCTCTATAAGAAACACTTTCTGCAATATTTGCAACCGAGAAGGACACACTCGTGATAGTTGTTTTAAGAACAATACCATTCCAAGCTTTCCTCCTCGAACTGCAAAGCGAGAAGTTAACTATCTGACTTGTGCCTACTGTAAAAAGGCCAATCACCACATTAACGACTGCAGATTGAGACAATACAACAACAGTCGCTTTTCTCGAGCAAACTTTAACTCAGCTACCCCTCAATCAGGAGGTCACCGTGCACCATCCAACAGCAATAACCCTCCACACAAATTACACTATGTACCCACGAGAGTAAGTAACGTACCTAAAAAGGGTCAGAAAAATAGATTAAATGGTAGACAAGACAACTCATCGTCGGGAAACGGGAACAGCCGGGAGGAAGAAATCGGCACTCCTTCCCGAATCTCACACACAGCCGAAGTCTACCGTATATAAGATGCGTAGATGATAAAATTATAACAAAAACAATAATTTTACTTTTGAAATCTGAAGCTAATGCTTGTGTACGAATAGCTTTTACACCATCCTCACAAAAATACTCTACTTTCCTAATAGACACTGGAGCAGACGTTAGCCTGCTGAAGTCTCAATTTCTTCACGAAAACAAGGTTCACAAACTTACAAACTCTATCTCTACAATATCTGGTGAACCTATAACAACACTAGGAAAAATACTTGCTACCCTAGATTTATCTAGCAATAATATACCTCTCGAATTGAAACACAATTTTAATATTTTGAATCCAGATATAAGTCTTAGATACGATGGAATAATCGGTGATGATTTTTTGCGAAAATATAACGCGATAATAGAATACGATCAAGATATTCTAGTAATTGAAACTAATCCTATTAGAGATTCCGTCAGTCAAACATGTCAAAAATCAAAGCAAAAACTTTTAAATCGCCACATTGAGAATGTCAGGTCTGGAAATACAGTGCAAGTAGCTGGTGAAATTGAAATATTCCCAGAAACTGGAAATCTGAATCAAATACGGCTACCTGCACGGTGTGAAAAAGTAGTAAGCATTCCGTTCCAACATCCAAATCAGGTGATAATACATAAAAAAGAAATCTCTCCGGGTGTATATGTACCTGAAACCTTAGTTCAACCTAATAACCAAAGAGTAAGTCTTATGTTTTTAAACTCAAATGACTCTGACATTGTCCTGAACACCGAAAACTTGGACCTAGAATGGGACTGTCTAGAGCAATATGATGTACTAAAACCTAATACAGATAAATATCCCGTTAAAAATAGATTACAAAGACTAGATAAGCTTATTAACTTGCGCCACTGTAATAGGGAAGAAAAGCAAACTATTACAGACATATATAAACATTATAATGACCTTTTTTATCTCGAAGGAGATTATCTTTCACACACTGATGCTTTTGAGCATAACATTCTAACAGAAGTCAATAAGCCTCCTCTTTATATCAGACCCTACCGACTGCCTGAAGCGCATAGGGATGAAATATACAAGCAAGTGAATGAAATGCTGAGTAATGATGTCATTAGACCAAGTGTGAGCCCCTGGAACTCACCGCTGCTCCTCGTGCGAAAGAAAGAAGATTCAACCGGTAATAAGCGATGGAGAGTGGTGGTGGACTTTCGCAAACTTAATGAATTAACTATTGGAGATGCATATCCGCTATCCAATATATCTGACATATTGGATCAGTTGGGCAAATCCAAGTACTTCAGCACTCTCGATCTTGCCAACGGGTTTCATCAAATCTTTGTAGCGAAGGTGATCGCGAAAAAACTGCATTCAGCACCTCATTTGGGCATTATGAATACAACAGAATGCCCTTTGGATTGAGAAATGCACCCGCAACGTTCCAACGTTTAATGAATAACGTGTTAATGGGATTGCAGGGAAGCAAGTGCCTTTTGTACGTTGACGACATCGTAATTTATGGTCATAGCCTCGATGATCATAACTCGAAGTTAGTAGATGTTTTAAATCGCCTGAGAAAACATAATCTTAAACTTCAACCAGAGAAATGTAAATTCGTAAAAAGGGAACTAATGTACCTAGGTCACATAATCTCTGAAAAAGGTCTAAGTCCTGATCCAGGTAATATAAGTGTTGTGAAAACTTTTCCTACTCCAAAAAAATGTAAAGAAGTGAAATCATGTTTGGGATTTGCAGGGTACTACCGTCGTTTTATTGAAAATTTTGCAGACATCGCAAAACCTCTCACAAAACTCTTAAAGAAAAATGTAATTTTCAAGTGGGATGGATTATGTGATGACTCCTTTAGAACTCTTAAATCAAAATTAATAAATTCTCCTATTTTGGCGTACCCAGATTTTCAGAAAGATTTTCTCGTAACTACCGACGCAAATAATGTTGCAATAGGCGATGTCCTCTCGCAGGGTATAATAGGCGAAGACCGGCCCATATATTATTCAAGTCGTACACTTAACTCAGCGGAAATGAAATATACTACAACCGAAAAGGAACTTCTTGCAATCGTGTTCGCTGTGAAACAATTTAGACCGTACATTTACGGGAGAAAATTTACTATCGTCACTGACCATAAGCCACTCAAATGGTTAATGAATCTCAAGGAACCATCCTCGCGGCTCATGCGATAGAAAATCCTACTAGAAGAGTATAATTATGTAATTGTCTACAAACCGGGGAAATATAATGCGAACGTAGATGCCCTAAGTCGAATTACTGGACAAGTTAAGGGTATAGTTGACGAATCCAATACAGTCGGAGTAGTGACACGAAGTCAAAACAGGGAAAAACCTGAAGAGCAGATGCCTATAGAAACCCCAAAATTTACAGAAGAACTTAAAATCGTCGAGAGTAGTGAGTCAATTTTCAAAGACCGAGAGCTAAAATATAAAATCTTCATTCTACCACTAGTAGATTCCTATATAGAAAACAATCTAAGGAAACTTATCGTGCCCTTCGATACAATAAAAATTAATGAGCTTAACATCTTCTTTCACAAAGACACGGACACAAATTTCGTGATAATCAAAACCATGCTTCCATTGAGAACTATAGCCGACAAAACCAAGCTGCACGATGCTATAAAACTAATTGCAGAGTAATGCAACAAAACTCGAATAACTCTTTTCGGCCTATCGGCTCCACTTTTCGATAAATCTTCTCTTAATGAAATAAAATCGTATTTTAATGAGATCTTCAAAACATAAAATATTACAATCAAACTCTTCACAGACTCGAGAATTTATCTAAATAAGCCCACAGATATTGAAAAAATTATAACCGAATATGACATATCTCCCTTTGGAGGTCATCAGGGAATATCCCGCACAGTTAAAAGACTGAAACTGAAATATTATTGGCCCTCTATACTTAAAGATGTAAAAGATTTCATAAGAAAGTGCGAATCTTGCCAAAAGAATAAACTTCAAAGAAATCCTCCAACGCCAATGAAAATAACTGGAACAAGTTCAAGGCCTTTCGAGCGAATAGCTCTGGACATTGTAGGTCCATTACCAGTCAGCTATGAAGGAAACAAATATTTATTGACGTTTCAAGACGATCTTACTAAGTTTTCTGAGTCATTACCCCTAGCTAACGCGGAAGTCGTTACTGTCGCAAGGGCCTTTGTAGAAAGTATAGTGTGTCGCCACTGTATCCCTGAATCAATTCTTACTGACCAGGGCACAATTTTTTTAAGCAACTTATTCAAAAAAGTGTGCAAATTAATGAAAATAAAGAAGGTGTTACACCCTATCATCCGCAAACGAACGGCGCTTTAGCAAGAAGCCATCGGACACTTGCCGAATACCTACGTCACTACGTGAATAAAGATTCTCTCTCTTGGGACAGTTGGATACCATACGCAACATTCGTGTACAATACTACACCGCACTCTAGTACCAACTACACACCATATGAATTATTATATGGATTTGCTCCCAATATACCTAGCTCCTTCGGACAGAAACCACAACTGTCATATAACTACGACAACTACGCGAACGAACTGAAAGCGCGGTTGCAACACGGATATCAGCTGGCACGACAGACAATAAACAAATGCAAACACCGTTCCAAAGCTTACTACGATAAAAACGCCTGTCCAAAGTTGTTTAACGTAGGAGATAAAGTCCTTATCAAAAACCATGTACGAAAGGATAAATTCTCACCCTTATGGGAAGGCCCATATGAAATTATAAAAGTTCTATCCATCGAAAACGCTGTAGTGAAAGTGAAGGCAAAGGAAAAAACAATAAACAACAACGATTTAAAACTCTTCACAGAGTAAGAGAAGAAAATGAGAAAACAATATTCCTCCATTGTGCTCACGACTTAATCATAAACCAACATTCACATTTCTTTATTTACAAAAAAAAATTTCTCTCTTCAGTAAAGTTTAATATATGATGACCAACATTCACAGTATAACTGTTTTCCCTTGAATTACATCTCAAGAAAGACTAAAATATAAAACTTTCATTTATTCTTTCTATATATAACTTCGCAACACGATTATCGAGAAATACGATATTAATTGAACTAATTTATGTACCTGCTCCCTTTTCAGACAATGAATTCTTTCGGAATTCTCATAACTTGCATGATTTATATAATTCCTATTTACGGAAATGGAATTAACATCACCATGGTAAACGATAACCATGGTATATACTTTGAGGAACTGGGAAAAGTGGACATGTACGCCAGCGAATGGAAAGTAATTGCTTTCTACGATATAAAGTACCTAGAGGACGCAGTCAGTAAGGTGTCCTTGTATGTGAAAGCCACAAACCACTTGTGTGAACGCGTAAGTGAAAATCCAAACTTCTCAACAATATGTAATAGCATAATAACGGAAATAAATTACATCATGCACGATGTAAAGGAAAAACTGAAACTTTTATCACACGGGTCACGTACTAAACGAGCATTATTTGATGCCGTAGGGATGGTTAGCAAGACTCTTTTCGGATGGTCAAATTGAGAAACTGCGACACAACGAAAATCATTTGTTAAGCCTAATAAAAATCAAACACTGATAGTCGAAACAACGGCTAACATATTCAATAAATCCCAAAGTGCTTTCAATACCCAGGTCAAGGCTCTGGATTATAAGCTCTCACAGGTTCGGAATTTGATTAGCAATCTAACTATTGGAAGCTATACTCAGAAAATTATCTCTGAATTTGAATCCCTCATTTCTTTGATAACACTCACTTTAATGCGTTATCTAATACGATCGTAGATCTGGTAACGGATGTCCGACACGGCAAATTCCATCCAACGATTATTACTCCTAATCAATTGGAAGACACGTTAGTTACTATCCGCAAAAGTTTCGCAAATGATATCAAACTTCCTGCGAACATCAAGGACAATAACTTACTGTCGCTATATCGCATAAGTCATGTAAGTACATCAGTTCTTAACTCCAAAATTATATACGAACTACGTATACCTCTACCCAAGAAGGAAAACTACCAGCTATTTAAAGTTATTCCCCTACCAACTCCACATGAAGAACACCTGGTGTTTATTCAACCAAGTATGGAATATCTCGTAATAGATTATAATAAACAGCACTATTACGATATGTCTCATAGGGAATTCGCTAACTGTATCACTGAAGACCATAACATATTTCTGTGCCGAATAAACCACCCAATATTCGTCATAAATAAGAATACAGAGATTTGCGAAATAAACCTTTTACGGAGAGGAAATCAAATCTTGCCTTCGTGCAACCTAAAACAATTCAATCACGATACCATTTGGATACAATTATCCCAAACAAATAAATGGCTCTTTTCAACACTTCAGACCTTTACGGCCGATTACATATGCCATGACAGTATTATGCCACAAACCATGACTGCCGTAGGCATAGTCGAGTTATCCGGGAACTGCTAATTGCGCACACCTGATTTAACGATATCATGATACGATTTCAAGGAAACCCAATTAAAAAATCATTACATACCATCCGTTAATTTAACGAAAATCATAAACAATATTGTAAATAGTGTTGCTATGCCAACAACTACAAGTATTAATTATAACAAAGTAGGACTAGTTAAATACTCTTCTCAGAATGATCTGACTAGCTTATCAGAAAAGATACAATACCAGAAGGAACAAGAAAGTAAAAGTTTGCTTCAAATAGACTCTCATGATGTCCATCATTATTCCGTTACTTACATTATTATTCTTTTAATAACATTTTATATTGCCTTTAAATTTTATAAGAGACGTAAACCAACAAGCAAACAGGAAAATTCAGGAGATATTGATGTTGCAAATGCAAATGTTGAAAAATCAAATGAAGACTTGAGTGAAGGTCCAAATGATATTCAAAATGTAAAGCTCAAGCCATTCGTGTTAACTATAAAAAAAAATAGGGTAATACATAATAATAAAACAACAGAAAATGTGAAAAAAAAACAAAAAAAAAAACCCCTGTAAAAGGGAAAAAAATATGTATTTTTAATAGAGTTAATCGATTTGTTCAATAGACCTAATCTACTAAAAAAAAAGCTTTTTCGATATTAATCAATTATTAATTATATGTTAAAAAAAAATGTGTAATAAAAAAAAAAAAAAAAAACAAATTTATTAAAACCAAAAAATTTTTTATAGATTTAATCATATAGTAATTTACTAAATATTTACAAAAACAAAATCCTTTTTTCTTTCGTTTTTAATCATTTATTATAGGTAAAAAACGTATAACCTTAAATAATATTAGGACGAAACATTTCATCTTGAATAATGTCACTTAAGGCAAGTTAATTAATACATTTATATTCTGAATAATGTTACCTAAGGTAGGTTAATTAATTCCAATAACGTTTGTATTTAGGATATGTCGCCATTATATACATGATATCCGTTTTACTCCTTTTTCTAGCTACAAATTTTGTAAAATTATTGTAAACGTGAACCGACACAAAAACTTTTATCGAAAATTCGCTCTTCTTTCAGACTCTCGAATTTTCTTCCTCTAAGGGGGAAGGGATGTTATGATGACACCGCAGTTATCGCAATGTCACCATAATTCACGTGGCAGTTCACGAAAATTCCTAATTTCATGCACTCATTTACATGAGCGCATCAAATAAATTATTATTGCATCAAATTTCTTTTCAAAAATGCCTTGTAAAATTTCAACGAGCACAAGTGCCTAGTAATATCTTCTTGCAACGTTCTTGCAAACGTCAACATATATTTCTTATTTTTATTGACCGAGCTCGTCTTCACTTATGTATACACGAGCTCGGCATCATATTTCTTGAGCATATACAAGTGCCCTTTTTTTTAGCTGATAACGCGAGCGTCTGAGAGCCCACCTTTTAAAAATCAAATGGAATAAAGTTGAGTTGGAAATATATTCTTGTACGAGTCGGTTCGCGTATACTTTTTGTCCGGCATATTAAAATTTGTAAACGGATAAGTAATTAGGATTTGTTCTTGCTTATTCCTCTGGTTGGTCAATGCACCATTAATGAGAACTCTTTCTCCAGATTTTCGGCTTTACCAAGTTTAAGCGTAACTGATCGCTGACCAAAAAAAAAAATAAATTAATCGAAAGACGTGACTTACTCTATTACATTATTCTTTTGCCTCTTTTCCAAAATTGACTCAGTCCGACCTCTATATCTAAACGTTTACATCAGGCAATTTGCTTCATTTTAACAATCTTTTAATGTTGGAACAAGTTTCATCTAATTTTAAGTTTACAGCGTGTTAAAATTTGTTTCAATAGTTCATTCATTTCAATAGTTTTTCAGGTTGGTACCAATACAAATAATTTTTCTTTGCTGATTTTATATTTTCCGTACTTGTCAAAATTTATATTTGCTCTTTAAATTCATTAAGCTTTAATTTTCCATACTTGTCAAACTTTATATTTGCATTTCAAATTCAATAAACTTTCATTTTTCATACTTGTTAACATTTATATTTGCTTTTCACTTCGCTAAACTTTCATTTTCACCAGTGTCAAAATTTATATTTGCTTCTTAAATTCAATAAACTTTAATTTTTCACATCTGTCTAAATTTATATTTGCTTTTTACTTCGCTAAACTTTCATTTTCATAAGTAACAATAACAATAACAATAATAATTTATTTAAGTACAAAGATTACAAATTCTTATTGTACAATGTGAATTAGGAAAAAAGAAATTATAAAAAGAAAAAGTATAAAATGAAAAACAAAACTAAAGTTAAAAAAAAGATAAAAAACAAAAGCAAATACTTTATTTTTTAAAACAAAAAGAAAATCTAAGGTGCAAGGAAGAACAAAATAAAATACACTAGATTACACTAAACTAATACAATATGAAAAAGAAGAGAGAGTAATATTGTACAGAGATTAGATAGAAGATAGATAAAAAGATATAGACTAAAAGCTGAGAGAGACTCAAACTGCCAATGATTTTTAACAAATATCTGCTGATTTAATAAGCTCTGCAAAAGTTCTGCCGACAGTCGTGCATTGAACATCACATGATAAAATATTCCACTTGCGAATGCTTTGGAAAAAGTAAGAACGCTGTCCATACCGCGACCTGCAACGAGGGATCAAGAGATTCTTATGTCTAGTCGATTACAAGAAATTCAGTTTCTCGAAAAGATACGATGGCTTCCGATTGTTTATCAGTTTATGTAGAACTTTTAATCTGCGTTGGGTTAAGTAACCCTCTAGAGGGCAACCAAGCAATGTCGATATATAAGGCGATATGTGACTGGTCCGAGGCAGCCTGCATACGTAGCGTTACGCGTCATTGTATGCAACCAGGAGTCTTCTACGACACACTGAGTCCAGAGATGAGAATATTACGCAACCATAGGTAAAATAAGGTATTACCAAGGCTTTAACCAGTTTTTTTCGTAAATGGAGCGAAAGTAAGTTAGAAGTCAGCCACAGCTGCCGTAGACACCCATATATTTTTCCAATTGCAGCACTGATATGGTTGCAACAGGAGAACTGCAAATTAATCTCAAAACCCAGGCTCTTTGCAGAATCCACATAGGGAAGTATGGTGTTATTTATAATTACTGGTGGTAAATTATCAGTATCAATGTCTTTTCTATAGATCGCCAGACAATTTGATTTAACAGGATTAATTTCTAAGCTATTTTGTACAGACCAATCATACACACGCTGGAAATCTTCATTCAGTCGCCATACGCAATCCTCTGTTAAGCCAATTGGCCTGCTGAGATACATCTGCACGTCGTCAGCATACAGATGTATTGCAGCGTCATGGATTTCGTCGGTCAGGTCATTTATATAAAGACTGAACAGGAGTGGGCCAAGTATTGATCCCTGGGGGACACCATAATATAAATTCGCCACGTCAGAGAGGGAGCTCTGTACTTTTACAAGTTGGCTACATCCGCTTATGAAGCTCTTGAAGAGCTGAACAGCAGATGAAGAGAAAAAGAATCATTGAGATAGCTTTTTCAGCAGCTTGGTGATCATATTGCATTTTTACAACTTTCTTTCACTTAGCGTAAATTCGTGAATGGATCGTAGAATGGCGCATGGCTATTCCGATAATATTTCTTTTTCTTTGTTGTTATTTACTTTTGCTTGTTATGTTTGTTTCGTTTATTTTTATTTGTTGTTGAGGTACGTGCATATGCCTTTATTATTGTGGTATGTAGGTATGCTCTACAGTGTGACTCTATATCGCCTATATAAGTAATCGCGTTCATCCATTATGGTTTGTATTTCTCGTGTTAGCCACGGACACCCTTTAGCCCTTGTGCGTCGCGTCAGGAGTGGTACATTCCTGTCATACAGATCAGCCAGCACACCTGTAAGAACATCAACCTTATCATCCAAAGAGTTAGATGCATAGACATCACTCCAAGATACCTGTCGACACTCAGTCAGAAGTCGGTCATAGCTAATATTCTTAAGATCTCGGAATGTGTAAATAACTTCGTTGGGAAACGAGTCCAGCTTAACGTCATAAGACAGAAACAAAAAGTCGTGGTCAAAGCCACTTGGTGGAGTAATCTGATTTTGAAATAACACTTTATCGATAGTTGTCGTAAGAACGTGATCAATTTGAGATGGATTATTGCTATAAAAATAAGTCGGTAAGTTATTAACGATATCAAAGCTCAAGGTTTTGTATAAATAATGGAATGTTTCCACATTGAAACCGGAACTGAGGTTGTTGACATTCATATCACCGCACATGACTACGTTATGATTTTTAGATACTTGTGGCAGCGCTGATTCCTTAAATTGTAAGGCCGTATCGTTACTGAAAGTACGCGGTGGGCAATCAGCGCTTATCAGAATACATCTGTCAATTCCAGAGTCAACCTCAACACTGAGAATTTCTAATTTATCACGTGTGGCAGAGGAATTTATCACGGTCGCTTTAAGAGAATTGTGTACGTAAATATCAACGCCTCCCCCTGTGCGATAGTCTCTATCATTACGAAAGATGTTATAGTTATTTAGAGAAATTGCTTGGGATGTTACATTTTTATTGAGCCAAGTCTCGCAGATCAACAGGGCGTGAATGTTGTTGTTCATAAGAATTTCCAGCGATAGACCAACTTTATTCCTAAGACTTCTAGCATTTAGGTATAATATATTGAAACCATTAGAGCGCGCAGTAAAAATTTTAAGGAGCGCTCTTACCTTTTCCAGTGGAGAGATGTTACCAGCCACAATCACTGAAATGCAAGACCCGACAGAACCCCAGCAGACGCAAAATATTTTTCAATTTTTTTGTAGAAATTCTGAGTGCCTCCCATCCATTGATTACAATTTTATTCAATGATAAGGACAATTTTAAAGACATATATGTGCAATATTGAAATGAATAATAATAGAAAAAAAGAAATTTCAAAGTAAATGATAAGAGAGACTTAAAAGAGAAAAATTCGTTAATACATTGAAATGAACAAGAGAAAAAAATAAAACTTAAAAGTAGAAACAACACAATGATCATATTACAAGCTTAACACACCACGATCAATATCAAGCCTCAGCAGTGCCAACTACAGCGATAATGTCGTCCAATGCATCCAGTACTGAAATTTAATCGGCGACTCTCCTCGTTTAACACGCACAAAAACTACGCCATTTCGAGTAAATGCAGAGTTTATGTGACCTTCTCTGTTTAATTTCATGGCGTGCCGCAGTATGCTGTTATTACGCGGGGTCAGACTCTCAAATACTTTCACTCTGCTATCCGAAATGAAGATTGGGGAGATGTTTTTAAGAGATATGGGGCCTGAAGTCTTATATTTAAACAAAAATTCTCGTTGTTCAGCGACAGAAGAAAATCTTACAATCAAAGGTGCACTTTTTCCAGATATAGAAGATAAGGAAGATTTTGGACGGAATAGATTAGTATACGGTGATGGATTGTGGTTAATTTTTGTTGAAATGGTTGAAAGAATTTGTTTAGGATTCTCGTCACGGCAGAGAGGAACACCAGTGATAACAGCATCTGTAAGTCTGCTGAGGCGCGAAACATCATCTAATTCATGACGAATGTCAGCCAATTCAGCTTTCAGCTGCTCCGCTTCACTACTTAATTTAGTTACCTCTGATTGAGTTGATGCGGCTAATGATTCAATTTTCACAGCTATGCGTTCTTCAAATTCATCAAACTTATCAGATATTAATTCCTCCAGGGATTTAAACAGTCGTTTTTCTAATAATTCAAAGCAATCCCCAGAACATATAGATTCAGATCTAGCCGTTGAAAGAGAGCTACCACTGCCTTTCTGGCTCGGTTGAATCTTCGCAGCACCTCGGGTTAGTACGGGTGTACCCATGGCTTAATTTGCAGAGAGCAAACCAAAATAACACCGACAGTATGAATTTTATGTAATAATAATGCTGCCACAACACTGTTGAGTTCGTACTTATTTATAATTATGTTTATTTAACACTGACCGACAGGAAAACTCTTGGTATAAAGCAAACAAGCAGGAGACTAGCAAAAACACGTCTACTCGCTACACATTGCTTCTTAAATTCAATAAACTTTAATTTTTTAGACTTGTCGACATTTATATTTGCTCCTTTGACTTCAATAAGCTTTAATTTTTTATACTTGTCAAACCTTACATTTGCCTTTGAAATTCAATAAACTTTAATTTTTTAGACTTGTCGACATTTATATTTGCTCTTTTAAATTCAATAAACTTTTAATTTTTCACACTCGTTTAAATTTATATTTGCTCTTCTAAATTCAAATGTCCTTTTCCATCTGGGACATGTCAAAAGTCGACTTCCTATTTTTGATGACATGTCTAAGTACACGTGCAACAAAATATTCGGGCTTCGCGCTGGTACGTGTGGGTTGCCCTCTATTACCATCGGTTGAAGTGGTCTCTGAATTGGAGCAGATTTGAAGAAGAATTGTAGCGACAGCTACGAGTCTTTACTTTGGGTCTGAGATTCCATTACAATGCAGTGGCTGTTTTCTGGCAGTTCCTCGGATAAAATGTGAAGTAGGCGGTACGGTGACATTCTGACATTGGAGAAAAAAAATGTATGGCCTTCTTTGAGAGAATTCTAAGGATTCCCATTGACGTTGCTGCGCTTTTTTAGGTGTAAATAACATTTTTACAAGGCAATGGAGTTATCATCAATAAAAAATTTAGCATTGGATAAAGTATGTCGAGTATGCTTAGCAGCTAAAAGAAAAATATGCGGCCACTTTTTGCAGAAATGATCGCTGATATGTTGATGGAATCTGCAAGGGTACATATGTAGAACACGGATGGGTGGCCAGGAGAACTTGCGTTCAATGTGCCGCTGAAATTTGGTCCAGGTGAGTGGTTTTGTGACAATACGAATGCGTGCGATTACTCGGACCAATCGAAAGTACCCATAAAACATGGTACTCCACCAGAGCAGGAAGCACATACACTGTAAATATTTTTCAACTAGAATTTCAGCAAAAAGTCACTTGAGTGGACCTCCTAGATTTTTTAGGTAATATTCTAGTGAAAATGTGTGCACTAGAAAACTAGTAATAAGTTTCACTGGTTTCACGTTTTGTTATACTTGAAATTTTGTTCAAATTACTAGAAAAGCGGTTTGTATTATTCTATTATCTAGTGTACTGAAACATTTTTTCAGTGAAAATAGTTTGAAAATAAGTTCTTCCTTTACTGAAATATTAGTGTGAAAAGTTAGTATCCTAGTAAAAATTTGATCAAAATATGATTGACGGTGAGATTCACTAGAATCTTAGTTCTGGTTACTGGACTAAATTTTTAGTCCTTTCCGGTATTATTTACTAAAGAAATTCTGTTCAAACCTAGTTAAATATAAAACGCGTCACAAAAACTGAGTTTACAAAATAAACAAAAATAAATAATATTGTAGTGTTCCAAAATCAGCGAGTTTTGAATCGAAAAAAGAGTACACCACTCAATAGTACGTATCTACACTTCGAGACCTTTAATTTAATATGCAAGATATCCTAATTAACCTCCATTTCTTGGAGTGTGCCTACACCCCACCCTTAAAATACCCCAACTAATTATTTATTTTCTTCTATGATTTGTAGAAGGTAAATATCAGAAAGTAACACATAAAGTCGTTTTCTGATCGGGGCCTCTCCAATTGTGAAAACGAAATTGGTAAAGTTCGTATTCGTAAATTTTTACATAATGTATACCTAGACAAAGTGTTAATTTGAATCAAAGTTTTCAATAAAAACAAACCAACTATGTATAGAAAAAAAAACTTATTATATAATGTTCATGTAACAAAATGTAACGTTATTGAAAAAAAGTTATATACGTTAAATTTTATACATAAATACTAAATAAGTATTAGGCAGGGCTTAATGTTTTATAATAACGAGATGTTACTCCTAAGGGATTTACATTTTTAATTTTATAAACAAAGCATTCGAAAAAGTTGTAAAATTTCGATAGTTGTGGAGCAAATTTAATATTCAATACATAATGTATTTTAACCAATACATCAAAGGCGCTTAAAAAATCATATTCACATTCTATGAATAAATTTTCAATTACAAAAAAAAAATTTCTTGACAATCGAAAAATCGTTGCTCTTGTATAGTAGAAAGGGCTGCGTAAAATTATTTTTCTTGATAAATTCTTTTATGTCATCTTCTAGCTGGAAAAAAATAGATACACATATTATGTATAAATCATGTTTCAATTTAATGGGCATACTCACTGCAATACATTGAATTAGTGGTTGCAATTTGTTTTGCAGACAATATATTCCAATTTAATTCATTGATCCCAATTTGGAAATAAGTTCGTTTTAAAGATCGGCTAGGCAGGTCTTGGAGGATTGTCACTATTCGTCTGAAGTTATCTATAGGTTGTATAAGAATATTAATAATTACAATATAATCTATATATAATATATACTATATAATTTCAAATCAAATCATATTAGATCAGATCGAAAATAGTAAAATTTTTAAATTAGATGAACTTCATTATAACAAATTCAGAAAGTATTTTTTAATTTTATTTGTGCTAAAATATTCCCAAATATTTAAAATTTTGAAAAATCTCCAAAGTTATACTGATCTTAAAAGAAAGCGCAAATAAATTTGCTTCACGTTTGAATCTATTTATTAAGTGCTAGCACACTAAATATTCTTCCGGTAAACTTACGTAAAAAGAGCATTATTCTATCCCACAAACTATGTGCAAGTATATAATCTTTCTAAGAAAACCAGGATTTTTTTTATTTATAACTTTTTTGATAAAAAAACAACATGGCGATGTAAATTAGTAATCAGTAATAAATTTTACATATCACAAACAAATTTTTGTATATTAAGTACCTACTACTAT
The DNA here is from genome assembly GCA_963930735.1 of Dioctria linearis. Taxonomy (NCBI): domain Eukaryota; kingdom Metazoa; phylum Arthropoda; class Insecta; order Diptera; family Asilidae; genus Dioctria; species Dioctria linearis. The sequence goes on along the minus strand of OZ005742.1, from coordinate 137,487,262 downwards.
ATTTTAATATATAATTAATTATTCTTAAATTTATGACCTTGTAAAACTTCTACTACATCTGCTTCAATCCCTCCATTTTTTAGAAATTCTGCAAACTGCGCCACATCCATTATATTTTTATATACACAGCACTATTCAACCGGCAAGTCCGTTTTTTATTTTTCACAAATTGCGAACAATATGCAATATAATAACAGATGCACTATTCAAGAGCTAACAACTAACAGTTTCAATTAAAAGAATTTTTAACAATAATAAATTCACGTCCGGTCAATTCAACTGGCAAACGTAAAATGGCAAAGAAGAGTAGGTAGTGTTAAACACATTTCTTTCTCCTTTACTATTCTAGAGAAATTTACTGAGTACACAAGTTATTTCACTAGAATTACGAGCGCCCCGAAATAAGTCTCTAGTTAATTTTACTAGGATCTCAGGGGCTGTATCTGAGAACTCAACTCTATCAGAATCGAGTCAGGTGTGTAAAACCATTACACGAATAAAAAAAAATTCCAGTTTTTATTCTATTTATAACTACTGTAATTCTAGTTTGATATTATAACCCAACTGGCTTAAACTGAATATCTCATGTTATTTTTTGGAACTGCCGAAATATCAGTAAAACTAACTGAGAAAGTAGGAAAAACGTCAACTAGATTTCATCTAGTTAAAAAAAACTAGACAAAAGTCTTACAATGTACCCTGCCAATTAGCAAAGTAAGTAAAAATACGCACAAAAAGGTACAACAACCCAAAACTAACGTAAGCTTTTCGGAAAACACAGCTATCTTACAACACGTAAGATACTTATTTCCGGATCATGAAGATCCCAAACATACTCCGCGAGTCAACAGGCTAGACCAAGAGTTCAGCCTAGACCCAAATCTAAATGCGGAAGAAAAAGCTTCGATATCCGAACTCTGCTACGAGTACAATGATATCTTCTTTCTCAAAGGTGACAAGCTAACATATACAAATGCTATCAGCCACAATATCCCTTTGATACAAGGTCAAGCGCCCATAAACTAAAAGGCCTACAGATTACCAGAGACCCAGAGACAAGTAATCAACGAATGTCTGAATTTTCCTTGGGAATTCTAGTTGGAGACGGTGTTGAATGGCCACTCGGTGGCGGATGCCCAGTCACCTTGTCGGAGGTTTGTGCATTCGGTGGGACCTCGGTTTCGTCCATGACCTTATGTGCGAACGCAGAGGCGCTCAGGACGGACATATCGGACACCTGCCTTCGTAACGTCCCCAACTTTTCTCTAAAGCACGTATTCTCTCCTTTTAGAGTTCTCATTTCGTTGCCGAATTCTGCCATTGCACTTGACTGTGAGCTAACTTTGTAGTCCAACTCTTCGAGCTTTCGCAGAATCTTCTCGAGCTGTTCCTCGGCCATGTTGGTCGATCGCTGCTCCCATCCTCGTCGGAATGTTCACGTGGAATAGAGTTGAATGCAGAAACCCTAGACAATAGACTGCGTACTTTACAGAGCCCGAGTCGCTAATAGTGGAACTATTTCCTTTCCTTTCCGGTTAGGAATTCAAGTCGTTGACAATCAACCGCGGAAAATTTGGACAATATTTCGTGAACTATGTATGACCTAGGCAAAATATCGGAAATATTTCTTACTTTTTCTTTAGGGATCCCAGTCGTTGATAATCGGACGTGGAGAATTTACGAAATAATTCGTGTATAGTACACGGCAAAAGACAAAGTACGGAAATTTCCTTCACCCTTTAAGTAGGAATTTCGAGTCAATCTCTCAATTCTTTTTACAAGGTAGAAATGAAAAATTATTTAGGAATGGTGTGAAACGCTTCACGTATCTATGACAAAAGTCAAAAGGCCGGGCTGTTGCTTACCCGATAATGAAAACTTTGAATGGTTGATGAATAGACTTAGAACTTCGGCAATTCGTATGGGTTCTACTAATCGCCGGGTAGCAGACGTAAGATGAGTCTAGAAAATATTTGGTATTTTCTAATGGGTTGCTGAGCGGAAGTCAGACAAATTTTGCAGATATTTGACACCGTGTATAGAAAACAAATATAGAAATCCGTTTGTCTTCTGTGGACTGTCAATCACAAAATACAAAGCAAACTTAGAAAACCTTTTGTCTTCGGTAGACCATCGATGAGCAAATACCTATATGGCAAATGTGTACGAATCTTTGGAACTTTACAGCCCGTTAATTTTCAAATATAACACTGATATAGAAAATCTTTTGTCTTCGGTAGACCGTCGATTAGCAAATTTAACGTGAATATAGAAAATTATTTATCCCTTTATAGCTCGTTAATTATCTACCATAGAACTAATGTGGAACTCTCCCGTACTTTATAAATCGTTGATAGTCTACTCCTGAACAAATATAAAAGTATTTAGCACCTTATAGATTGCTTCTTAGCAGATATTAAACCAGTATGGAAATTTCCTGTACTTTATAAACCGTTGTTAGTTCACTACTGAACAAATATAAAAGTATTTGGCACCTTATAGATTGCTTCTTATCAGATATTAAACCAGTATGGAAATTTCCTGTACTTTATAAACCATTGTTATTGATATTGCGCGCATTTGGAGAGCTTTGGGAAATGATAAAGCTACGTCTAGCACCAGTTGTTTTGACGACATTTATGTATTTATTTATTTATTTATTTCTTATACTGTGATTTTTAATTAATGTTTGCTGTTTGTTATCTGTTAATATTTTTACAATGTTGTTTAATCCGTAAGTAGCCTTTGTTTTTTTAATTTTTATATTAAGCAATAGTTACATTAATGTTTTAATTAGACTGTGTTCTTGAGAACGGTTCGAGACATGGGCCGAAACGTCGGAGAACAAATAAAATTCTCACAAACTTAAGAGGTGTTTTTCCTCCTGACCGTCCAGCCCGAAAATCCCAATACACGAAAATTTAAAGAAAACGGTCATTATACTCATATCTAATTGTTAAATATGTTTAAACTACACAACAAAGTGTTTTAAGTTAGCACAAAACACACAGAATAGAATAAGAACACAGAGAGGTTTAAAAAACGCTTTTGGAAGATAAGAATACAACAAATTTTTTTTTCCAACCACACATGTAAAACCGAGGCCGCGCCAAAAACCACCCACAAACCATTTGCGGAAAACAAACAAACCCCAAAAACATAAAAGGGAAAGCTAGCGAAAAAAGGGGGGCCCTCTGAAATAAGAACAGGAATAACAAGTCACAACCCAAAAGATTTGACAGAAACTTTTTTTTTATTTCTTTATATATAGAAAAAGAAGAGGGACAGGACAGAAAAAAAAAGGGGGGGGGGGGGATTTCAAAGTGGGCAGACCCTAGCAGTCGTCCTCCGAGTCCTCCCAATCGGCAACGGCTCCTGGTAATGGAAGAGTAGCAGTGAACTCCCGAACAGCTTCCGAAATCATGGCAACAGCCACACAGACCATATAGCCCGACAATCGAAAGCACAGCATCTGAAAACAAAAATTGAAAATACCGTTTTAGGCACATACAAATAAAAGCAGAATAAGATAAACTTCACCTGCAGCGACCAGTGACTGCCCCATATGGGCATATAAGGGCAACAGCACCCGGTGGTAAACCGCCGGCGTGGCCTCAACCCCCCACACGGTGCCGGGGCCCTCACCACCCATATGTAATACTAACCGGATGGGCCCCTGCCATCCGGGTGTCACACGCAGCACATAAATAGAGTAAATAGTCGAGATACGACCCGCAGGGCTGCGAAAGGGCTCACTCTTAATACGTGCTCGAAATAGCATCTCTGGTTAATTCGGTGAAAAGAAAACTGTACCGTCTCACTGGCGAGATAAACTGAAATGATATATATAAAAATATATATTTTTTTTTACATGTGTCGTATATAAATATACGTATTATGGAGTAATTTAGGATATTCTATTTTGATTAAGCAAAACAACAATAAAGTGTCAAATTAATGTTGGAAATATGATTGGTTTTGTTTTTTGCTTTTTAAAAGTTTGTGGATGAGTATATGTCCAAATTTTAATACAATTTTTAATTGACTGCTTTTCCAATCAATATCTTTCCTCTGGATGATAGGTTCAAAAATCCTACCAGAGGTGATCGATATAAATTTTATTCGAAGTCCTCTGACCAGCAAGCTCGCGAAGTTATGCCGCAGAAGTCGCTTCTAGGAAGAGCGAAATCTAGTTTTATAAAACAAATTTTAATATTATGTTTGGTGGAAATCAATGAAAATTACAAAATTGTTCAGTTAACAATGTTTTAATAACTATGGCCTTTATATTTATCCAAAAGTGATTACTTGGTGTTGAGATAACAGAAAATTTGTTATTTCCTGATAATTGTAGCTGGTGTTTTGTTCGTTGTTTTGATCGTATGGGAATTGATGTTGATGTTTTGGGATGTAGATGATGACGACGTTGCTGCGTCGCTTGTCCTGGGTTAGGGTTGTTAGAAGTCTTCCTTCTGGAAATCATCTTTGGAAGCCAGGGATGAAGCCTCCTTGGGTCCCGCGTTGAGCGCTTTGGCGCTTAAAATTATATTTTAATAACATTTTTCCTCCAAGTACCTTTCCTTTTGGTACCCGGACTCTTCTTTTTTCGATTATTTTTGAAGTAGTTATAAAAATGTTGTAGTTGCGTGGAAGATTTTACTAAAAATCTTGCTTATTAAAATTAAGAAACTTTCCCTTTTTTAGCACTGATTTGATTACTTTTTATTCATTCTGTCTAGTTAATATTTTTTTTATTTTTTTGTTTTTTAGTAATTAGGTAGTTAAGTTTTTTGAAAGCACTAGATTTAGTAGTTTAGTGTTTGGCTATCGCTGTCATCAAAATGTGACAAATTTTAATTATTTTAAATTTTTTGTTTGTATTAATTAAACTTTAGTTGACTTTTTTGTTAAAGACACTGGGTTAGATTTAGTCCGCAGCCATCAAAATGTTGTATGGTGCGGATTTACTATTAATTTCTTTTATTTTTCTTTTATTTAATTATTGACACTGATTCAAGGTACCGCTGCCACCAAAATGTTGTATTACGTGCACCGTGCTCCTGGGGGAGAGCGCACGGCTAGTGTGGAGAGTATTTCACACAATTAAATACAGCGCTTGGTCGGTGTTTATTATTTATTTTAAAAAAGGAGATAACTTTGCAGTAAGTTATTATTAAATATTAAAAAAAGAATAGCACTAATTTATTATTTAATATAAAAAGGATAACACTAAGTTATTATTAATATATAAAAAAAATGATAGCACTAAGTTATTAATATATAACAAAAACAAAAAATGATAGCACTAAATATCACTATTGACGACTTCGACTCTTTAATCCGCGACCTGGAAAGAAACTCCCCGTGGATCAGAAAAATTGCGACCAGGTACCCACGAAAACTTTAAAAACCTTTTTTATTTGTTTTATTGTTTTCTCACGACGTGGAAAAAACGTACATGAGAAAATGCAAAAAAGTTTTGATGCAAGCTATATGCATCAATGAAAAACTGTAATCCGATAAGCACTTGAAATATTTATTCTAAGAGGACGCGAATAATTGTGATAATTGTATGTGTGTATGTACACACAATTAGATTGAGAAAAATAAGTACTGTACGTATGTAGAGTGTACATGCGGAAAAAAGTAAGAAGACACTGTATGTAGCTAAGTATGCATATCGTGTGAGTGAAATGTGTTTGATAACAAAATGCAATTTATGCTAAATTGCATTTTGTTGCAGTATGGAAATACATCTTTAAATGCATTTGAAATTGAATTGAAATTTTTAAAATGGAAATGTTTTTCGTTTTCAGGGTCATATATAGTGATGCATCAATATATTGCATTGGGCAATATATTGTTGTATTGACCTTATGGTTGTGAATCGGGCCATTGGGCACCTGAATCACAACAGGCTGGAATCAAAGCAACGACTGAACACAGAGAAAATGCGGTGAGGGATAGTTAAGAAAACGTTTCTCGCGCCAATAGGTATAATCCTTTGATTCTCGAGAATTATAATTCATAAATATTGGAAGTGGAGTTAATCCGACTTTTCTGCTTGAAAGTTTTTAAAGGTTTTCAAGAGTCCTTTCGTTTCTATTTTTACCACGGAAGACCATTAGAGCCTGCCATAAGACAAACAAGTTTCGGGAGGCAGTTCCCAGTGCGGCATCCCAAGAGGATTCGTCCTTGATCAAATACGACAGTCAAGAAAGTAGCAAAAGGGAGTGCCAGATACATCCTCGTCCTAGATTAAGTACCTACAATCAATTAGCAGCAGCGAAGACCGACGGGGGCACCCCGAGTCATACATAATTTTACCTTTTACCTTTTTGTAAGTTCCCGGTAGACATCCTGCGTTATTGCTAGGCGTTAAATTAATAAGTATCACTATTCAAGTTGCGAAATATTTTTTGAACCTGTTTTAAATAAAATTATTGTAATTTACGTACGCTCCTCGAGCACCAATTGATTCCAATAGTAAAACCTGTCTAAGCCGGAACGCCTTGGGACTAAAAAGAAATTCCAGCTTAGACAGGTTTCCGGCCTGTAGAGGGTCCAAACAAAATTTATTTCACAGCATTTATTTAATATGTATACAATGTTAATGTACATAATACAAAACAAGAAAATTTAGCAAAACAATAATTTAAGAACCTATACCAAAACAAAAACATAACATAATGAAAATACAAATGTACATTAGGGTCACACAGAAAATAAGTTAAACTTTTTATGAGGTATTAAAATCGCGAATACTGGTTTGTTTCGAACTTTCTTGAAGGATTCTACTGTGAACTTCCTTAATAGATAAATAAGTATTCGACAGAAGTATCTTATTCCCGACGTTAATTGCAAAATTGCGGACAGTTTCCAGAGCACGTCATGCTTCAGAAGTGGAAACAGGCGGGTTTGTTGAAGTTATGTCACCGATATCTTCCTCCTCTTCCGATGAAATATCCATGGGTTCGTTCGGTCTCAATATTTTCGGTCTCAGTTGAAGCTGTTGCATCAATGTTTCCATAATCAATAACTTTGACATCTTCAATACCTGCCGTTACCATAAATTGGAAGAGTTGTGAAGCATTTCCGCTATCTCTAGTTTCGACAGTACTCACTTGGAACCAACATTTTTTGAAGCAGTTCGAAACACAGTTTGGAGGAATACTAGATATCGCGGCATGTATCCAGTGAATCGCATCAAGGAAAGATATTACTTTTGATAGATCATGAACGCTGACACAGATTTCCAAAGAAGAAATTAAATGGCACAAAATCTGCTTTCTGTAGTGGCTTTTGAAGCATTTAATAACTCCTGCATCCAAAGGCTGACATACACTGGTTGTGTTTGGTGGGAAAAAAAACCAATTTTACGTGACTTAGTTTAATTATCGGGTGAGATGTTGCGTTGTTCAGAAGTAAACAAATATAGCGGTCTTCTTTCTGCATTCTGCTGTTCAAATCCAAAAGCCACTCTTCCATTATCGAAGATGTCATCCACGCTTTCTTGTTTGCTTTCCATAAAACAGGAAGATTATTAATGTTCAAATTCTTGAAACAGCGCGGTTTTAAGGCCTTACCAATCACTAATGGCTTTTCAAAAGAACCGTCAGCAAAAGAACATAAAATAACAGTTGGTCGTTCCGTGGATTGCTTGCCACATACACATTTTTCACCTTTAAGCTTTAAAGTTTTATCAGGTAAAGCACGAAAAAATAATGCTGTTTCATCTCCATTGGCAATATTTTTCAGATCGTAATCTTTTGTTAGCTCCTTCAGCTGATCTTTCCACTCCTCAACCGTAGTTTGTAAGACATCGTCAGCCTCTCCGCAAACTTTAGCAAAGGTCAGTAAATCCCTTTTGCGAAAACTCTCCAGCCAACCATTTGATGCTTTAAAACTAGGAATATTTAAACTTACCGCAATATCTCTGGCCTTTTCCTGCAGGATTGGACCGGAGACCGGCAAATTTTTGGAGCGTGCTGTCACAAACCATTGATATGTTCTTGTGTTCACTTCCTCGTTTTCTGTTCTTTTTAAACGTCTTCGTACCTGCGAATTTTGGTTTTTTATCCATTCTTCTTTGAACTGGAACTTCTTTTTCAAAATGTCGTAAATTTGAGTTTTCCTGCATTGGTATTTCAACTGAAGCTGTTACACTGATAAATTGTTCGTTTCACTGTCCTCAATTACGCCTATTTTCTCCATTAGTGTTAATCTTCATTCATCACAGCGATCTTAAATTTTTATGCTATTCTAATCTGTACTCCTCAATATATCCTGAACGAAATTGAAAATGAAAAGCAATTCAAACCTAACTTTAATCTAAGTGAAGACTTGACGGTTCAAAAAGAAACCCACTAATGTCTAAAACAGGCGGCATCTCACTCCAACGTACTTCCACGAAAACTACTTACGCGGCCGTAGCTTCATTTTGTATTGTATTCAAAATATTTCGTTGTATGTTATTTAGATACAAACAACAAGCAAGTCAAGTGCATTGTGTACATATGTAAATTCAATAGAAATATGTTTACTTGAACTTCTTCTCTTGAATTTCGCACCCTTCTGCATGAGAAATTAGATTAATCACGAGCAGCAACCTACTTCCCGGGCTTGGAAAACATCAATTCCTACTAAATGTTCCCTTTTCGCTTAAAATATTACAAAGAATTTTCCGGGTTAAGCAGGCTGTAAAGCCATTTTTCGTCTCCGCCTCCGGGTTGGACAGCTTCCGGCTTATGCAGGATAAATTTATTCTTATGTAGAGGGCTAAAACCAGGGACTGAGAAGTTTTCCGGGATAGCCAGGTTTCCGAATTGTGAAGGTTACGGCTTAGATAGGTTTCACTATATATACACACACTAATTTACGTATGCTCATCGAGCACCAATGAATTGTGATATATATACACATACATGTAGGATTTGTAAAGTTTGAACACACCCTAAACATCAGACAACAAGACCATGCAGTGTAAACTCCACAAAGGTCAAAAGGAACGTTCCATGCTGCAGAGATGACAGCAGTCTGTGAGGGGAGTACAGAGCGGATAGTCAAAGTCAGCCGATCTCGTTTGACAAGCTCAAAAAATAAAATAATTCAATTTAAGGTCGGGTTATTATTATTTTAATGTCCTAGCCAAGTATAAATCCCACAACTGGGGGCTCAACCGGGATTTGTTTTTATTTTCGCAATTAGTAGTATAGTAACTAAAGCAAGTTCAAGAAGTAACACGTGAACCAAAGTAGAGTGAAAACGTCTGGCTAAGCGGGCATATTAAGCCGCAAATTTTAAAAGTTTTCATTTCACTAAAAGCAAATTTTAGCGTAAAATCATAATTTTAATTGAAAACGGGATTGGCATAATTACGGCAGTGAACGGTATTTTCAGCAACAAGAAGACTGCAAAATGACATTCCACAAAAATACAAGGAAGTGCAGGGGAGATAGAAATAAGACGCTGCAAGGTAGAACGAGAAGAGCAACGATCAGGGAAGTCATTTTATTTTTATTTCATCTGCATGCGATGGAATTTGTGCCTGTAGTGGTTGAAATATAAGTAACAAATACCTATATTTACGAAAAATCATCGATACTTGAATCTATAATAGAATATCGAACGCAAAGACATATTAAATTTCGCATTTCGAAACTGTCACAAGAAGTTCAGTGAACAAAATTCAATAATCCACGCAACATAAGCTCAATTAGCAGCACGCATATCTGGGGCAAGATGTTATAACTTCGAAAGATTCGACGTTCGACAATTTATCGATAGTCGGTATGTTGTAACACTTTCAACAGGCGATAAATGCGATAGAATATCACTGAGTTTTGCTGAGAGTGATAGTACAAGCGAAGATTAAAAAATGTATGTAAAATTAAAGAAATTAGATTTAAATGTTAAATTTTTTTTAATTTATTCAATATAAATGATTTTATATATTAATTATATAGATTCTTCAAACTGAAGCTATAAAACTTGTAAGAATATTTCTTGAATCCAAAAATGAATAAGGCAGTACATTTTGTTAGGCAATCCATAACATAATACCGCTGCATTAAAAAATTTCTTTTGTCCCGGTAATTAATAATTTCTTTGTCATTTTTGTTATCCTCCACAAATAAAGCCACTGCGCCTGAAAAATTCATAAATTCCAATTTTATTATTATTAAAATTTATCAACAACTAGAAAAAGAATCTATAAATGTCATTTGTGCTAGGGAAAAAATCGGAAATAATTTCGAAACAAGCAAAATCGCCTGTCGAACGAAAATCTTATAACATACCGCCCAGATCGAAATCTTCGCTTCGATGATCGCTTTCGATGCGAAGTTATAACATGTCGCCACTGTGCTGGAAACGATATAGTGATATCGAATGTGAAGTGACATATAAACTGTCACCATAAGGTGATTCAATCAAAGGAATTTGTTCGAAATGATTTACAGAAGTCATTTTATTGTAAAAAATTTATAAATTGAATTTAATATAATAATATATACAATTGAAGAGAACATTTTCAGGTATTAATAATCAACAGATTATTGGCGTGAAGTAAATTAATTACAATTAAAAAGAACAACGTTCCTGATAATTGTTTGTGTTTATTTCCTTTATCTTGCGCGAAAATCCTCCGTAATAGAAATTGAACAACAGAGTAGGGCAAGATTTTGTACAGAAATGGGTAAGGGGAAAAAAGAAAAGTTCGCGTCTACAAAGTACGGAAGTAAGGAGTCATGATGATACAAAAGCCTATCGTGAAATGGTCAAGGACTTGATGAAACAAATTGAAGAGCAAAACAAAACAATTCCTGCCGTATTAGAAGAATCCCGCAGAAAGGAAAACGAATGGTCAAGGCACCAACCCAGTACCGCAAGTGCTTCAGGTTGAAGCAAAATATCCGCGGAGCCTCTTAGTCAGTTTGCATTCTCAGATATTGATGATTCTTTGAATAAATTTAGTGGCCAAGATGATTATTCCATTTCAATATGTATTAGCGACTTCGAAAGCGCAGCTTCAGTGTTTAGATGGAGTCAGACGTCCAGAAAGTAGTATTTGGTAAGAGATTATTAGTCGGATCAGTGAAGCTCGCAGTTCTTTGTAAAGAAAATCTCGATACATGGCAGGAACTAAATACTTATTTACTTCAAGAGTTTTCAGAAAAGTTTAACAGCGCAGTAATTCACGAAAAGTTCAGTAATAGGAAGAAACTGGCAACAGAAACTTACCGCGATTATTTGTTCTCAATTCGAGAATTGGGAAACAAAATTAATTTAGAAGAAGACTCAGTAATAAAATATGCAATAGATGGAATTGTCGACGATAAACGAAATAAAGCTGTATTATATAGTGCGAAGACTATAGCCGAATTTAAAGATAAATTAGCAGTTTATGAGCAAATTTCTGAAGATAAGTACGTCAAACCAAAGACATCGCATCCGATAATATCAAATTTACACAATTGGCGAGAAAAAGCAAATAATACCAGATGTTTTAAATGTGGTACAGTGGGTCATCTTGCTATTAATTGTCCTAAGAAAGATTTTGGTAACAAATGTTTTACTTGCAACGGATTTGGGCATAAAAACTCAAGGTACTCACTGAAGCATAAAAAGGAAAAGAATCAAGAAATCGCTCTAGTGAAGGACCAATACCGAGCCGAGAGTGATATGACCAAGCAGATAACAGTGAATGGCATAGAAATAAAAGCCTTTGTAGATACCAGAAGTGACATATCTCTTTGTACGCGAAGACAACTATACACGTTTGGGTAGTCCTGTGTTAAGTAACCCAATAATATTCAGAGGTGTAGCATCAGGTGAAATTCTTACGCTAGGCTCTTTTACCACTAGAATTCGAATAGATGATCATGAGTTCGTAGAAAAAATGCATGTAGCCCCTTTGGATATACTACCTAAACAATTTATTATAGGAAAACGTTATTGACCAAGTTGTGCTGCAAATAAAAGCGGGACGGATTACTATGAAGCCACTACAACAGGAAGACATGTTAAATTACTTTCAAGCTACAAACGAATGCGAAATAGAAGTGGATCACATCAAGCACCACGGATTCGACAACAACTACTTTCATTGATTGCCCGATATGAAGCCAATCCGAACCTTAAGCAAATTGATTTTGAGATGCATATAATTTTAAAAGATAATATACCAATTCACCAACACCGAGACGATACCCAAATTTGAAAATGACTTGGTTAACGCCCAAATAGATGAATGGCTCATGGACGGAGTCATCCATTCCAGTAAATCAGAGTATGCCAGTCCGATAGTATTAGTTAAAAAGAAGGACGGAACAAGAAGGTTATGTATAGACTAAAGGCGCGTAAACAAGATAGTGATACCGATCATCAACCCCTGCCACTCATTGAAGACCCGATTGATCGGCTTTTACAGGTTAATGTTTTCTCTACGTTAGACTTAAAGAATGGGTTTTTTCACATGCGTGTGAGTAAAGCCAGTCAGAAATATACAGCGTTTGTGACGCCGAGCGGGCAGTATGAGTTCACGTGTGCACCATTTGGTCTATGCATCTCTCCACACAATTTCAACGATTTATTAATTACATATTTTCTGAACTTATACGTCAAAATAAAAGTGCTAGTAATATATCGACGATATTATTGAGTTGCTGAAAATGACGAGCAGGCAATCGATTAGACTTCAGGAAGTGTTGAATGAAGCAGCTAGGACACGGGCTAGATATCAAATGGTCAAAATGTAAATTTTAAAACGACGTATTGAGTACCTCGGATATGTAATTGAGAATAGCATGGTCAGGTCCATCGGAAGAAAAAATAAAAGCCATCAGTGAATTATTCGATCCCTAAGACGCGACAACAAATTCAATCTTTCAGGGATTAACTGGGTACTTCCGTAAATTCATAAAGGATTATGCTATCATCGCACGCCCACTGAACGATATATTAAGGAAATAATAATAAATTATTATTTGGAGAGAAGCAATTATCATCGTTCAGACAATTGATTGCGTCTTTGAGTACACAGCCAGTGTATCCATTTATGATCCGGGAGGCGGCATACAGAAGTTCATACTGACGCCAGCAAACTGGAATATGGATCAATTTTGCTACAACGAAACAATGACGACCAACAGCTACACTCCCGTATACTTCCTCAGCAGAAAAACATCACCGGAAGAAAAATATAGTAGCTATGAACTGGAATTCTTAGCCATCGTGATAGCACTGAAGAAATTTAGGGTGTATTTGATAGGAGTGAAATTCAAGCTCGTTACTGACTGCGCACCTTTAAAGGCTACAATGGATAAAAGGAGGTGACGCCGAAAATTGCCAGATGAGCCATATTATTAGGAGAGTTCGAATATGAAATCGAATATCGAGCAGTTACACGAATGCGTCATGTTGACGCTTTAAGTCGTAACCCTATTGTTCTCGTTTTGGAAAAACATAATTTGGTGCATAAGGTACAACCGGCCCAACTCAAGGACGAAAGTATTAAGGCTATCCGAGAAGCCTTAAGACATGGCGAGTTTGAGGATTACTACCTAGAACGCGATATTTTGTTTAAAGTTGTAGACGGTGTTAAGTGGCTAGTAGTTGCGAAGACTATGCAACCCGAACTTATCCGCATAATACACGCAAGAGGTCATTTTGGTAAGCGTAAAATGGAACAAGTCATTATGAAAGATTACCACATCCCCAAACTCACAAAGAAGATTACTAATTGTATCAGCAACTGTATACCCTGTATCCAGCAGCAAAATCAGTACAAAAGGGGATTTCTGCACCCGATCCCTAAGGAATCCGTGCCGTTGGAGACATACCACATCGATCATCTGGGACCGATGATCATTACAAAGAAAGGATATCGGTATATTCTAACTGTCGTAGATGCTTTTACGAAGTATGTCTGGATTTATCCTCTCAAAACAACAACGACGTCCGAAACACTACATAAACTTCAGATACAGCAGAGCACATTTGGAAACCCTAGTCGCATAAATACTGACAGGGGAGCAGCATTCACCTTATCTGCATTTGAACAGTACTGTAGCGAGCAAACAATTGAGGACTTTCAAATAACTACAGGTGTGCCTAGAGGTAACGGTCAAGTAGAAAGGGTGCACAAAGTTATAATATCTATTCTAACAAAATTGTCTGTCGATAGTAAAGATTCTTGGTACAAACACACGACTAAGGTGCAGTTATGGATAAACAATAGTTATCAGAGAAGCATAGGAACCACACCTTTTCAATTGTTAATTGGTACTAAAATAAAGGCCATTGAAGACGTAAACTTAAATGAAAAGATTAGCCAAGAATTATCGAGACTTTTCCAAGAAGAGCGAGATGATAGACGATTGGAAGCATTGAAACAAATAGGGAACGAACGGTACGATGTCATAAAAGTTGGAAACCACGAAGCACCGCAATCAACATCAACAGCAGTAGATTATATGAAGCCATTCATTATCTCTGAATCAGACACCGAAGACAGTGAAGAATATACCACATTTGTCGATGGCGACCAATCCAATTAGACCCGAAAAGCCCGAAGTAAGAATAATTCTGAAGTAGTACGGAGGGAATCCCTAATTATATAAAGCCCTAATGATAAACAATAAAGAGATGATTGTAGTAAGGAATAAACACAACAATATAAAGTAGGAAACATATTGAAGTTTGAAACTAATATGAAGAAATACGTTTTAAAAGTAAATGAATTTTATGTAATTAAGAGAAAACCTGCATGCAGCCAAAGCAAAAATTAGTATATGTCCAGAAGAAAGAACTAAATCCGAAACTACGAAGAAGACGTATGCAGAGCCTACGAAGATTACCTGTGATGAAACTATGAAGAAGAAAAAGAAACAAAACTACGAATAAGATTTATGAAGAGACCACCAAGAAGACTTATGAAGGAACTATGAAGAAAACTTACGAAGCCGAGTGTAGGATTTGTAAATTTTGAACACACCCTAAACATCACACAACAAGACCACGCAGTGTAAACTCCACAAAGGTCAAGAGGAACGTTCCATGCCGCAGAGATGACAGCAGTCTGTGAGGGGAGCAGAGAGCGGATAGTCAAAGTCAGCCGATCTCGTTTGTCAAGCTTAACAAATAAAATAATTTAATTTAAAGGCGGTTTATTATTATTTTAATGTCCTAGCCAAGTATAAATCCCACATACATATATATACGTGCAAAGAATACCAATGATACCCATTCTTGAAAGAACAAGGAAAAATAAACCCAAAGCACATTTGACGTATTCGAGTCCAAATATTCAAGCTAACACGGCGCACCAACCCGCCGGAAATTAATCTCAATGAAATATTCGATAGCGGAAGCCACATAACTTTAATTTGTAAAGATTCAGCATTTTTAGCAATAACAAAACGACCTCCAGGGAGCTCTTTTGAGGGACAGGATCCAGAGTAAGTCGAATTATTCTTATATTCCAGTTTGTATATCAAGTATATTCGTTTGCATTCACCTTTCGTCTTATATAATTAAATTATATAATTAAATTGCTTTGAAAATTATATTTTTCTATTTGCTATATTTTCCTTTTCGTGATATGTTATCTAAGACTGTGTTTTCGTGTTACAAGAGAAGATAACTTCGCGACTAATCTAAAACCAAGTTATCCCCCGAGATGCTTAATTTTCGCGTAATCGATTCATTAAACTCAGGTTGCCATATTTGTTGCTCAGAGCTGGATTGGTTCGATACCATAAATTGGAAACTCATAGAATTTTTTAGACTTTGAAACAAGATAGATATATAAGTATATGTATGTATATGCATGCATATCCTAAGCATTAATCAGTATAGGAATCAAATAAGAGCAACCATTAATACATGTATCACATAGTTTACTTGTTGCATTTGAAATATGATGAATTGATATAGGAACAAACCTAGCAACAGTAGCAACAAGTAGTTATAAGTACTATTGAATTTCGCTTTGTGCACTGACCTTAGTTTAATCGAATATGTTGATTTTTTTAATGGATAAGACAAAGTAGCGTGTAAGGTTTCTTGAAGAAAGTTTAAGTTCAATTACAAAAATTAAAGGAAACGTAAATCAATAAATTGGATTATTACGTGATGATGCGATAACTTGTTCCCTCACTCTCCCAGAACCCTCTCCGAATAATGGCTAAATAGGTACGCTACTCCTTCTTTCAGGCCATCATCATTAGGAACATTGTAAAATCATGCTCACAATGTCATAGGGTGGATGGAGCAACGGTAGGAAGGCATGACATCGGCGCCTTCAGTAAGGTCAAGGTAAATGGTGTAATGGCCCTTTCAGGGCTGGATGTTTGCCTAGTTTTTTTTAGGTCAGGCATTAATATTCTTTTGTATTATGGTTCGTGATTGGCGGCAGGTTTTTGGTTAACCCCCGCTATAACTCTCCCGCACCAGGCGAGGTGCTAGCATGGCGCCCTGTGCTAACGCTGATCACATGAGTGTGCTGTCAGCTATAGCTGACAGGATGGACTTCACGTACAAGAGTACTCACTCGAAAGTACTACCATAACATTCTTTATGCGGTGATTGCATCTGCAGCCAACATAAAAACATCAAAAGGCATTGGAAAATGTTCACTAAGCGATATTTTGTGTTGGTAGCTCCAAATCTGCCATAACGCGAAAGAGAAAACTATAAAACTTGTGCCATTCTTTCCCGTAGGAAAATGGCAATACGCTCAGTCCAGTCAATGTTAGATACGCAGAAGAAATTCCAAAGGTTCTATTAAAATCACTTTTCGAGCTCCATGTTCACTTTTTCAACTTCCCGGCAATGATTTTTCAATGTTGGCACCGACAGACGCTCTTTTTGACAGAGGCAATTGTGCCCACGTGAAATAGAAAGTTAAACAGTCCATATTATATATATGTCAGTCCTTCTATCGAACGATATTGTTACGTGCAATAGAAAGAGACAACTGGTGACATCCACTGGCAATAAACAGCTTCAGGTTCGGAGAGTAAATGACTTCAGGTTCGGAGAATCGATTATGAAATCTACAGGAAAGTTCAGGAATAGAACAAATAGAATAGTCAACAAGCTTTTGGAATAGAACACTCCAGAATAATCCGGAGAGTTTTTAGGGTATAAATATAACAGTTGTCATCGCCAGAAAAGAGTCTTGTCTTAGACGTTGCAGTGTTAAGAAGCGAAAGTAATAAAGAAGCGGAAGTGTGTAATTAGATTGCGATAATTGAAAGTACAGTGTTAGCGATAATTAGAGTTGAGTTGATTAAATAAATGTTTGTGAACTTTATATGATTTAAGTGTAATAAAGAACTTATATATTAATTATTTAATATTGTGTTTTAAATAACGAACTAAAGGCCACGCTCGCAACAACTGGTGTCAGAAGTGAAATATATTTGAGAAATAAAGTGGTGGCAATTGACTGAAAAATTAAAAGTGTGATTAATTTTGTGGAATTGTGTTAAATTTTAAAAGTTCTGGAAAATAATTTATATTCAACTGTGAGTGAATTACTGCAGTAATGGGGCGCAAAGTGGAGGAGCTGCGAATACAGGATTTGAAAGTGGAGCTACGGAACCGCTCATTACAAACGACAGGTGCAAAGAAAGTTCTAGTCGAGCGACTTAGACAAGCGTTGATAGCGCAAGGAAAGAATCCTGAGACATTTGTTTGCGAAGAGAACTTGGAAGGAACCGAATTTGAAGAAGAGCCTGAGATGAAAATGGAACAGCTGTTGAGTACTTTAATGAGCAAAATGGAAGCCCGTTTTGATGAACAAAAGAATTCTCTCGAGGAACAAAAGAATTCTCTCGACGAACAAAAGAATTCTCTCGAGGAACAAAAGAATTCTCTAGAATCACGTTTAGATGAACAAAAGAAATTTATGGAAGCCCGTTTTGATGAACAAAAGATTGATTTTGAGGAACAAAAGAAATCTCTGGAAACCCGTTTGGACGAATAAAAGATCTCTCTGGAGAATTGTCTAGAAACTCGTTTGGAGGAACAGAAGACTTTCCTGAAAAACTCATTAGACGAACAAAATTCGAAAATTGAAGGAATCGAGCAGGAAGTGGCGGAAGCTCAACAAAAAGTCACGGAGCAGCTTGACAGTTTTAAATCAGATCTGGAAAGAATAAAGCATCGTCAGCCTCTAAGCGTAGAATGAAACCTCCCATATTTGATGGACAAAATTCGTGGCATATCTTCAAGAGACAATTCGAGGCAGCTTCAGAGGTAAATGGATTGGAATGATGAAGGCAAAGCTATAGCTCTGGTGTTAGCACTACGAGGTCCTGCGTCAGAACTCTTACAAACTGTACCGATTGAAAATCAACTTAATTACTCTTCATTAGTACAGGCGATAGAATTACTTTACGGACATGAGCACATGCAGCAAGTATATCGCCTACAGTTGCGCAACAGAATTCAAAAACATGGCGAATCACTACAACAACTGCAGGCAGATGTAGAAAGATTAGCGCATCTGTCATACTCCAGCGTGAATGCGGATTTTGTCAATGAAGTGGCGACGGAGGCAATTGTGAACGCTATTACAGATCAAAATTTACAACACTCATTAAGGCTGGCAGGAAGGAAATCAACAGCAGAAGCACTAGCCTATGCATTAGTGTATGAATCCGCCAGACAAGCTTCGCGGAGTGCAGTACGAATGAGAGACATTTCGGTGGACAAATGTACTTGTAATAGAATGCAGTCATCCCAGAGCTCACCTTTGCGTGGTATCCTTCGATGCTGGAATTGTAATAGACCAGGACACCTACAAAGAGACTGCAGAAAACGCCGACGAGTGGAATCTCTAGATGAAGAGAGGAAAGTTGAATTGCAAAGATATCGAGCTGAGCAGCAGACTTGCAATAGATTGCAGTTATCACTGAGTACCCCTTCACGTAGTGTTCTTCGATGTTGGGATTGTAATAAATGGGGACACCTTCAAAGCGACTGCAGGAAACGCCGTCGAAAGGAACCAACAGAAAAGAAAGGGACAGAAGAATGTACAAGTTGGCGAACTAGAGAGCAAACTATTCTTAGGGAGACTAGAATCCAACCTTATGACTTTGAGAGCCAACACAGAAAAGGACGTATCTATGGAAATGAAGAAGCCTTGGTACAACGCCAATGGAAACCTGAATGTAAGCATTATGGCTGGGAGAAAGGAAATGAGAAAACAGCTACTATACAGTTGGTATCCGTGGAACCATCTACAGGTTGGGACAACGAGGACCTGCGAACAGCACAACGAGAAAATCCGGACATTTCACCTATTCTTGCTTGGAAAGTAGACATAGAAAAACCAGAATGGAAGGATATTGCGAGGATGAGTGAAAAGCTGAAAAGCTACTGGGCTCAATGGAATTCTCTTCATGTTGAATGCGGCATATTAAAACGCAAGTGGGAAGCACCTAACGGTAAATCGTTCCGAATACAAATAGTCGTGCCGGCATCAAAGGTAAACGATGTTCTAGGTAAAATGCATCGTGGAGCATCTGGAGAACATTTGGGAGTGAATAAAACAATTTCTAAAATACGAGAAAAGTTTTATTGGCTACATATGCGGGAGCATGTAGAGAAGTGGTGTCGCAGATGCACTGTGTGTGCTTATTACAAACGGCCGCCACGTAGTAGCAGAAAGGAAATGTATAAGTGTAATGTCAGAGCCTCATTGAAACGGACAGCTGATGTACAAGGGGCCACGGGGGCGAAATTAGCAGTAAGTACCCATCGGATGAGGACCCGCTATGACTTACGTGCGAATTCAGCAGGATTCAATGAAGGTGATCTTGTTTGGCTATACAACCCGAACCGACGTAAGGGATGCTCTCCAAAATCACAACAACAGTGGGAGGGACCGTATTCAGTAGTAACTAAAATAAATGACTTAGTATACAGGATTCAACGTGGTACAGGAGGCAAACGAAAAATCGTCCATCTGGATCGCTTGTGTCAATACTACAAGCATCAAGACCGTGGACCACCTGTTGTTCGGGACGAACAAGTTTAAGAAGGGGGCAGTGTTACGTGCAATAGAAAGAGACAACTGGTGACATATACTGGCAATAAACAACTTCAGGTTCGGAGAGTAAATGACTTCAGGTTCGAAGAATCGATTATGAAATCTACAGGAAAGTGCAGGAATAGAACAAATAGAATAGTAGTAGCTTTTGGAATAGAACACTCCAGAATAATCCGGAGAGTTTCGAGGGTATAAATATAACAGTTGTCATCGCCAGAAAAGAGTCTTGTCTTAGACGTTGCAGTGTTAAGAAGCGAAAGTAATAAAGAAGCGGAAGTGTGTAATTAGATTGCGATAATTGAAAGTACAGTGTTAGCGATAATTAGAGTTGAGTTGATTAAATAAATGATTGTGAACTTTATATGATTTAAGTGTAATAAAGAACTTATATATTAATTATTTAATATTGTGTTTTAAATAACGAACTAATGGCCACGCTCGCAACAATATGTATCAAAAACAGGCTCAATAAAAGCAGCTCCCGTCAATCATCGTCGAAAACAACTTCCTCGAACCTGTCAAAATAGCTGTATAACTGTATGTAACCGAAGTTTTTTTTTTTTTATTTATTTAATACAAATTAAATTAAATTATTTACATAAAATCTATCTTGCCGATAGGCTGGTAACATTGTTTTTGTTTATTTGCGTTTTTTTTTCTTGTTTAAGTCGTCATTCAATCATTACGATTATGTGTATTCCGATCAGAATTTATGTAAAAACAGCTTTGATTTTTTTTGTAAGACACCTTTTTGCTAATTATTCTGCGGAAATTAAATTACAAGGATAGCTCGAATAAGATATATGCATTGCATGTTCAGTTTGAGTTATGTAATTTTCGATGTTTGCACGTATAATATAGTAAGACATATTATGTAATATTGCTAGGTATTTCAAAACGTAGGTATACATTGTACATAAATTACCCAAATCATTTCACTTCATAGTGCTTTTATTATGGGATAATTATTAAATAATTACTAGGCTTTATTTGCAATTGTGTAAAGAACTAGTAGCAAAGAAGAAGATGTGGGGCAGAGATGGTCTCTTTGACAAAATTAATTTTCTGTTATTTTTTAGTGAATAATTGTGCGCAAAAATGATCTGTAAGAATTTATTACGCGAGTTAGAAGCTGAGTCTATACCTACGCAGTCCAATGTGAATGAAAATATTTTGTAAATTTATACCTATCATTAACAATTCTTGTTGGTTGTTCTTTGGATAAATGTAAGACCAACCCCAACCGTATATCATACCTATATATTTTTAGTAGTACAAGTTCAAATACTTATGTAAACCACTTGACGAACACAGATTAAACAAATTGCTACGGTTTTCAATGTATTGCGAGTGCTGATTTAAGCTGATTAATGTCTAGCAGCTACCTCCCTCAGTAAACATTCTAGCGATGGCGATGACTTGTACTTGTAAGGCTGAATCCCGTAACCGTGAGTTCTATGGTTTTATTTTCTAGCCTGCAAAGTTTGGTTGATAAAAGTGATAATAATACCGTAGATAGCCGTCGTAAACACACTTTGATTATTTTTAGGGGAAATCAATGAAAGAGCAACGCTCAAGAGGATCAGATATTACACAAGGTAATACATATGTGTAGACTTCAGGGTCAATCAAGGTTAGCTCAGATGGTCCCGTCTGCCTCAGCCAACGTCAGACCTCAAGCTCAGCGGTTCACCCAATTAGTTGTATCGTTGCATGTGAGTTTTACTGCGTACTCATAATCAGTGGTGCCAAATCAGTGCTTTCAGCGTTAATTTGAATGCTTTTGAATTCTTTTTAGGGGACAAATTGCTGACAAAACGCTTGTGCGTTAAATTAGTGCTGGGCAGAACATTTTACCGCCGTTTTAGCGCTTCTTAACTTTAAAAATATAAAGTGGCAATCTAAGGCAACAAAAGACTTGTGGATTGAAATCAAAAATTATAACGACTCGATCGGATCAAATTCTTCTGAAAACATTTTATTTCTTGCCAAACCCTCGAGAATACTTCACAAGCCATGAAGCCGACGGAGTCTTACCATTCTAAAATATCTGCAGTGTTTTTATGTAAAACTGACAAAAGTTTTATTTAAAAGCTCCTCCGCCCTAAACTGTTATTTATACAGAAAAATGGTGTTCTGACAATCTTATTGCTTTCTTATATTCCGAGGCGAAATAAAATTTGTATACCTGTCCTAACAAAATTATTTAAAAAAAAATATTTTAACCAATTCACTACGCTTCCTCAAAGAAAAATTCTCAGCTGAGTAATCATTGTAATGTCGCTGTGCCGTCATGGGATGCCGTGGGCCAAAACCCTCGAAAATACTTCCCAAGCCATGAAACAGAAATCTATATGTGTGCGTTCGGAGTCTGTTCTCTAAAATGTTCTATATTGATACTTATGGAAAAGTGCCAAACATTGACTTTATATATGCTATAGAGCCTAAACTACTATCCAGACAGGAAGATAGTCTTCTAGTAATTTAAAGCTTGGTTCCTTACCTTCCCAAAGGCTACACTTCCTATATACCTTACTTAACAAAATAATAAAATAGTTTTGATTACAAAGTAACCTTACCATTTTACGCTCAATACTTCTCTGCTGAGTGATAATTGCATGTGTGTATGTGCAGCCGTAGTCCGAATCTGTAGGCAGCTACATTCGATATCATCAGCCCACGGCATGCCATGACGGCACAGCGACATTACAATGATTACTCAGCTGAGAATTTTTGTTTGAGGAATCGTAGTGATTTGGTTAAGATAATTTTTTTAAATAATTTTGTTAGGAAAGGTATGAAAATTTTATTGCGGTTCGGAAGATAAGAAAGCAAGCTTAAGATTATTGGAACACCATTTTTCTGTATGAAGAGTAGTTTAGGGCGGAGGAGCTATTCAAATCAAACTTTTGTCACTTTTACATAAGAACACTGCAAATATTTTAGAATGTAAGGACTACGGGGGGCCTCGCATGTGGTAGGGAGGGAGTCTGTTTCATGGCTTGTGAAGTATTCTCGAGGGTTTTGCGTGGGCTGATGATATCGAATGTAGCTGTCTGCAGATGCGGACTCCACCTGCACATACACACATGCAATTATCACTCAGCTGAGAGGTATTGAGCGTAAAATGGTAAGGTTACTTTGTAATCAAAACTATTTTATTATTTTGTTAAGTAAGGTATATAGCAAGTTAGCCTTTGGGAAGGTAAGGAAACAAGCTGTAAATTACTACAAAACTATTTTCCTGTATCGTAGCCCCCGGAATGTACATGCCGTGCACAAAGTCGGAAAAAGAGAGCAGCGGGCCGGTCAGCAGGCGCATAACCCCCGGAATATACAAGCCATAAACAAAGTCGAAAAAAGAGAGCCGCGGGCCGCTCAGCAGGCGACATCCACAGCCTTCTTGCCTCTTCTTACTGCAGGAGTTGTATTTTGCTCAAACGGTATAATTTCCGTAAATTTGTTCTACATGCTATATTTTTATAAAACTATTAGAAAGAAAACATATTTGGCTACAATTTGCTTTAACTTCGTTTTGCTGTGGGAGCGATAGTTTTGGGCTTTATGACCTGTTTAAGATGAAATTTTAGTTTTTCCTCCATGACGAGTATACAAAAAGCAGTGAGAGTGAGATCTTACTGCATACTGTACCCGGCCAAAACCCGCGAGAATACTTTACAAGCCATGAAACAGACTCCCTCCCTACCACATGCGAGGCCCAACGGAGTCCTTACATTCTAAAATATTTCCAGTGTTCTTATGTAAAACTGACAAAAGTTTGATTTGAAGAGCTCCTCCGCCCTAAACTACTATTCATACAGAAAAATGGTGCTCCGATAATCTTAAGCTTGCTTTCTTATCTTCCGAACCGTAATAAGCTGTTCATACCTTTTCTAAAAAAATTATTTAAAAAAATTTATCTTAACCAAATGACTACGATTCCTCAAACTAAAATTCTCAGCTGAGTAATCATTGTAATGTCGTTGCGTCGTCATGGGATGCCGTGGGCTGATGATACCGAATGTAGCTGCCTATAGATTCGGACTCCGGCTGCACATACACACATTTAATTATCACTCAGCTGAGAGGTATTGAGCGTAAAATGATAAGGTTACTTTGTAATCAAAACTATTTTATTATTTTGATAAGTAAGGTATATGGGAAGTTTAGCATTTGTGAAGGTAAGGAACCAAGCTTTAAATTACTAGAAAACTATTTTCCTGTATGGATAGTAGTTTAGGCTCTAAAGCATACATAAAGTCAATGTTTGGCATTTTTCCATAAGTAAGAATACAGAACATTTTAGAAAACGGACTCATAACGCATACATATAGATTTCTGTTTCATGCCTTGGGAAGTATTCTCGAGGGTTTTGACCCGGCACGTTAAGGCCTTTTAATGTGTGGGTGCTTTCGGCGACTTCATGGCTTGTATTATATTCCCTGGGTTACTGCACTATACAAAATATTAAGTCAATGGTTGGCACTTTTGCATAAGTATAGAACAGTTTAGTAACGGACTCCCAACACATACATAGATTTCTGTTGCACGGCTTGGGTAGTATCACAACCTTCTATATATTACAAGCCGTGAAGTGAAATTTTGCGTATGGGTGAAGTAGTGCTGTTTTCCCTCCATACTCTCTGACGATTATTCACTTGATTCAAGTTCAGTAGTGCTATAATCTTTATAGATTTATGATGGGCATTTGGAAAAGGAATTATAAAAGGCAAGTGATGTTATTTAATTGATTTGTTTAAAAATACCTAGTTAAGGTTTTGAATTAACTTTGGAGTTTGAGTGAATCCCGGTTATAATTATATATATATGTACATATTTTAATTCCTTCCGCGCGTGATATAAATTCCTGGATACGTGTATTTACAGTGAAAGTTTTATAGTGAAGTGTTAATTGTCTCAAACTGCTGTTTTAATATGAATTGCCATTGCAAGAAGTGATTACGTTTAATATATTTGTGCAATCGAATTCCCATTCATTCAATTCATTCAAAATCTCGTGTAACTCGAGACTTCAAATTTTAATAAACAATTTTTTTAAACAGTAGGAATACAAGAGACCAAGGAAAAAACCAGTTGACAAGAAGTGGAGTACTTTTTTTATTGGAAATTAAACATTTTGGCGAGGATATTTTAAAATTGTGAGTATCTTATATTTTTATTATTGCTTTCATTAAATATACTCATATATTTTATATTTTATTTTATATTTTGCTGAATATCTAATATAATTTATCTTATGTAATTTAACATATAAACACATATTTGTTTTTTGCACCATGCCACGTAATTGTGTTGTGCGGGGCTGCAAATCAAATTACCGATCGACTTTAAAGGATGTTAATGCAAAACCAATTCCAACGTTTCAATTTCCCCGTAACGAAGCCCTGAAATCTGCTTGGATACAAGCAATTCACAGAAAAGATTGACAACCAACTTTATATTCTTCTGTATGTTATCACCATTTTAGGGAGTCCGATTTCATTGATTTCACTGCTGAAATCAAATGTAAAAGACCAATTTAAAAAAAAAAACATGCAGTTCCTTCAATTTTCCCGAACTTACCTCACTATTTAACTTCAGATCCCATTCCACAAAGACAATGTCCTGAATTTCGCAGGGAGAAATACCTTAAACGGGCCGAGGATCGTAATGAAGAGTTTCTTCAATCTGACCATATACCCCACTTTGAGTGTTTTAAGCGCGATTTAGAAAAAAATTAAATATCAGTGAAAGAATTCGAAAACTCTATAGCTTTTTTATGCTAGAGGAAAATGAGGAATTTGGATGTACTTTCTCTGTAAGGGTAACTATAGTAAAAGATTTGTCTGTTACGGTTGTTAAAAAAGATGTGTTAGTATCGAATAAAAGTTAAAGTGGATTGTACCCAAACATGGTAAAATTACTTTATGGTCTCAATTGTCGAACTTATTAGTTCATTATAAATTTGAGCATTTTCAAGATATTGAGAGCAGATCTTCTTATCTTGACAAGGCTATAAAATATTTAAAGTATGCAGATGAATTAGATATATCCACTGTAAAGTATGTACTCACGGGAAAATTACAAACTGATGATTTGGAGAAAAGATTTGGTCTATATCGTTCTTTAGCAGGATGCAGCTATAGAGTATCCTATACTGAAGTAGTTGAATCAGAAAAAAAAATAAGAGTCCATAATATTTTCGCACATGACAGAAAAAATTACGGGAAACTGATTAAAGATAACTCCGAAAATAGTTTACATGAACCGTTTGATCCGCAGCATTTTGAACAAATTTTCAATTCGTCTTATATTGAAGATGTCCAAATAGATTTATTTAGCCGCTAATTTTTATACTTCTGGATATGCCTCGTTTGCCGTGGCTGCAAAAATTACCTGCGAAGACTGCAAAGTATTTGTGTTCGACTTGCTAATATAATATTAAACAATTTTGTTTAGCAAGAGAAAGATGGGATTGCAAGAGCTGCATGCAGTAGAAAATTTACAGTTTTGCGTTAACAATGATTAAGTTTAAGATTTTAGGTTCTAGCTTTGGCTTATTATGCAATAATCCTACTCGTTCTAAGAAGAAAAATTTATTTTTGGATGAAATTTCCGGAAGTGGACAGGCTTTAGAAAGTATAAATCAAAAGTGTGCAATCTACGTGTGCATTTACTTAAGGGGTGATATGCCTATTCGATATATGTGTTTATTAAGTTTGCAGTGCCTGATTTAATCGTGCCTATCCATGATATTTTGCTTACGTTTTACTATTGTCATGGAAACCTATGGAATTATACCGTCACTTGATTTGACAGTGCTTTTCCTCATGTATCATATGTGTGTCAAATAGTTGCTAATTCCATTTCTTTATTTTTCTCCCATTCTTTCATAAACAAAAATACCCATTTTTTTGATTCCTAATCCTAATCAAATTATATATTTTTTCATGGCCCTTTTATGCGAGATTGTCAAGCATCACTACTTGGACTGAAAACTTATTACCAAACCTCTGGACTGGAAGACTGTGATAAAATAATAACCAAAGGAATACATTTAATATTTTTTTATATAAATTACCTATTAAATTATAAGCATCTTTCTTTTTATTTTACATATTTTGAATTATATTGTTTATTATTTGTTAATGGAGTTGTATTTTATGTTAAATTTTTGTTGAATTATAGACTTTTTTATTCATAAAATATTTTTAAAACTTGATATGAATTTTGTTCTTGAATATTATGTAAGTAAATAAAATAAAAAAAATGGATTTTTTAGTTTGAATTATATTTGGTTTTTATCTGCATCTGTGTAATAAAATTATTTTTTCAAAAGGACGCCTTTAATTTCACTTAAATATTTTGGCTCCGATTCTGATATTCACCACCAGAAGTTAAAACAGCTCCATTTATACTGTTATTTATTTTTTTTCGAAAGTTTGTTTTTAGGAGAAATATTTTAGAAAATATACTAATAACTAACTACTAAACTCGCAGAGATTCTTAGATTCGTGACGGTTGTCATTGTCAATTATTTGAAGTAATTTAAAGTAAAATATATCAATGGGTATGCTTACTTTTTTCAGCTCTTGAGGTAATGGGAATAATGACAACTTACGCCACTCATTGTCTAATTCTTGGGGATCAATATTGATGCAACGTTGGGGCAATGTTTGTATATATACGCGTCGCTAATAAGAAAATCAGTACCTCTTTCTGGATTAATAATATTAATGCTTTTTAAAACTCAAAACATTTTTTAATTTCTGTACAACTTATTCTGTAAAATTTAAGGCAATTTTGAATTCGACAGCTTTCATTTCAAATTGATCTTTTAAAACATTTTGAATTTTCTCAAGTTATAAATTAACCGTTATAGGAAGATATATTTTATCAAGTAGCAAAAACATTTCCTCTAAATTAGGATCTATATTTCCAACGTTTGTTGTATAAATATGAGAATGTTTCATATATTGTTGAGATATTTCTAAAAACGTTGTTGACATTTTCGCATGAGTCGGTGCACAATGTTTCCTAAAGAAAGCCACCTTGTTTGCACGGGTCGAAGAATATTGTGAGGCTCTCAATTATAGTAGGATTGAAAAGCAACTAAAAGTGCTTGTCTTTTACTGCTTTGCTGAAAATAGCTATGTATATTCCTTGCTAATATTCAGAGTCTTTTGGAAAACTTACATGCAGCTGAAGCACATAAATGCAAATAATGGCATATACATTTAAATATTTTAATACCAGACAAGCCTCTTTGAAACAAGCTGAGACAGAGTTATGCTTACACATCATTAAATTACAACCGTCACTTCCAAAACCGATCATATTTTCTTTTAATATATTTTTCAACAAAAAAGCATTTAAAATGGAATTAAATAAAGCGGTATTATGAGCCAATTGATCGGTTTCAACAAGAACTACTTATAATAATTCCGGAATCTTCGTAAAATACCGTACAACTAACAATTTTTTTCTCACTAGATACATCAGTTGATTCGTCTACTAAAATGTTAGATTTACGTTTTTTTTAACTTTTCAACGAGAGTTTCTTTATGACTGGCACCTATAACATTTTTAATTATTGCACTTGTTTTAGTTCTCTTCAGTTTTAATTTAGAAGTGATTTGTGAGTCAGGAAAGGTACTTTTAACTAAATCATACAAATGATCCATATCTAAAAAGGATATTGTTACGTGCAAAAAAAGAGACAACTGGTGACATCTACTGGCAATGGAGAGTAAACAACTTCAGGCTCGGAGAATCGATGACTGAATCTTCGGGAAGGTTCAGGAATAGAATGAATAGAATAGTCAAGAAGCTTCTGGAATTGAACACTCCAGAATAATCTGGAGAGTTTGTAGGATATAAATATAACAGTTGTCACCGCCAGAAAAAAAGTCTTGTCTTAGACGTTGCAGTGGTAACAAGCGAAATTAATAAACAGGCGAAAGTGTTATAATTGGATTGCGATAATTGAAAGGACAGAATTAGCGATAATTAAAGTTGAGGTGATTAATTGAAGGTTTGTGAATTGTATAAGATTAGAAGTGAAATAAATAACTTATATATTAAATACTTAATATTGTGTTTAAAATAACGAACCAAAGGCCACGCTTGCAACAATATATTATGTTCAGCAAAAAAGGAGCATAGTTTTATCTCTGCTCTATCAACACTTACATTACGTTTTTTTTCTTCAACATTTTCCTTTGAATGATAACAATTCAAAATTGTTTTTGATGAGCTTCCGCCACATTTTGTTTCATGTTTTTTGAAGACCCGTGCCGTTTTATCACCGTTTCGAAATAAAATCTGCGTTTCACAATTTGCATCTAGCTTTGTACTCATCATTTGCAACAGAGCTTAGCTAATCTTTAAATTCGTGGTGTTGCTTGAGCCACTCTCTTCGAAAATGCTGCGTACATCTCATTTTTTTCGAGGTGTTTTCATCTCCATTTCCGGACATTTTATGAATTTTTTAAAATTAAATTATAAGTTTTTTAATTAATTCTTTAATTTAGACAAATAACTCACATATAACACTTTCCACTGATTTTCAAAATAACTTTCAAATCGAATTTAGCGACAAAATTCTTAGCACAATCTTTTATTAAAATACGTCCACGTCATTTGCTCCAAACCTTTTATGAACATAATTGCAATTTCGAGAAAACTCCTGAATAATTCAAAGATTTCTGTGAAAAACCAACACTAGGCAGTATAAATTCAATTTTAGCTTATCCCCCTACAGTGCATACAGTGCAGTCATATGCAAAGAACTATCTAGTGTAGTAATTGCGAAACGAAGTTTGACTTAGATACTACTTGTTGTATTGTAGAGGCGCAATACTGCACACGTAACCAAAAGGTAAGCAATGCCTCGGTGCAATATAATCAACGATGCCTTGACCTGATGTAGGGAAGCCACCAGACTGTATAAATATTCTGCCAAAACATTTTCTGTAAATTTCTAAGGAATGAATGCTTATTGCTCATCTACGCGTCTACGCCTCTGAATTATAACAATGGACTAAGCGTATTGTAATTTCCCTATAGGAAAGCATGGCACAAGTTGTATAGTTCTCTTTTCCCCCTATGGCAGAGTTGGAGCTACCAACACAAAATATTCCATTCTGGAACGTTTGCTTATGCCATTTGATGTTTTTATGTTGGCTACAGATGCAATCACCGCAGAAGGAATAAAGGTGAAGATAGTGTTTACCATGCCCCGTCTCTCTTGCCCATAAGCAGGATTCAGTTAAGAATATCTTTTGAAAATTAAAGTCGGAATGAGTTTAATGCCTTATAAGCGATTAAAATATCACTTGGGCACAAGAAAATATATTTTTTTAATTAAATTCGATTTTCGGGTGTAAAATTTCATCTGATTGGTTGAGTTTTACGAGTTTTTTATGTAATCGTTTTAAAGGGTGCTCTAACGGTGATATACAGAAACACAATATTTTTTGTGCCACATGAAATAGCAAATCGCTCAGTCCATTGTTATAAGACAATGGTCTACGCTGATAAAAATTGTTAGTGGCCCAAGCACCCGTTGTCGGAATCCAAAAATGCATAGCAATTCTAAGAAAAAAATTTCCAGTAAATTTCTAAGAAAAAATTTCGGCTTTCGCTACATAAGGTCGAGGCATCGTGGATTTTATATTCTAGCGAGGCATTATTCTACTTCCAATATATAATATATAGTTTGTCTATGTTTTTGCGGCTTATCCCTTGAACCCCTTGTCAATACTTCAGTTGCTGTTGCAGAGCCTTTAGCAACTGAGCGTGAGCAAAAACTGTTCAAAATGGTACAAGCCATTTTATAAGGAAGCATTTTCGCAATCACTAGATAGTTTATACACAATGGGTGCAGCCTTAAAAATCACTTTTCTCTATCTGAAATTCTCTATCTAGCAGTAGATGCCCTACTCTTCACTAAATTTCTTAACGTTGGGAATTGAATGCAAGTTTCTTTGCTTTAAAATATTTTATTTTAAAATTACCGTAGCTGTCATACAAGGTAAATTCCTTCAACCGTAGGCTAGATTGCCTGTACAATTACCTTGAAACTGCGGTAATTACCATATGTATGGCAACGCTAGGACTGCTTTAAGCAGTCCATATTAAGGTATATAAAAGCAATGGCTTCTATATACCTTGAGTCCATATTATATATTTCAGTGTGTGTACTGCACTGCCTCCTCAACGCTCTGTTGAATGTAAGAGAAACTGTTGTCAACAGTGTTGGGAGGTTGTTGCGACCGAAATTCCCTCTAAAATAGGAAGTTATTGGGAGCTTTTCCCATAGATTTCTATGAAAATTTCCACAACTTTTTCTTAGGTACTAAAAAGTATAAGAGATCACCAAAAGGAACAGTTCAAGTAACTTATGAAAACTAATTAGTTTTTATCGATAGAGAAGCGCTTTCCCAACTGAATCTTTCAGAAGAACTGAAAGATTGGCCTAAAACAACTGAGAAGCTGCACAAAAAACTTGGCAATGAGATCTCATAATTAAATTTCCCTTATTATTTACAATGTAAGCAAAAATGAATATATAATAATAACAAAAAGAAAAAATAATAAAAAATATCGAAAAGAATGAAGAATTTCAGAGAGTGTCTGTGCTGGGTTCATCTTTTATTTTTGTTAATGTTAATTGCTGAGAATTCCCGTTCTATATTAGTAGAGAAATGAGGAAAGACATAACATCTCAAAAAAGAATTAAGAAAGTTTAAGGAAAACTTAAGAATCATCGAGCCTCTTAGCAACTGATAATTTTTTAAGAAGGTCCTCATATGTGTGTTTGTGCGCGCGCGCGCCCCTGCTCGAATGTGCGTGTGTGTGCGCCTGCCTGCCTGTGTGTGTTTCTTAAATGTTTTTCTATTCCATTCTGACTAAATGCTGCACACATCAATTGAATATTTGTAATGAATAAAAAAACGCAATGCTGGTAATCCGAATGTTTGGGAGGTATGTTTACACTACTTGTATATTTATTACTAAAAGAAGAAGAAGAGTTAATTAATTGCGAGAATGTCAAATTGTGTTTTGAAGTGCAGTACAAAAGTTCGGGAATTTTAAAGTCGACTATCTCGGAAACTGTAACTTTCCGTAAAATTTCGTTTTCATATTTGGGATTTGTGAGTGAAACGGAACAAGTGTGCAAAGTTTGAAGAAAATCGCTGATATTCTCGGATGTAAAATTGTTCCCATAATTATTCCCTTCCCCCCTTTTAAAATTTTCCGGCGGAAATTCCCACAATATGGTAGAATTCCACGATCTCCCATCACTGGTTGTCAGTGAAATAAAACAACCATACTGTTTTCTTATCATGAGTGATTTTCTTTTTATTGAAAAGAGTGGTGTATAAAACACCTTCAGATTATGCAGAAATATTCAGTTTCGCGATTGATACGGAACGGGTGTGGATACGTTGAGTGCTTAGTAAAAAAAATTTCTAAAAATGGACCGCTGGAAGAATAAAGTAGCGGTTGTGACCGTGCAAGTTCGGGTATTGGTGCTGCTACTGTAAAAGATCTTGTGAAAGCCGGAATGATTGTGGTTGTTAGCCCAGAAGAGAAGAAAGAATTCGTGAAATTCGTGATAATCTTCCCAAAGAATTACAATCTTGTTTGCATCCCGTTAAAATGTGATGTTTCAAAAGAAGAGCAAGTTAAGAATGCTTTCACATGGGTTGAAAAAAATTTGGGGGGACCTGATGTGCTAGTGAATAACGCTGGGATCGTTCGAGTGTCTGAATTGGTTAAACCGGATAATACAAAAGAGATGAAAGAAATTATAGATACTAATGTTATGGGTGTTATGTACTGCACACGAGAAGCTTTCAATTCGATGAAGAGTCGAAAAGTGGATGGGCACATCATCATTATTAACAGTATTGCAGGACATAAAGTTCCAAATTTCGGCAATGATTTACCCTCTTTTTAATATTTATCCTGCATCAAAACATGCGATCACAGCGATGACGGAAACTTATCGACAAGAGTTTCTAAGGGCTGGAACTAATATTAAAATCACAGTAAGCTTTTAAATTCAAGCTCTAGTCAGACAGACCCAACTGTGGAATTTGATTGTCGTAAAACTAAACTTTTTACAGAGTATAAGTCCTGGAGCAGTTTTGACTGAGATCTTCCCAGTTGATATCGAAGAAGCTGTTAAAGCATTGTTTCCATTTTTGAAAGCTGAAGATGTCTCTGATGCAATTCTGTACGTAATAGGAACCCCGCCCCATGTACAGGTAAATTTCAAAACTTCTCTACATATTTCTTTTGTCGTGAATATTTACCTTTTTAACTTCTATGTATAGATTCATGAACTGACTATCAAACCTATGGAGAGAAATTCTGATTTCCTGTACAAATTGCTTTTTTTTTTTGTAAAATTCTAGAATTGTTTTATATTTATACATACATTTTTTCATACATAATATTGTGATGGAAACGAATAAAGCTCATGTTTTTTTGGAAAGTTAAATAAAATAAATAAAAAGCCGAAAACTGAGATGAAAACCGGTTATTGTATAAGAAATTCGCTGGCTGCTGGCGGAATAAATTATTTTTCGCCGCTATTTAAAGAACGCAATATGTACTTCTGAATGTCCATTGTCAAGGTCATTCTTGAAATTGAGCAATTGGAAAAGTGTTTTGTTGTTTCTTTTTTTTTTTAGTTTGGTATATGACTCTTTAAAACTTGTTTCAAAATGACATTTTAAAAAATTAATGGAAATAAAGCAGCTCCAGGGGCTCTATGAGTTAACGCGTGTTCACAAAATTTTTTGTATACGACTGTTCCGATTCCGCAAAAGGGAACCGATATTTTGAAGAGGTAAGTACATTGAACTTTGAGTTTTTGTCCAGCGGTATTTTCAGAATTATTTGTTATGCTATTTTTTCGAAATTTGTAAATAACAAGTAAGATAAAAAACGTTTTGTCTAAGCCCAATTCCACAGTATTCGTTAGATTATATTGCAAAAAGGATAGGCGATGAGGAAGAACACTTAAGCAGTTTTCTTCATGAAATAGAACCGCATCGATGTGTTCATTTTAGTAATGGAAGTAGTATAAACTTCGATATTTTCAAAGCGGGCACATAATTCAGTGGTTGAATTTTTATTAAGTATTGAATAAATTCAATGGAAGAGATCCCATTATTCAAAAATTTTAAATTGGTTTTTTAAATTTATAATTTTATAATTGTTTGAATTTTCCTAGTGCCCCATTTATTTTCTGATAATATTTTTTGTCGTTGCCTTTGTATGGTGGATATCATATAAATAATCCTAAACCATCCGTCAACTCGCAATGATAATTCAATTGTAAACAAACAAACCGGTATTGGAAAATGTTCAATTTTATTGCCACGGCTGTGTAACTTTTATAGCTATTTCACTTTTAATTTATTTTAAACTTGCCTGAAAAACGATTTCCTATGGCAATACCTAGGGTTCCTTCTGCAGCACAGCACAGCGCTCTTCTTCATCATAATTCAAGACTCCGGAGTCTCAATTACATAAAATCTCTTACACAGATACTTCACTACTGTTTTTCGCTATTATTAAGTAAGTATAAATCACTGTTTTTCGCTATTATTAAGTATGTATAAATCACTTTTTATCAATTCTTTAAGAAAAATCACTAAAAAACTATCGAGCTATTTTTCGTAAATTCAAATAAATTTAGAAATGTCAGAAATATCGAACTAACAATAAATATATAACCCAACCCTCTTGTCATTTCCCCCCTCCCCCCCCCCCCCCCCCCCACAAACAGCATAGAATATCTTTTTGTTATATAATCTAAGGTATATTCATACAGTAGAACAGCTCTGTCAAAACTGTCACATAAGTAGGATGCTTCTGTAATGTGACTAATTTCTCTTTTAACTAACACAATTTCTAATGCAAAAATGGAAAACCAGCAAAATGACAAGCAAAATTATTTCTGCAAAAAAAAAAAAACAAATCAATTTGTTTCCTATAGGAAGAATGGCACACAAAATATCGCTTACTGAACGTTTTCTTATCCCATTTGATGTTTTCATGTTGGTTGCAGATGCATTCACTGCAAGAAGAATAAGGTAAATATAGAGTTTACCCATAACCTTTTGAGAATTCAAGTCGGAATGAGTCTAATTTCTTATTTTCTTATAAGAGTGCTTATAAGCGATTAAAATATCACTTGAACACAAGAAACATATTTTTTTAATTTAATTCGATTTTCGGGTGTAAAATGCATCTGTTTGGTTGAGTTTAATAGGTTTTTATGTAGTAAAGTTTTAAAGGGTGCTCAAAGTCTGGCATACAGAAACACAATATTTTATGTGCCACATGAAATAGCAAATCGCTCAGTCCATTGTTATAAGTCAATGTTCGCATGACATTCGGCTTAGTAGAACTGTCAAACTGTCACAAACGTTATGACAGCCGTTACACTGGCCACGGAATGAACACCACTTTACAATCAAACAGCTGTTCCGTAATGGAACAATACACTTGCAGTACTTCTGCCAAAATGTGTACTTACATAAAGCTAATACTTCTCCCAACCATTTTGCAACTAGCTACTGTTCGCCCATTTACTTCCGTATCATACTTCCTAGTTCCCACTTATTGGAGAAATTTTTTTTTGTAATTAAAATTCTAAAATTCCTGAAAAGTGTTCTAAGCGAAGAAGAGAAGTTCGCATTGCCTCTAACCATAGCAACAGAAAAGCAGTACCCAGAGAGTGTGGGGAGATTCCACGAAAACCTGCCGTTGTGTCACCAGCGATATACAAAAAGAAATTTTGTGCCTTCAGGCAAAAACCAAAAAAAGCACACACTTGGTCCTGAAGGGTTCATTACACCACTTACCCTTACCTTAGTGAAGGCGCAGATGTTTTGCCTTTCGCTGCATTGCCCCATATCCACCCAACGACACTGAGGGCAGCAGTCATGTTGTACAGTGTCCCTTTGATGACCTGAAAAGAGAAGACGAGAGCGGAGTAGCTGACCTAGTCAACCTTCGTCCTGATAGGGCTCCGGGAGAGTAAGGGGGAACTAAAAGCTCAGTAGATTTTCACGTTAGAAACGAGCATATCTTTGTTCTCTCCTAACTTTATACATGGTGGTAAAAAAAAAATTGTTCTCTTAGGGAGAACTTCAACAAACAAATGGCTGTTATAGGCTCATATATGAATACTTAACTTATCTATCTGCACAAAACGTATTATGACCAATCTCATACCCACTGGTATGTCGAGGGCAACCCAAAGGAATTACTTAGATATTCATACTATAGTGACATGTGAAGCGCTCCAAGTGCCGCGAGGACCTGTATGAACGAAACAAAAGTTGATTTTCTCGGGATAATGTATCGGATGCCCTGAACCGAGTTTAGTGCCAGATTCACCACTATTTGATAAAATTTTTCTGTATTTCATTAATAATTATTTCATTAAAAAAAAATCTTGCCATAACCATATAATAAATAATCCGTGTAACTCTCCTGAAGTTATCATTCAGCACTGGAGAAGAATGGATTCTTCTGTAGCTCTAATACAAAACTTACAGTATAGACATTCTAGTAAAAGCGACCGCGAGGGTCTTCGGTCAAAGCTTCACTCCAAATCTAACGTCATGTCTAGAAGGATAATGAGCTTCCTATGCTCAATTTAACCTAGACGCCCTCCGCATGTCTACATGAATAGAATTTACTTTGAACCGTGATTTACAGATCTGCGAAAATTGCCTAAATTTTCGAGATTTACTCTAACCAAACAAATGTCTTTCTTATCCTAAGGACTAATCTGACCTTAAGGTTTTTGTAGCTTCCCTTGAATGAGGACTATCTCTTGTTGAAAATTTCCCTTTTGAATTTTTTAAACGTCGACTTTTCTGCCGAAACAAGTTTTGTTCAGGCACTTCCTACCTAGCTCGTCTTATTCTTCATCACTTGGTCCTGAATCTTGATTCCTAAACAAATTCCTGCCGCTAACTCTGCTCCAGCAACAGTGCACCACTCTGACTATTCACGTGGACTTTTTTTTTGTTTCACTTTTTTATCTAAAAATTATTATTTTTTCTTTATTTAGAAATTTTTTCTGCGACTTTATCAGCTTACCACTTTTTTCTTTTCCTGTGCTATTGACGAAAACTCTATTCGTCTGATGCTGAGGTGCACAGTTTTGCGATATCTCTCTCCGATGAATTTTCTTCTGGATTCTGTGATTATTATCGGAATCCTATCCAATATCCGCTCGTTGTTCCTTTAAATTTTTCCGTTTTTATTTCCCTTCTTCTAACTTCTCTTCTGAGGGAATCACTAAACTCGCACACTGCTGACCTGCCTTTTGCTTTCCAAAATCACACTTGATAACCCTCTCCGATTCTTC
The DNA here is from genome assembly GCA_963930735.1 of Dioctria linearis. Taxonomy (NCBI): domain Eukaryota; kingdom Metazoa; phylum Arthropoda; class Insecta; order Diptera; family Asilidae; genus Dioctria; species Dioctria linearis. The sequence goes on along the minus strand of OZ005742.1, from coordinate 137,449,790 downwards.
CTCTTCTTTTTCTCTTCTTCTTTTTCCCGGCACTTGTCCCAGTCAGACTTGGGTCGTATGGTCGAGTCTCGTTGACAACACATTCGCCGTGTGACCCTCGCTATGTGCTGCTGCTAGCCGTCGGGTAGCATACTGCTGCCTGCAGTACGATACCACCATAACATCCAAACTCAAAATGAGTTAGTTAGTATGAAGCAAAGAATGTTGATAACACTAACGGAAACAGGGGAATAAGAAATCACAAGGTCTCTTTTAAACAACCTATTTGCATACCTGCTCGGTCACACATTGTTGCCAGAATACCATCGCAAGTGGAGGAAGAAATACTCTGTCTATTTCAAGAGATAGAAGACGGAGTCTTCCTGGCAAATAGTTTACTTCGCACTGGAGAAGAAACAGCGCCAGTGGGAATCCTCAACATTGCCAACCATCAAGTAGTCCTTTCAAAATTTGTATTACAAAAAGTTCCTACAAATGATCACATAATAGTCACCCTCAGTTCACCAAAAAGTCCTGAAAAAACACTAAATGTCAATAATGGCATACAGTTACAAGGCGCGTATGAGAATAATTCAAAATTTCAGCCCCAGGGGCTCAAGGTAGAAAAATATCCACTACCTCGTAGTGATAAGTTTTCGACATGGCCAAACAAAAGCCATCGAAAAATGCAGGCAGGCTCACCAAAAGTCCTGAACAACCCGTCAGTTACACGGAGCAACGAGCCTCATCATCCGTAAATAATAAAACATATTACCTATTTTTAATTTCTATTTTAAGTTACCGTTTTCACTATATCTATTCTGGAGAGACACAACTAGTGAACCGAGCTAAAAACCCTCAAAACCTGAAGTCAAGTGTAGTCCTAAGGTGCATATGGGTTCAAAAAAGTCCAGAGATAAGTGTTCGACACGGCCAAGAAATTAAAGAACAACACACATGGAGACCGCACTAAACCTGAGAAAAGCTATGCAAGGCCTAACAGCCCCATGTCATCTAAACAAGAAAATAAGAGTTAAAAACAATTGTAAGTCCCCAGCAGAGAAAAAAAGAAACATTAGGCAAACAACAAACTCTGCAGAAAACAATTCAATATTGCACTACGTGAGATATTCATACCCGACTTACGATGAGCTGGACGTCTTAGGCAATAGACCGCGTGTCGCCAGTTTATAGCAGGAACTCAAAAATTTTCAATGTCGGGACCCTATGACGAGTATAACGATATTTTTTTCTCAAAAATGATAAACTCACTCGCATCAAATCCACAGACCCACAAAATACCCTTGTTGCAAGATCAGGCACAAATTGACTAGAAAATGTACAGGTTACCTGAGACCCAAAGGAAAGTTATTATCGATCAGTTGCAAGGAATGCTGAAGAATGACATTGTCCAGCAAAGAAAAGCCCTTGGAATTAACCTCTTCTAGTAGTCCCAAAGAAGGCGGGCTCAGAAGGTGAAAAAGGTGGCGAGTAGTAGTAGAATTTCGCAAACTGAACGAAAAGACAATAGGCGGCGCTTTTCCGCTACCTCGAATCGGAGACATTCTCGGCCAACTGGGTCACGCAAAGTACTGCACCACCCTTGACTTAGCAAATGGATACCGCCAAGTTATTGTTGATCCTTGAGAGAGATCGAAAGAAGCTTTCAGCACAAATTATGGGCACTACGAGTGTAAATGAATGTCATTCAGATTAAAACGAGCACCAGCAACGTTCCAAGGCTAGTATTAACAGGCCTACAAGGCTTGGAGTGTTTTATGTACCTAGATGATATCGTCACAAATTCAAAAAAAATTTACAGGACCGTAAGAATAAGCTCCGAAAAGTCTTCTATAGACCAAGAGAAAACAGCAGCCTGAAAAATGCCCGTTTCTGAGAAAGGAAGTGGTCTATAAATGTTCTAGCGTAGGAGCACTTCCCGACTGTCAGGCAAGTCCAATCTTTCTTTAGGACTTTACAATTATTACAGAAAGTTTATACCTGATTTCTACAAAATAGTACGTCCAATAACGCATTTACTTCGAAAAGATGTTAAATTCACTTAGACGGAGAAATGTCAGCAAGCATATCGAACTATTAAAACTAGAGGCGGTTCTTTCTAAAGGAGAAGTGGGAAATGTTCAGCCAATTACCTATTCCAGCCGTACATTAAACAAGTCCGAAAAAAGCTACTCTACTATAGAGAAAGAATTGTTAGCCATTGTATGTGCTACAAGGAATTTCCGATGCTATTTCCAAGGCTGGAAGTTCACGGTATACACTGATCATAAGAATCAAGATCAAAGAAGACAATCCAGATAGTACCTTAACGGTAAAAGCCACATTCCACCATCGAATGGAATCCGACGTGGAAGACAGTAAATCCCCCACAAGGAAAAAGAAGCTCGCTAAATGCTACGTGGTGAGCCGAGCCCAAACCCAAAAGCCACAAGAGGTCAAACAGAATTCCACTATCAAAAATAAGGAACACACATCGGAAACAGACGGAATACAATCAACTGAGATATATTCAGAATCCCCTAATGCACTCGATCAGACATCACAAAAAATAAAGGCACGAAAAACCCCTGAGATAATCACAAACACCGTGGAAATCACGACAATATTGAAGGATTATCATGATTCTCCCTTCGGCGGCCACCAGGGTGTAATAAAAACTTACAAGCGAATTAGAGCCAAGTAGTTGAGGAGACATATGCTCAGTGATATTAGAAAATACATTACGAAATGCCCTGTTATATTGTAAAAACTTCTGGTAGTACTCACAGCTTTGCCTCCTCTCAACGTGGCTTGTATTCCTTATTTTGGTCTGGGTTTTTCTTTTTAATTAATTAAACACCACACTTTGTATACATTTTGTTTTTCTTTTATTCTTTAAACTATTTTTTTTTTCAAAACATTCCTGTATTTTTACGAACTAACAAAACTTTCCTTCCTTTATGTTGTAAATTAACAAAACTTTGTTTAATTAAAAAAAAACTGTGTAAAACTATATAAAAACTTCCGTTTTCCACTTTTTTCTTTATATAATGGCAGAACTTTCTTTAATTACTTTTTTCTAATAATTTATTAAATTTATACCGCCCCCGACTTTTAGAGCCAACACCAACGCCTCTCGCTTTTTTTGTTAAAAAACCGACTACAACTTTTTGCGCTACCGCCGCGTAGAAAAATTTAAATCATAACTCGCGATCCGCCGTAGTGAGAATTTAAAAACCAACTCGGCTCTTGATCACTTTCGTCGCGATAAAGAGCCCTCGTTCAGGGTAGAAAATGCATAGTTGCATTTTCACTCTGAGAAAATTTTCATTTATTCTGGACTTGATTAAACAAGTCCAGAATATTTTTTCGTTGGACGGAGGCTTGAAATTTGATGCTTTGATAAACATCAGCCACTGCCATGGCGATTAGAATTGCCGCGCGCGTATACATACAATGTATTTTCGCGGCGCGCTCTTCTTATCGCGAAAGCTTTTTTGTGATATGTATGTACGTTCGTACATACATATTGCAATTTTCACGACAAATCGTACTGAAGGTACGATTTGTCTTTTATTTTATTTTTCAAATTAAATATTCCTACTGGCAAATTTTGCTGAAGGCAAAATTTGCCATGGGAATAATTTTGTTTGAATTCTATGGAATGTGAAGAAAGTTGCTGACGCAATTTTCTTCACTGATTAAATTGATAAGCTAACCATGTTTTAAGCATGGTTAGCTTATGTGAAAATTTTATGTATGAAATTTTATTAGGCACATTGGTGCTCCCTTCTCGGGGCTAAGGCGTTGTATGTATACTGCGGTTTGCATATACAACATTCCTTCCCTACGTGAGAACGCGTTATTCTTGGAAGAGGAATAACTCTCGATGAAAGATAATTGTGCCGGGTATGGTTGTATGTCCCTTATCGTAGGTGTCAGGTTACCGTTTGTTAGGAATTGTAATTTCGGGTCTGCTAGGCAACTCTTTATTCATTTGAGTTCCCTGGCGGAGTCCGACTGGGCTCAGCTCCGTGGTCAACTCCATTTTTGTGGTCCATGTGATCCCCGGGTGGCGAGGCCCGATTCGTCTGGTACTGCTCAGACGTGGGGAGCGGCCATTCACTGTGTGGGGCGAGGATGCCGTGGCCGGACGCACTTATTGGGTGGACCTCCCCTTGTATCCCCACCAAGGGCAGGCTTGGGTTGTGCGAGGTGAGTACTGCTGATAATTTTGATGTGGTCCTTGGACAACCTATATTCTCTGGGGTTTTTTTTCTAGGCGGTACCCTCAACCTCACAGAACGGCACGGCCTATTTGCATGTTGCCACCCAGTTTTTGACACCGCTGTTACGAGCATTCTACGGGCGCTGATGGCCACCCCTCCCCCCTCGGAGGTGAGGAAGAGTCCGAAGATGACTGGGAGTGAAGCGGCCTGGGTGTTTAACCATTAATGCCTTTAATCGTTGTTTTTTCTTTGTTTTAAAGCACAAATAAAAGGTTGAAAAGAAAAGAAATTTGTTCTGGCTTTAATTTCAGTTTTCCCCTTTCCTTTGTTTTGTTTCAGGGTTTCGTTTTCAGGTCAACTTGGTTTTACGCGGGTCGGTTTTTACTAGATCTTTTGGTTTAACTTTACAAAAATTTTCCTTCTTCTTTGCTTTTGCAGCAGCCTGGTAAAACTTGTTTTGTTATTAATTTTTTTTTTGAATTTGCTAATCTAGGTTGGTTTCATCGGTGGTTTTTACAAGTTTTTCTCTTCTTTCCTATTTTTAGCGGACAATAATATTATATATTTTGATTTTATATATATGTTTTCTATGTTTTATTATAATTTCCTAATCCTATACTTTTTAATTGTGTTAATTGTGCTAATTTTCGCCGTTTTCTTAGGTATTATCTATTGTCTGTTACCTATGGCTTGGTCGGTTTGGCTTGGGATTGCGAAGCTTTATTTTTTTGTTTATTTTACCTTACCTTTCTTTCTGGGTATATTTATCTTAACTACTTGTCTATAATATAAGAATATATAATAGGGTTTAATTTTATTATTAAATATAAACAATTATTTGTTTTTTTTTGTGTATAGTAGCCTGGTAAAGTTTTCTTGTTTTTCTTTTTAGTATTTCTAGTTCTCAGTTTATTTTAAATTCTAATGCGTTTTTTTTTTTATTATTGACTTGTTAATTTGATACATTTGTCTTTTTATCTGCACTTTTTTTTCTTTAATTCCAACATTTCTATTACCTATCTAATTTTATTTATTATTTTATTTCTACTACTTTCTTTATTATTATTATTGTGGGTGCTATTTTGGCGGCTCGGATTCCGGTCGGTTCGGCTAGGCTTTACAGAATTTTGTTTGGTCTTTTATTTTCATTTTGAAAGGTTCTTGCCTTTATCTTTGTTATAGTATGTTCTTGTTAATGCTAATTTTTAAAATTTTCTTTTTCTAACCTATTTACGGCTTACTTATTTTTCTAATGGTAGCCTGGTAGGTTATAATCTAATTATTTATTTATTCTTTATTTCTACTTTTAAGAAATATTTTATCTATTTTTAGTACCTTACTCTATTTTTATAAATCTTTAATTCTAATGTCACTTTATTTTCATGTACGTATGTATATTCATGTAATACATAACCCATTTCGGCCTTACTGCCTGCATGCTTTTTATACATTGTTTTTTTTTTGTTTATTTAACCATTGTTAGTATGGTTTGCTTCATCTTTTTTTTTCTACTACAATTTAGTTTGTTATTCATTTATTATTTAGTTTTAATATAATTTTGTGTTATTTTTTTATTTCTATTTATTTTCATATTTATTTATTTATTTATGTTTAACTAATTTCTTTTAAAGCTATTAGCTTACCGACTATTTAATAATTAAATTTAATGCCTTTTTTATGTACCTGATTTTAAATTATTTTTCTTTTTCTTTTACCTGTTACTGTTCGAGTAGGTACGGTATGCTACTTTATTTTTCCTATTTTATGTTTATGTAGCATTAATTCTAACAAAGTTTTTCTTTAGTATTACTAATCTAATTATTTTTAATTCTATATACTTTTTGTATATAGTGTACCAGGGCTACTCATTTTGTTTAAATTTGACATTGATTTGGTGATCCATGTTGACAGTGTCCGTGTTCCATTTTTTAAACGATTTGGACTGATTTTGTTTTAGCGAGGCTTCTAGTTCGCCTTAAACTGGGTTGGGGAACAGGAGTTCGTTCTTCTGAAGGGATTCCCTCTGATAAAACTTCGGGGTTACGTTGTGGTTGATTTCTCTGTTGTCTCATCTTGATTACAACAGGGTTAAGATATTTTACAGCCACAGCGATCATTATGGCCAGAACTAGTAGGCTCGTAAATGATAGAGAAGTTGTGGACAGGATATGGGATTGTCTGCTTGATATCTTGTTACTATACTGGTCTAACTTGTGCTGGATATCTTCCAGCGAATGTGTGCCAGTATAGATTGATTTATTGATATCGTCCCCTGTTATGATTTCGGTTTGTGCACTTTGGTTTTGAGACTTGGGTAAAATTTCGGCTAGATTCAGGTTGAGTAATGAATGATTCAGCTCAGGAAATTGTTTAGGCTGAGTAATTTTGAGAGGGTGTTTATTTTCACCTTCGTACCTTAGCACCTTTTCCCCTATCTGCACCTGACATGGTTGCGTTATCTCTAGTATCCCCTGCCCCTCTAATTTTGAGATGGCAAAGTGATCTTGACATGTTATATGTAGTACCGTGGAGGTAATAAACAAAAATAGCCACGCATTGGGCTTGTTTAACTTTATCAACATGTCTTTTTGGGGAACTTGTACTCTAGACCTACACTTGGGCACTTCCTTTAAAGGATTGTACAACACTTTCACTATACATTCATCCGAGGTGGTTGCCTTAATTATGCGGGTATTTAGTCGACCTATATATGTATTTTCCTCCAGGCTATGAGTGACTTTCTTGAAGCTTTTCATATCCTCGCCTTTTAATAAGAGGAATTACTGTGTGCGAGCTGGTTGTTGTACTGGGAAGCATCGGACTTGCCGTAGCCTCATTTTGGGGGAATCAAAAATTGGGAGAGTTATTCTCACCACCAATTTGTTCTGCATAAGGCGTGACTGGGCTCCTGCTGATTGGTACAGAATCGATAGGCAATTTTGGTCGTTTAGACATTTCGAAGTTGATTTACGATACACGTCCAGCAGATTTTTGGGAGACACGAGGAGTGGGTGAATATGGTTGCCTTTAGTGGCTATTATAATGTCAAGGAGGGCTTGTTGACGGTATTCGACTTCGATGATTTGGAGCAATAAGCTTGATATAATCTCTTGTCTTAGTTGCCTCCTGTTTAGGTCCTCGGTCACAGTATGCAGATCGTTAATCTGGTGTGCTATGTTTTGCTGACGATCCATTAACATAGCCAATGGTTTTTTAATCTGTTCCAAGGTAGTTTTAACAACACTTATTTGTTGTTTCTCTAGCTCAGCTAGGGCTTGTGTGTTCGATTCAATTTCATCTAAGCGGCTGTATATCTCCTTCTCGTTGTTACTATCCATGGTACCAAATAAATAGTGCATAGCATTGCCTATTCCGTCGAATAGTGATCTGGCCTTACGCCTTCCTGGAACTAATTCCTTAATGGTTCTCGGGCGCTTTTGTACGCTATCTATTATAGCGTGTATGTGTAGTTGCTGCACGTTGCACAGGTCTTCTTTGTCCGTGATATTTATGCAGAGTTTATGCACCAAATATTCTGCATGTTCCGTTAGTTTTATCTGCGTGTCTAACTTATCCAAGTCTATCTCCGTGAGAACATTCTAAGTGTTATGATACAACATGAGGCTTCCTAGATCCTCGAAAAATATGCCCGAGCTATTTAGCTTGGTTATAGCATAGGGTTTGTCGGCGATTTCTCCTGTCGCGTACTGGATGAGGATGGCAATTGCAATAATTTGTAGCGCCATTTCTGTGGACAATTCGGAGGATGAAAATAATCCTTTAAGTATGACTTTACTTATTTCGAGCCGTTATTAGACCAGGCAGTGGAGTGGCTCCACCGCAAGTGTTCCTGAGAGCCGTTAAAATGGGATTAATTTGAAACAAACAGAGTAGGAATTTGAGTCAACCTGGTTCTGTGACAACATGTTTATTTCATTCAAAGTATGGTTTTAGACGGTTGTTATGTACCGTTACAATACGCTTAACAATTTTTATTGTGGTGCTCACTCCACTTGATATAGCAGTTACCTGATAAGGTCTTACCCAGATTTGGGAAAGCTTATGTTTCCTGCTTTCGTTTTTAATGAGGACCTTATCTCCTATGTGAAAAGTTAGGGGTCGTACTGTCTTATCATAGTACCCCTTTGAGCGTTGTTTACTGGCTAATAAATTCTTTCTTGCCGTGGCGTATGATTTTTGGAGCTTATACTTCAGTATATGATAGTAGCTCTCATGATTGTAAACTGGTTCGGGATCCCGTTTTAAATTTGATGGGACATTCGCTGTGAAGCCGTAAAGGCAGTCCATTGGGGTAAGTTTAGTACCCTCGTGTACACTATTATTATACACGAATGCAGCGGTTCGTAGGAATTGGTCCCATGTTTTGGGATTTTCATCTACGATTGTTCGCAGGTATTCAATCAGCGGTCTGTGGGCACGCTCTAGTGCTCCGTTAGACTGTGGGTGGTATGCCGAAGTCTGTAACTTCTTTACCTTTAGAAGCTTACATACTCTTTTGAATAATTCACTCAGGAAATTTGTTCCCTGATCGGTGAGTATTCTTTTGGGTATGCGATAGCGCGTAACGATTTCATCAAAGAAAACTTGCGCTACTATGACGGCTTCTCCATTAGGTATTGCATACCAGTCGACAAATTTTGTTAAATTATCTTGGAAGGTCAAGATATATTTGTTACCTGACGTGGTCTCTTCTAATGGGCCTACAATATCGAGGTAAACTTTGTCGAACGGTTGTTCTGCGATGTCCGTGATAACCATTGGCATTTTATATTGTGGAGAAGCTTTCATCGTCTGGCACTTTGGGCATTTTTTTATGTATTTCTTGATGTCGCTAAGCATGTGTCTCCACCAATACTTGCGTCTTACGCGTTTGTAAGTTTTTATGACACCTTGATGGCCACCAAATGGAGAATCGTGATTATCTTTTAAGATTGTTCGGATTTCCGTAGGGCTCGTGATAACTTCGGGTGTTTTGCCAGTACTTACTTTTTGCTCAAGCGATGCTGGGTTTAGTTTTTCCGCCTCCGTGTGTTGAATTTCGTTTTGGTCCGCTTTCGTGTGCTCTTCTGTCTCCACACTGGAGCTATTTAATGTCTCTTGAGCCTTTTGCTTCTGAGCTCGAGTCACGACGAAACAATGAGCGGATTTCTTCTTTCTCTTATTATTTGTGGAATTGCTTTCCTCCACATCTGAGTCCATCGTGTGGTGGACTAGGGCTTCTACCGTTAAGGTATTGCCTAAACTGTCTTCTTTTAATGCTTGAGGGATGCGACTTAGTGCATCAGCATTAGTGTTGTACTTCCCTGGTTTATATTCGATGTTGTAATCGAATTCAGATAATTTGCGGTGAAATCTCACCAAACGGGAAGTAGGGTCTTTCACATTGAAGACACCTTTGAGAGGTTTATGGTCAGTATAGACCATGAATTTCCGGCCTTGAAGATAGCACCTGAAATTCTTGGTAGCCCAGACAATAGCCAATAACTCTTTCTCTATAGTAGAGTAATTTCTTTCGGCTTTGTTTAATGTGTGGCTTGCATAGGAAATGGGCTGGTCCTTTCCGACTTCTCCTTGAGAAAGAACAGCTCCTAGAGCCTCGTTACTTGCGTCTGTGGTGAGATTAAAAGATTTCGAAAAATCGGGGTAAATTAAAAGTGGGGGAGAAATTAAAGCGTTTTTTATGCTTTGAAATGCTTCTTGGCATTTCTCTGTCCAAGTGAATTTTACATCCTTTCGGAGTAAATTTGTGATTGGACGTACAATTGTGGAGAAGTCTGGAATGAATTTCCTGTAGTAATGGGCAAGTCGTAAAAATGACTGAACTTGCCTTACTCTTTTTGGAACAGGAAATGTTTGGATGCAGGCCGTCTTACTTGGGTCTGGTAGGGCTCCTTCGCTAGAACATTTATGTCCTAGGTAAACAACTTCTCTTCTTAGAAACTGGCACTTTTCTGGCTGCAGTTTCAAGTTGTTCTCTCTCAACTTGTCGAAGACTTATCTCAACTTTTCGTTGTGGTCGTTTAAATTTTTACCATAGATGACGATGTCATCTAGGTAGACAAAACATTCGAGCCCTTGTAGGCCTGTTAAGACGAAATTCATTAGGCGTTGAAATGTGGCGGGGGCTCCTTTGAGCCCGAATGGCATACGCTTGAACTCGTAGTGGCCATAGCTTGTGCTGAAAGCATTTTTATGTCGATCTTTCTTCTCGACAAGAACTTGGTGATAGCCGTTGGTCAAATCGAGTGTGGTGAAATACCTTGCGTGACCTAGTTGGTCGAGAATATCCTCGATTCGGGGTAGCGGGAATGCATCTCCAATTGTCTTTTCGTTTAATTTACGAAAATCGACAACGACGCGCCACCTTTTTTCACCGTCAGGTCCCGCTTTCTTGGGGACAACTAGTAGAGGTGAATTCCAAGGGCTTTTACTAGACTGGACTATCCCGCTGTCTAGCATTTCTTTTAACTGCTCGTTAATTACTTTCCGCTGTGTTTCAGGTAAGCGGTACATTTTTTGATTGATTGGTGCTTAATCTTGCACCAATGGAATATTATGCGTTATCGTATTTGTATAGGTGAGTTTGTCACCTTTGAGGAAGAAGATATCGTTATACTCTTCGCAGAGTTCTGATATCGAAATTTTTTCTTCCGCGGTTAAATTAGGGTCTAGGCTGAGTTCTTGCTCTAACCTAGAAATACGCGGATATTGTTTTGGGTCGTCCGGAGTCTCATTATCCGGGTATAGATATCGTACATGTTGTAAAATTGCTGATTTTTCAGCTGAACCTTGGTTTGACTTACTTTTCCTTTTAAGTCTTTGACCTGTAAATAGATGAGGCTTTTGCGATTCCGTTTGAGGCTGTATTTCGTTGTTCTTAGCATGTTGCAGGGTATTGGCTTCCTGCTTTGTTGACGGCTGAGTTTGGTACACCTGTGTGGTCTTTGCCATAGGTTGTGTGGGATACTCATGCGCGTCAATGCTACTGCTTTTTGACCATGTAGAATGTTTTGTGTTGGGTGACGGGGGAGTAATATGCACCTTTAATACAGGCTTTAGCGACTCGCTACCGTTCTTATACGGCCGTTGTTTGTTTAAGAGTGATTTATGCCTCGGGATTTTGGACGGAAGAGTTATATGCACCTTTTTGGCAGGTTTTAGGCACTCAGTTCCGTCTCTTGGGTTGTTTGATATTGCCTCTAAATTTGGTAGTGGAATGTGTGTTCTTTTGTGGACTTTTGTGTGTGTTAATGGGACTATGTTGTAGTCGTTTATGGGAAATAGCTGTAACTTTAAGCTATGTATGACTACTTGATGACTGTTAGCGTTGAGAATACTAACCAGCACTAATTCTTCTCCAGATGACAGCAAACTGTTTGCCAAGAAGACTCCATCGCTTATCTCTTGGGATAAACAGAGCATTTCTTCTTGAGTTTGTAACGGGACTGGGGCAACAATTTGAGAGCGGGCAGGTATGCAGATTGGTTCCTTAAAGGTAACCAATTGTTGCCTGATTTCATCGGTCTCTTGTTCGCCCAGACAGCCTTTTTCACATTCCTTGGGCTCTTTTGGAGCTTGGCAGCCAGCTTTTCTCGTTTGAGAAGCCTTGAAGACACTACAGGTGGATAGTTCAGCCTGTTTAGACTCTACCTCTTCTGCAAGTGTTCTTACTTCGACTGCTTTTTCAGGATGTAGCTTGTCCGTTCCAAACTCTAATGGCAAAGTAAATTCGTCTGGATTAGTTTCCGTGCGAGAAAACCTTAGTGCCTTATTAGGACCCTCAACGTTACAGTTTTTTGCTAGGAAATCATTTCCTAGAAGTCCATCATCGGAAAGACCAGGCAAGTTCTTTACGACTTGAAACTTGCAGCGAATTTTGTTTTTGAAAACGAAGTTTCCCTGGCAATTTCCCAGCGTCTTTCCGGTACCAAATGGGGTCTGAAGTGTGCATGCCTCATTGTGGTTAATTTCCTTGAGATATTTTAATGACCTTTTCTTTATTATACTTACCGCAGCGCCTGTGTCTACTACTAGTTTAGTTTGGCCGTTCAGGCCTATGTCTAAAGGAAGTTTTACTGTAGCGACACTGGAATCGGGTTGCTGAGGAGACCCTATTTTATTAGACGGGAGTTTTATAGTCGAGCCGGGGAGTTTTGGGTCGACTGTACGTCGTTTCCCTGACTCCGGGGCTCCCATTTACGTTTTTGTTGGCAGTTATTTACTGCATGTCCAGAACGACCACAGAATTCGCACTTTTTACGCACGTTATAGACTCTTGAGTTGTTATTGGGGTTTTGCGGCTCTCTGGGACGTTGGTTTGGTGCTTCTCTGTTGTTATGTGGTCTCTGGAAACTATTATTGTTTTTTCTGCAGTCACGTACGTCATGGTAAGTTGCTGACGCAATTTTCTTCACTGATTAAATTGATAAGCTAACCATGTTTTAAGCATGTTTTAAGCATGGTTAGCTTATGTGAAAATTTTATGTATGAAATTTTATTAGGCACTGTTGGAGATTCAACCTAAATAAAAATATTTGAAATATAAGCTCATTATTGTACACTTTAAATCTTCTTTGAAAACGTAGCTATCATTCTGTACTAGTTGTTGCTTGCTTATCATTGCTTAAAACCTATGTATATATTCACTGTACGATATAGATTCAGAGGGAGTCAACGGGTTCTTTTGGTCTCCTTGTCAAGCCAATGAATTCAGTTTTTTTTCAATACGAGCATTGTGAGCAAAAAGTGTGAATAAAACGTTTGAAGTTCAACCTAATGCAAAGTGGTTTTCATTTTACATTCCAATAAGTTCCCTATGATCATTTCTAACATTTTTTTGGTGACGAAACCCGGGAAATTTCGCAAATTCATATCGTGAACTTGGAAAGTGAGAGATAGTGACTTTGGACAAGTAACTCATGGACGTGAATATCAGTGGTTAAACTAGAGTTATCTTTATAAAACAAAAAAAATCTGTACTACGTACTTGATGGGCAGCTTGAAGCATTGCAGCATTCATTTTACATGGATTTAGCTATAGAGATCAGAAAATCCAGCTAAGTATAAATATCATTCATAATTTCATTGCAATAAATTAGCCGCATTGCACTGCGCACTGTAAAATTGTCGCTTAACGGGATTAACACTTTTGCTATTGAAAATGTTCAAAAATTATAAATTAACACCGCACAATTGATTAAACTAATTTAAAAAAAAATTGATTATATGGTGTATTTTTAGAACTTCCAGCAGGTTGGTCTGCAGCGATATTGTGGCCTATTCTTGGTAGTAATAAACGCAGATTTTATATATATTTGAGCTCATAATTACAGTAATTATTATAATGTGTATAAGATAATGAAACTTTAAAGACTACATATATAATTCAATCAACTGAGGTGATTTAGAGCGCTTGTCAGCAGTGAAATAAAGTACGGTACCTTGCTAACTGTTCGTATGACGTTGTACCTCATTTTTACGAAGACGCGTTAAAAGAATAAAAAAAAAATCGAAAGATATATTGTAGGGGACTCCTGTTACATGTTGTTTTATTGCATTGCATATTATAGTTCGCAAAATGAGTGATATTACTGCGTTAAAAAATCAAAGAGGCCGTATCAAGGGTTCAGTGACAAAAACACAAACATTTGTGGCGGGTATTAATTCTATGACTCTCACCGATGAAATTGCAGTTCGCTTAGAGAAATTAGATGAGCTTTGGCACGCGTTTACTAAAATAGACGATGAATTGCTTCTGAAGGAAGTTCCTTCAGAATTTGATGAGTTTGAGGAAAAATACTTCAGTATTAAAGGTCAATTACGTACAGCACTTAACGAAAGGCTCTCGCGAACTGTTAATACGCCTGCGAATGATCAATTTAATTCCACGATGATTAAGTTCTTCGAACAACAAAAGAGTGTCTTCGATAGTTTGGCTCAGAGCTCGTCTTCTAACGTACTTGACGTCAGACTTCCCAAAATCAATATCCCTTCCTTCAGTGGTGAATATAAGGAATGGCCGTCATTTAAAGACCTTTTCGGGTCCTCAGTTCATAACAGGGCCTCACTGCCCAATGTACATAAATTTCAATATCTAAGGAGTGCTCTAACTGGTGAAGCGGCAAATCTTATTAAGCACATTACCATCAGCGATAGTAATTACACTGAAGCCTGGGCGAAACTTATCGCGAGATATGACAAAAAAAAACAAATCTTAACATCTTACATTAAAACGTTCATCGAGCAAGCAAGTGTATGTCAAGCTTCCTCCTCTGCATTACGCAAGCTTACCGACTCGTCCGATGAACTCATTCGTGGGATTAAATCCTTGGGTACTGACGCATCTAACCGAGATCCTTGGCTTGTGTACATCTTATTAAGCAAATGTGATCTTGAAACTCGTCAGTCCTGGGCTGAAGAAACAGCTGATGTGGACTTACCTTCCTTTGAAACTCTACTACAGTTTTTAAATAAACGCTGCTACGCACTTGAGTTCATCGATGGTCCCACACGAAAACCCGCACAAAGGATTATCCGCAACATGCCTGTCAGTACATCTGTACAATGTCCCATGTGTACTCAATCGCATCAATTGTTCTACTGCCCCAAGTTCAAGGCTATGGATATCCCGTCAAAACGCACATTTGTAGCACAAACTGGTGTGTGCTTCAATTGCCTTAGTTCAGGCCATCAAGCCAAAAAATGCAAGTCTAAAAACCGATGTCACTTTTGTAATAAATCGCATCACTCCACCCTTCATACACCCGACATTTCCACTACTAATCAAGTAAATTCGCAATATCCCATGTCAAGTGAATTGGCTCCGCATCGCATAAACTCGTTACCATGTACAAGCCAGCTCAACCCACAGTCACCTGCTTTTGACCTTTGTGAAGATTTGTGTCCAACGGAGGAAGATCCATCACACATAGCTGCTTTCGCCTCGACAAATTCAAAGCCTATCCGTTTGTCCTTGCTTCCCACTGCACTTGTTCACGTATTTGACGCTTCAGGTTCATTACAAAAATGTCGCATACTCATTGATTCAGGCTCGCAGGCCTCCTTTATAAGTGAAGAATGTGTTCAGCGATTAGGACACCAAAGATAACATGCTAAATTCAGAGTAACAGGATTAGGAGCTTCAACGTCAGGCTTCACCAAGGGTAGTGTGGATCTTTCCCTATGTTCTCGCTTCAACAACAATCACAAGATTTCGGTCACAGCCTTGATCCTTTCAAGACTAACTTCCACACTTCCTGCAGCTACATTCAACATCAAGAATTGGTATTTTCTTAGGGATCACGACTTAGCCGACCCACGGTTCAATGTCCCGAGTAAAATAGATATATTGTTAGGTGCAGATCACGTTTTCCACGTTCTTAAAGACGGGAATAAGATAATTTCGCCTGAATTCCCCGTTCTTCAGAATTCTATTTTCGGCTACCTACTCTCAGGTACTGTTACCACATCAACATCGCAAGACCTCACTGCATTTCATGTAGATGTTGAAGGAGTTGACAGGACCTTACGAAGATTTTGGGAGATTGAGGAGGTGCCTATTCAACATTCACCTTACTCTGAAGAGGAACAGTATTGTGAGAATCAGTTCCTAAATACGCATCGCATTGACGAAACAACAGGAAGATATATAGTTCACCTTCCGGTCAAGCCAGCTTCCCCTCCTATGGGCGAAACATTGAATATCGCAACCGCACGTCTACACTCATTAGAACGGAAGCTTAAAGCTAACTCTATGCTATATGAAGAGTATCGCAAATTTATGGAAGAGTATGAATCATTGGGTCACATGGAAGAAATGTCAACATCGGAATTGCAATTAGACTCAGAGCATGCATACCTACCTCATCATGCAGTGTTGAAACCGTCCAGTAGTACTACCAAATTGCGTGTTGTTTTCAATGGATCCGCAATTTCGGCTTCGGGAATCTCTTTTAACCAAAGGTTATGTGTAGGACCAAAAACTCAACGAGACCTGTTCCCAATTTTGCTAACATTTCGCACATTTCAAGTGGCTGTAACTGCTGACATCGAGAAAATGTACTGACAGGTAATGATACATGAATCAGACAGACAGTATCAGAGGATTGTTTGGAGAGATAATTTTGAAAAACCTGTACGACATTTTAAACTGACAACTGTGACATATGGAACAGCTCCCGCACCATTTTTGGCCACCAGAGCACTCAAACAATTAGGCATCGAATTTAAAGGAGAATTTCCTTTAGCCGAACATGCCATTGAAACCTCGTTCTATGTAGATGATTTGATGAGTGGGGCAGAGGATGAAACCACGGCTCTTCGGTTGTATAACGAGCTCACAAGTCTCCTGCAAAAGCGAGGATTTTTTCTTCGCAAGTGGGCTTCTAACTCGAAACAGGTTCTTCATGCGATCTCTGGAAATGACTCTTCAACACCGCAGAAAATTAGTGAACACTCCGATACGATTAAGGTTCTGGGACTTTTTTGGATCCCTTCTGAAGATTCATTTGCCTTTGATGTCAGTGTTCCTGGTCATGTCACCTTGACAAAGAGAAGGATCTTGTCTGAAACAAGCCGCATTTTTGATCCTCTTGGCTTGTTATCTCCGATTACAATTACATTTAAAATCTTATTACAGCAAATATGGCTTAAAAACTACGGTTGGGATGATCCAATTAAAGATGAAGTCGCTACAACCTGGGAAAACATTTCTTCCACCCTAAAACACGTGAAGGAGCTCCGCATTCCACGATGGCTGCGCTCTAGAGGCAACAACTTTGAGCTCCACGGATTCTCAGATGCTTCAGAGGCTGCATATGCTGCTGCTGTTTACTGCAGAGCTTATGATTTGGAGGGAAACGTAACCACAACACTTTTGACCTCAAAAACCAAAGTATCACCTATAAAGCAAATATCTATTCCGAGACTGGAACTGTGTGGCGCACTACTCTTAGCAAAGCTAATATCAGCAGTGAAAATTGCTCTTCTGAAACCTAACATCGAATGCATTGCCTGGACAGATTCAAAAGCAGTGTTAGCATGGTTATCTTCACATCCAAGTAAATGGAAATGCTACGTAGGAAACAGAACTTCTGAAATTCTGTCGATATTAGCAAGAAAAGTGTGGCATCATGTTTATTCAAAGGACAATCCTGCAAACATAGCAACGCGCGGAGTTTCTGCATCAGAGTTATCAACATCCTCACTATGGTGGACAGGACCGTACTGGCTTCAAGCAAGCTGGAGAGATTACCTTCATGATGAGTCTGTCATAGATCAACAACCTACAATGACGGAAGAAATCAGACCACAGTTTATCAAGTCTTTTGCAGTTAATGTTGAAAGTCATGCCATTGGAGACCTCTTCATGTGGGTGTCCTCACTCAAGAAAATTCTCCGCATTCTTGTCTACTGCTTTCGATTTAGCTCGTTGTGCCGGAAGGTTGAAGCCAACAACAACTATAATTGGATAACTACGAAAGAGTTAGAGAAGGCTCGCAACATTTGCTTACAATGGACTCAATCCTGTGCATTCAACGAGGAAATCATCGCATTGAAAAAGGGAGGGTCGGTATCTCCTAAAAGTTCGCTTCAAATGCTATCACCATTCTTGGACCCCAACAATATACTACGTGTGGGTGGACGCTTAGAAAATTCACTATGTTCATACGACACGAAGCACCCAATCATTATTCCTAAAGTCCACATCTTCACAAGACTTCTTGTAGCATACTTACATGAAAAGCACTTTCATGCTGGAACAACATTACTCTTGAATATTATTCGCCAAACGTATTGGATAGTATCCGCCCGAACGGTTATTAAAAGGCACATCAATAAATGCATAGTCTGCACCCGTCATAGAGCTATCACTTCGCAACAACTAATGGCCAACCTGCCCTATCACCGGGCCTCATTCCTTTGAAAACGTTGGAGTGGACTATGCTGGTCCAGTGATGCTGCTTTTACATAGAGGACGAGGTGCGAAATGTTCAGAAGGATACATATGTTTGTTTACTTGCCTCAGCACTAGAGCATTACATCTAGAACTCGTCAGCGAATTAACTTCAGAAGCTTTTCTTGCATGTTTGAAGCGTTTTACATCTAGAAGAGGTTTACCTGTTAACATTAACAGTGATAATGGGACAAATTTTGTCGGAGCTAATCGCAAATTAAATGAAATCTATCAAGTTATTTCCTCTGTTAACAGTAATGGTCTCTTTGGAGATTTTCTCAGCTCTAACAGGATCACTTGGTACTTTACACCTCCAGCTGCTCCTCATTTTGGAGGAAGTTGGGAATCAGGAGTGAAACTAGTAAAGGCTCATCTTCGAAGAACAATAGGCGAAGCAAGGCTAACCTTTGAAGAGCTATCGACATTCCTCACTCAAGTTGAAGCGTTACTCAATTCACGACCGCTTACACAGATGTCCAGTGCTGTAGACAATCTTGACGTGTTAACCCCAGCCCACTTCTTAATTGGTCAACCAATGATCGCACTTTCTGAACCATCTATGGAATCAGCATCAATGTCAACACTTGCACGATGGCGTCTTTTGCAGAAAATGCACCAAGATTTTTGGAAGCGTTGGCACTTCGAGTATTTGACGACTCTCCAGAAACGTCCTAAGTGGGCAAGCCTCAAGAATAATCTGGCGATTGGAGATCTAGTTCTGGTTAAAGAAGATAACCTACCTCCAACCGCATGGGTACTTGGTCGCATAACCACGGTGCATCCAGGAAAGGACAACTTAATTCGAGTCGTTACTCTTAAAACGGCTCGCGGCACACTAAAACGACCGACAACTAAGATTTGTAGGCTACCCATTTGTTAAGAAACTTCTTAACTGGGGGGAGAATGTTGGAGATTCAAACTAAATAAAAATATTTGAAATATAAGCTCATTATTGTACACTTTAAATCTTCTTTGAAAACGTAGCTATCATTTTGTACTAGTTGTTGCTTGCTTATCATTGCTTAAAATCTATGTATATATTCACCCGTACGATATAGATTCAGAGGGAGTCAACGGGTTCTTTTGGTCTTCTTGTCAAGCCAATGAATTCAGTTTTTTTTTCAATACGAGCATTGTGAGCAAAAAGTGTGAATAAAACGTTTGAAGTTCAACCTAATGCAAAGTGGTTTTCATTTTACATTCCAATAAGTTCCCTATGATCATTTCTAACAGGCAGATTGGTGCTCCCTTCTCGGGGCTATACAACAGCCCAAATTGCCAGACTATAAAGGCTTCACCTCAAATTCAAATGCCAATGATGATAACGGACATCGCAGAACAACCTTTCGACAAAGTTTACCTTGATATTGTGGGCTCATTAGAGGAATCTACCTCAGGTAATAAATATATTTTGACTTTCCAAGTTACGGTAGCTCAAATTTTCTTCCACGAAAACGTCACGCGCTACCGGAAAGAATAGTCACCGATCAGGGATCGAATTTCGTGAGTGACCTATTCAAAAATGTATGCAAACTTCTTAGTGTGGAAAAGCTGCAGACTTCAGCATATCACCTACAATCTAACGGAGTACTAGAACGTCTCCATATACCCCTAATCGAATATCTACGAACTGTTGTAGATGAAAATTCGAAAACATGGGTACAATAACAGTGCACACGAGGGTACCAAACTCACCCCTAAGGACTGCCTTTACGGCTTCACAGGGATATCGCCAATAATTTAAAACGGGACCATGAACCCGTTTAGAATCATGAAAGCTATTACCATATACTAAGGTACAAGCTCCAGAAATCTTACACAACGGCACGAAAAAAACTGCTCATCAGCAAACATCGATCAAAGGGCTACTATGATAAAGCTATACTTTCCACTTGGGAGACAAAGCCGTACTCAAGAGCGAGAGTCGCAAACATAAGCTCTGTCAGATCTGGGCAGGACCATATCAGGTAACCGCTGTCACGAGTCCGGTTAATACAACCAAAAAAATTGGCAAAAGACTCGTGACTGTACATAATAACCGTTTATAAGTTTTCTATGAATAGAAACTGCGTATCATAATGTTAAACCTATCCTAACCTGGTCAATATTCTAGCCCCCCGCCCCATTTTTTTATTACTATCCTTTGAGAAACTTTTTAAACTCACGTTGTAGCTCTGCACTGAACTTAGGTTCGTATAACGGCCTTTAACTTACTATCCCAAGTACCAGGAAACAAAATGGTATAGCCAAGGGTTCCTATAAGAAGATTCAAAAATAATAAATGTGCGGCGGCCTTTGACTGACCACCACACCTGCCAGCCGGCGCTTGTAAGTAAAAGAAAGCAACTTCCAAGTACCCTCCATTTTACTGTTAATATATATATATATATAGGCACATCTTCTTTTATTGAACCACGCGGTGGTAGCTACTACCGGCTCACCTTCACAAGCATGTAAACACCACAATGGGGGCACTGCCAAAACTCTGCCTTAGCCCACTGCATTTTCATCTAGGCATGGAATTTAATATTCACACTGCTTCTCCAACTCACGACGCCGGAGAAATAGCAGAGAAACCCTACAGAGTGACCACACTCAACAACACAGAAATTCTGCTGGAAAACCTGAGAACTTTGATGGAATACCATGCAACTTGGAACATATTTAGAGAATTGGATCTCGCAGAGTTAGAAAACCACACTACACTTGCAGAGGACGAGGAACATCTAGTGCATCGATTATGTGTGACCAGCACCAAGAAAGAATATTTGTGTAACACTCAGCAAAATCAGGTACATGCCATAATTGAAAATATAAAACGAAGTGCGAGCACGATAAGAGAATTAGTTCCCAAATCACGAACAAAACTCAACGGAGTTGGAGACGCCACGCATTACCTGTTCGGAACTATGGACAGTCGAGATATACAGCCGGCTAGAGGAAGTCGAAACCAATGCACACGCACTAGTTGAACTGGAAAGACAACAAATAAGTGTGGTGGAGACAGCATTGGAACAGATTCAGCAGGCCTTTAGTAATGATCATGGACCGACAAAGGCAAATAGCTTACCAACTAAATGATCTATATAACATAACGGAAGATCTGACCAGAAGGCAATTGAGGCAAGAAATATTGACCAGTGTATTACTCCAAGTGGTAGAGATTGAGTTACGTCAACAGTCTCTGCTAGACATAATAATAACTAGCAAAAATAACCATATACACCCTTTGCTAGTATCCCCCAATACTCTTTTAAATATCTACCACAAAACTAACTTTGAATGCCCAAATGAACAAAGCTGTGTTTCTTTGTTATACCAATCATTCGGAGCCCAATCTCACCTGCTAGGTATTTACAAATTAATAGTGAGGATAACACTACCAGTCTTCAATATCCCTAGCATAAAACTATACCAAATCCGCTGTTTCCCAATTCATACTGGGTCTGACCATTCCTTAATACCAGATATAGAGTATTCACATGTCGCCAGTCAGTTGCAAACGCAGGAATTCCTGCTCCTGAAATTGGAGAATTTTAAATCAATGAAGAAAATTACACACGCCAATACCTATGCCGGAAGACTGAACGCGCCCATAATGATAGCGGCATCTTCTCAGGAATCTATAGTCAAATTACTCTTGAACCCGTTGAATGAAAGCCCGTACTGTGTTCTGGGAGTCCAGGTCCCTGCACGCGATATCTTTATATAACCCTTGTGTATAAAACTATATAGTGGTTGCGAAACGCAATTAGACTTAGTACCTTGTTGTGTTGTAGAGGCGCTCCTACTGCGGAGTGGACGTAGCCAAAGGGTAAGCCAGCAGCGCCACGCTCAGTGTTGTCGTTTGTACTCTGAGCGGAGTATTTGTACTCCGAAAACTAATAGCGTTCTCCGGTACTACTCCTTCATTTCTTCATACTTAAAACTCCTAATATGTTGCTGGCAAATAGTCTAAAAGGTTTTGTGAGATCTAGTCTCGAGCGTAAGGGAGGGTGCCGGTTTAGTAAAGGATAACTCAGCTTTAAATTCAATTCAAATACAAATTTTATTAAAGTAATTAACCTAAATATCACAATTCATTTGTTTAAAAATTCCAATTCTAATAATAACTTAAAATCTATTAAAACTACTAATACTATTAAAAATTCAACTAAAATTCAACAACAACAATGAAGACAATTTAAAAATTCAAAATAAAAACTCAATATTACAAATTTCAGTGGTAATATTCCAAATTGAGTTCTCTCCAAAACGTTCTCCTTATTCCTGAAATGAACGGGAAGAGAATAATTTTTAATTTATTGGAATTAAACTTCCACAAATGAAATATAGTAGAATTCTCTGAGAGCGAGAGCAACGGTGTAGCAGAACTAGACTTCGGCTGCAACGTGCTGAAGCGTGTACGCAGAATTATTCTTCTGTTACAGCGAGCATTGAAACGCGTAGGCAAAATTATACTCCTGCTACAACGTGCTGAGGCGTGTAAGCAGAATTAAACTTCTGTTACAGCGAATGTCAAAACGTATGCGCAGAACTATACTTCAGTCACAACGTCCTGGAGCGTGTAAGCAGAATTAAACTTCTGTCACATGATTGGGGATCAGGTGTCAGATTTTGGGAGTGTGGATTTTAATAGAATTAGACTTCTATATGTAGGGTTGAACAAAATTATACTTTTGCTCAGAGGACGGGTATTCAGATTAGACTCTGACGGAGGATATTTTCAGATTAAACTCTGAAATTAAAATATGCGGCAAAAATTGGATGCTGGATATAAGTAGAATTATACTTCTACAATAATAGAATTAAACTTCTATATGAAGGAATAAACAAAATTATACTTTTGTTCAAAGGATAGGAAACAGATTAGACTCTGGTGGAGGATGCTTTCAGATTAGACTCTGAAAACCGAATGGTGATTTTGCTGCGGCTCGCCGCCTTTTTATAGCCCCCGTGAACAGCTATGTCCCAGCTTCATAATATGTTGCCCTGGCAACGCTTGGTTCGATGGTCCAAATTTGATTGTGGCGACACCAGCTGTCATTAGATGACATTACAAAAATGTAAATATTCGGAGGGAAGTGGAACTTTGGGTAAGTTTGAGCTATTTTTATATATTTTACATATTCTTAATGTATTTTCTATTTAATTTCAGCTCAAAAAATATGTTGGACGCCTGTAGGCAGGATTGGGATTGAAAGAAATGGTAACACTGGTTCTGACAGGTTGAGTAAAACATCAAGCGGAAGAAAAATCGTGAAATTTATTCAATTACATATGAGATAATCATTTTAAATAAATCAAAATTGTTGAAAAGTGTACATTATTACTGATACATATCAATTTAGTCGAGTGCACATATTTGAGACAGTTAGTAACAAAATATCGTCATTTTCATTTTGTGAGGTGACTGACGCCGCTTCCAAAATCGCAATTTGTGCAATTATCGAGGCTTTTAACCAGTGTAAATAAATTAAAACTGGGTCCCAGCCATTAATACCTAACTATTTGGTGGAGTGCAGATAGTTGAGACATTTAGCAATAAAATCTCGCAATTTTCATTCTGTGAGGCGACTGACGCCGCTTCTAAAAATTGGTCGCCATCTTGGAAACTTTCATGAAAGCGTACAATCTGGTGACAATAGCATGGAAATATCTGGTTAAAGCCTGAAATACATATCAATCTTATATCCACTAGGGAGTTGTTTACAAGTGAATAACCAACCCAACAAATTCATAAGCAAACAAGAACCGTTAACCAGTGGCATAATCCCTAGATCCGAAGCTAACTAAACTGGGACTTACAGATACTCCCAGCTCGTTCATAGACTGGGTGGCAAGGTATCACACCTATAGCGTCATAGCACCAGCGTGCATAACCTCTTCATCAAGCACATTGAGGGCCTACTTGGGAATTTGAAGCCTCAAATTTGAAACCACAATCTGAACTAAGCGGATCCCCTCACGGGACAGGGTGTATTCTAACTCTCAGGGAAGAAAAGGAACACCTAACGTAACAAAGCAAAAACTAAGTCAGGTTTGGCTGTATATTATAATATATTAATCCTATATATATTTGGATAAAGTGATTAACCCCACTAAGCTTATAAGCTATAACGTACATAGTAGTAAAGCCAATCAACTTAATAGACCTTGCTAAGGGCACTTTAGCGTATAATCAAATTTCAAATTTCTAGCCTTCATTTCTATATCCATAATACAATAATCATTTTAATAAATCATAATTTTGTGTTTTGATATTGTAATGAATTACATTCCTGGGATAATCCATTATTTGATATCTATATATTAAGAGTGCCATACATATTGTTACGCGCCACAAAGTGATACAAGCGATATCTATTGGAAATGGAAACAACTTTAGGTTAGTGACATCCTAGTAAACTGCGTTTTGGAGAATGGAATAATCAGGAAGGTTCTAGGATAATTCGTAGAGTATAAATACGGCGCCTCTCGCATCCAGGAGGCGAGTATTATTTCAGACAGCGAAGTGAACGAAGTAAACTATTTGGATTGCGATAATTAGAAGTACAGTACTAGCGATAAATAAAAAGTTATTACGAGCGTGGCCTTAGTAAAGTTAAATAAAGAAAGAACTTTTGAATTATATCTGAAATATTGTGTTTTAAATAACGAACTAAGGCCACGCTGGTGTCAGAAGTAAAATAAAATCGCGAAATAAAGTAGTGGCATTTGACTTTGAAATTCAAAGAGTGATTAATTTTGTGAAATCGTGCGTAAAAATTCCGAAAGATAATTTCATATTAAACTGTGAGTGAATAACAAAAGACGCAAGAATGGGACGCAAACTAGAGGAGCTTCGCATACCGGAATTTTGCAAACGACAGGTCTAAAGAATGTTCTAGTCGAGCGACTTAGACAAGCTTTGATAGAGGAAGAAAAGAATCCTGAGACATACGTTTTCGAGGAAGAACCAGAAACTGAAGAAGAGCCTGCGATGAACATAGGACAGCTTTTGGGTACTTTAATGACGCAAGAATGGGACGCTAGCTAGAGGAGCTTCGTATACAGGAATTGAAAGTGGAGTTGGGGAAGCGGTCATTACAAACGACTGGCCTAAAGAATGTTCTAGTCGAGCGACTTAGACAAGCTTTGATAGAGGAAGAAAAGAATCCTGAGACATTCGTTTTCGAAGAAGAACCACAAATTGAGGAAGAGCCTGCAATGAACATAGAACAGCTTCTAAGTACTTTAATGAGTAAAATGGAAGCCCGTTTTGATGAACAAAAGAATTCTCTCCAGGAACAAAAGAATTCTCTCCAGGAACAAAAGAATTTTCTCCAGGAACAAAAAAATTCTGTCGAGGACCACAAGAAATCTATGGAAACCCGTTTAGACGAACAAAAGAATTCTCTCCAGGAACACAAGAAATCTATAGAAACCCGTTTGGACGAACAAAAGAATTCTCTGCAGGAACAAAAGAATTCTATGGAATCCCATTTAGATGAGCAGAAGAATGCTTTGGATGAACAAAAGAATTCTATGGAATCCCGTTTAGATGAGCAGAAGAATGCTTTGGATGAACAAAAGAATTCTATGGAATCCCGTTTAGATGAGCAGAAGAATGCTTTGGATGAACAAAAGAATTCCATGGAGTCCCGTTTAGATGAACAGAAGAAAGCACTGGAAACGCGTTTGGATGAACAAAAGAGTTCTCAGGAGAATTGTGTAGAAAATCGCTTAGAGGAACAAAAGAATTTCCTGAAAAACTCGTTAGACGAACAAAATTTAAAAATAGAAGGAATCGAGCAAGAAGTGGCGGAAGTTCAACAAAAAGTCACCGAACAGCTTGACAACTTTAAATCAGATTTGGAGAAGAATAAGCATCGACAACCACGGCACGAAGGAATTCAAATATCCAATGCAGGCAGAATGAAACCTCCAATATTTGATGGACAAAATTCGCGGCATATCTTCAAGAGACAATTCGAGGCTGCTTCCGAAGTAAACGGATGGAATGATGCAGACAAAGCTACAGCTCTGGTATTAGCACTTCGAGGTTCTGCATCAGAGCTTTTACAAACTATACCGATAGAAAGGCAACGTGATTATACTTCATTAGTACAGGCGATAGAGTTACGTTATGGGGATGAGCACATGCAGCAAGTATATCGCCTACAGCTACGAAACAGGATTCAAAAGCATGGCGAATCACTACAACAACTGCAGGCTGATGTGAAAAGATTAGCTTATCTCTCATACTCTAGCGTAAATGCGGATTTCCTTAATGAAGTGGCTACAGAAGCATTTGTGAACGCTATTGCAGATCAAAATTTACAACAAGCGTTGAGGCTAGCAGGAAAGAAATCAACAGCAGAAGCACTAGCCTATGCACTAGCGTATGAATCTGCCAGGCAAGCTTCTCGAAGTGCAGTACGAGTGAGAGAAATATCGTTGGAGGAATGTACTTGTAATAGAATGCAGCCATCACAGAGCAATTCTTCACGTGGTATTCTGCGACTGCAGAAAACGCCGTCGAACAGAATCACCAGAAGAGGACGACAGAACAGAATGCCAAAGATGTCGAGCCAGGGAGAAAGCTATTCGGGGAAAGCCTAGAAATCAAACAGCGAGCATCAGCTCCCCTGTTCAGCAGTCGGAAAACATGTAAAACCCAACTTCGGGGGGCAGAAGTTGGTTGGTACAGTCGACAGCCCCGAACTCATCATTCAGATAGCCCAGTTGCAGAGAAATAATAGCAGTCTTGTTATATATGGAAGTGTAGGAAAAAATGACTGCGTTGTCACCA
Source organism: Dioctria linearis (assembly GCA_963930735.1). Lineage (NCBI taxonomy): Eukaryota > Metazoa > Arthropoda > Insecta > Diptera > Asilidae > Dioctria > Dioctria linearis. The sequence continues at coordinate 137,422,813 of OZ005742.1, read as the reverse complement.
TCGACACTGGAGCTTCGAGATCAATTATTAGAGCGGATGTTGTCAAGAACAAATGGCTTCACAATACCACCAAATATTTACTAAGAACAGCAACAGGAGCCGCAGCACAAGTTTTTGGAGAAATAACTTTGGATATTCAACTAGGTGAACTACTATTTCCTCACAATTTCCTAGTTTCAGACATAATGGATGAATGCATCCTTGGAGTGGACTTTATGACCACATATAAAATAAATTTAGATGTCGGAGAACGAATACTCAAATATGGCAACATAGAAATTCCTATGAGACTAGGAGGAGGAACAGATTATCCTGCAAAAATAAGGTCGATGGTCTGTGAGAATATGACTCTCTCTGCATTCTCGGAGACGCTAGTATGGACAAAGCTTACTGATGACATCGGGACCTGCCGATTCTATCTGGTGGAGCCTAACCCTGCAAAAGTAACATCCAACATCATCGTTGGTAAGACTTTAGTGAAGGCAGAAGGCGCAACATTAATTCCAGTCAGAGTGCTCAACACATCCGAAAATGTGGTACAACTAAAAGAAGGTGCTATAATTGGAAATTGTGAGCCTTTTTATCAGATCGTTAATTTGGAAAATGGTAGTAATATTAAGGAAGCAATACGTATACCAGCTACTACTCAACAGGTTCAGAAACTTCTTTCATCTAGTGCCTTAAGTGAACAGCAATACAACGATGCCAAAGAGATGATCGATGAATTTTCGGAATTATTTGCAATGAGTGATGATGATTTCGGCAAAGCAAATCTTGTCCAGCATCGGATCAATACAGGAGATTCTAGGCCCATTCGGCAACCACCACGAAGACTACCATTATCCAAACAACCAGAAGTTGCAGATATGATAAATTCCAAGAAAGAACAAGGCATAATTGAGGAATCTAACAGCCCTTGGACACCGCCAGTTGTTTTGGTCAGGAAAAAGGATGGCAGCACCCGATTCTGTGTGGACTACCGCCAACTAAATAATGTAACAAGAAAGGATAGCTATCCGTTACCAAGGATTGATGACACATTGGACACCCTTTCCGGAGCGCAATGGTTTTCCACATTGGATTTGAAGAGCGGTTACTGGCAAGTGGAAATGCATCCCGAGGACCGAGACAAAACTGCTTTCTCAGTTGGAAGTGGCTTATGGCAATTCATAGTTATGCCATTTGGATTATGTAATGCTCCAGCCACATTCGAACGACTCATGGAATGTGTTTTACGAGGATTAACCTGGAAAACACGTCTTGTCTACTTAGATGACATAATTGTCATCGGAAAGACATTCGAGGAACATAAAAACAACTTACGGGACGTACTTCAAAGGCTGAGAGATGCGAAACTGAAGCTCAGTACGAATAAATGTGCTCTATTCAAGAATGAAGTAAAGTATTTGGGGCATATAGTTTCATCACAAGGAGTAAGAACTGATCCAGAGAAGATAAGAGCTGTGAAAAATTGGCCTGTACCAAAGGACAAACATCAATTAAGGAGTTTTCTTGGATTAGCTACCTTCTACAGGTGATTCGTAAAAGGTTTTGCAGATATAGCAAGGAGCCTACATCAACTTACAGAAAAAGGAAAGCCGTTCATATGGTCAGACAAATGTAACGAGAGTTTTGCAAATTTGAAGCGACAGCTCTGTGGAACTCCAGTGCTTCACTATCCAAAGCTGGGAAAAACTTTTATATTGGACACGGATGCCAGCAATGTAGGTATTGGTGCAGTGCTTTCACAGGAGGAGGATGGTCAAGAGGTGCCAGTAGCTTATTTTAGCAAAGCACTCTCAAAATCAGAGAGAAATTATTGTGCTACAAGGAAAGAGCTACTTGCCATTGTAAACTCAACCAAGCATTTCCATAAATATCTCTACGGGCAGAAATTTATCCTCCGCACTGACCATGCAGCGCTTAAATGCAGTTTAAGAACCCTGAGGGGCAAGTGGCGAGATGGATAGAGCGACTATAAGTTTATGTCTTTGAAATCCAATACCGAAGAGGACGTATCCAATGCAGACGCCCTTTCTCGACGTCCATGCAAAATTGAATGCAAACATTGCGTTCGGCTGGAAGAAAAAGAAACAAAAGCCACAATACAGCTGATGACGGTGGAACCATCGACAGGTTAGAAAAACGAGAGCTTGCGAACAGCACAACGGGAAGACCCAGACATAGCACCTATTCTTGCGTGGAAAGAAGACATGGAAAGACCACAATGGCAAGATATCTCGGAGAGGAGTGAGAAACTGAAGAGCTACTGGGCTCAATGGAACTCTCTTCACGTTGAATGTGGTATATTAAAGCGCACGTGGTAATCAATTAACGGCGAGTCGTTCCGAATGCAGATAGTCGTGCCAGCATCCCAGGTCAAAGATGTTCTAGAAGAAATGCACAGTGGATCATCTGGAGGACATTTGGGGGTGAATAAAACAATTTCCAAAGTACGTGAAAGGTTTTATTGGTTACATATGCGAGAGGATGTTGAGGAATGGTGCCGCAGATGCACTATCTGTGCTTCTTGCAAAGGACCACCACACAGAAGTAGAGGAGAAATGCATAAGTATAATGTAGAAGCCCCATTGAAAGGATAGCCGTAGACATCGCTGGACCTTTTCCAGAAACAGATAACGGTAACCGTTATATATTAGTTGCTATTGACTATTTCAGTAAATGGCCTGAAGCTTATGCAATCCCTAATCAAGAGTCTACCACACTAGCGGATTAAGTAGTAATGAATTGGGTCAGTAGATTTGGTGTTCCTCATGAACTTCATTCGGACCAAGGACGGAACTTCGAATCACGGACTTTCCAAGAGATGTGTAAAATTCTGGGAATAAGAAAAACCAGAACAACTCCTCTGCATCCATAATCTGATGGCATGGTAGAGCGCTTCAACAGAACATTGGTCGAGCATCTAAAGAAAGTTGTCGACTATCACCAACGCGATTGGGATCGACATATTCCCATGTTCTTAATGGCCCATCGATCAGCTGTACACAACACGACCGGACAAACTCCAGCAAAAGTGATATTCGGAAAGGAGATGCGTTTACCTAGCGATCTCAAGTTTGGTACACCTAGAGGTGAACAAAAGTTACCAGACGATTATGTATCGGAACTTAGACAACGATTAGCTGATGTACACGAAGTCACGAGAGCAAAATTAGCAAAAAATACCGATCGGATGAAGGCCCGCTATGACTTACGTGCTAACTCAGCAGGATTTATTGAAGGTGACCTTGTTTGGCTGTACAACCCGAAACGACGTAAGGGACGTTCTCCTAAATTACAACAACACTGGGAAGGACCGTATTCAGTAGTGACTAGAATAAATGACGTAGTATATAGGATTCAGCGGGGTACAAGAGGCAAACGGAAAATCGTTTATGTCAATACTGCGAGCATCAAGACCGGGGATCACCTGTTGTTCGGGACGAACAATTTTAAGAAGGGGGCAGTGTTACGCGCCACAAAGTGATACAAGCGACATCTATTGGAAATGGCAACAACTTTAGGTTAGTGACATCCTAGTAAACTGGGTTTGGAGAATGGAATATTCAGGAAGGTTCTAGGATAATTCGTAGAGAATAAATACGGCGCCGCTCACATCCAGGAAGCGAGTATTATTTCAGACAGCGAAGTGAACGAAGTAAACTATTTGGATTGCGATAATTAGAAGTACAGTACTAGCGATAAATAAAGAGTTGATTTGATAATTATTTGTGAATTTGTGAGAGTAAACAGTAAAGTTAAATAAAGAAAGAACTTTTGAATTATATCTGAAATATTGTGCTTTAAATAACGAACTAAGGCCACTCTGTAACAATATATTAAGATTGCTACATTAACTTATATGATAATAATTTTGTGCCTATATTAACTTATGTGAAAATAACTTTTGCCTATATAACAATCATTTTATAAATTTTTAACAGATGTAGATAAAGTATTAGCGGAGTACCTTCCTGAGCTAATCCATAATCAGATATCTATATATTAAGGGTTATACATATACTGAGAATTTTAAATTGACTTATATGAAGACAGTTTCGAACTCAGACTATATACTTGTTTTTGTGTATTTGTTTTTATATGAATTGCTGTGCGTGACCGGCAAGGGGCTATATATGAACATCTTTACAACTCAGTGTATTTTGATGAAACCAATCAAGTATAATAGCTTCCTTTGGGGTTAATCGATTTTTCTACGTTCAGAATTCTTTATTGCCTTATAAATTTATCAATAATTGAACCATATGTGTTCTTTGCATATGCCACAAATTCGTTATCTTCAGTTTTGCAATCCGTGTTGAGCGACCGACAGAGATATACAGGGGTGCAGAGGGATGCAGGAATATTACCATTATTAAACAAAATTAATCTTATTCACACAAACTATCAGGAAATAAAGCTGAATAGCGACTTATCTTCACTCTGAGATAATCCAAAGTATCTTAGTCTTGTGTTCATACGCGATACTTCATTTTATTTATTATTATATTACTGGCGGAAGTGTCTTAGATAACCATATTTGCGTGTTTTAGATCTTATATTAGCATATACTCGATAATTCTTTTCATTTATCACCATATTACTGGCGAATGTGCCTTACATAACCATATTCGCGTGTTTTAGATCTTATATTAGTTTATACTCGATAATTCATTTCATTTATTACTATATTACTGGCGAAAGTGCCTTAGATAACCATATTTGCGTGTTTTAGATCTTATATTAGCTTATACTCGATAATTCATTTCATTTATTACTATATTACTGGCGAAAGTGCCTTAGATAACCATACTCGCGTGTTTTAGATCTTACATTAGTTTATACTCGATAATTCATTTCATTTATTACTATATTGCTGGCGAAAGTGCCTTAGATAACCATATTTGCGTGTTTTAGATCTTATATTAGTTTACACGCTATAATTCATTTCATTTATTACTATATTACTGGTAAAATGCCTTAGATAACCATATTCGCGTGTTTTAGATCTTATAATAGTTTATAAATTTTATCGGCAATTTATTACTATATTACTGGCGAAAGTGCCTTAGATAACCATATTTGCGTGTTTTAGATCTTATATTATTTTACACGCTATAGTTCATTTCCTTTATTACTATATTACTGGTAAAGTGCCTTAGATAACCATATTCGCGTGTTTTAGATCTTATAATAGTTTATAAATTTTATCGGCATATAGCCTTTTAAGATCATTTAAGATCTCACAAAACTGAATAGTATCCAGTGTAGATATTACTGGCGAAAGAGCCTTAGACAACCATATTCGCGTGCTTTAGATGTATACTAGCTTATTTATACTAACGGCATATAGCCTTTTAAGATCACTTAAGATCTCACAAAATCTGATAGCATTCAGTTATAGAATTTTATGGAAATGGTCGAATGTCATACTCTTGTCAATGAATTACTATTGGTATGGAACAGAATGACCAACACTGATTGAAATAGGTCTACGGTACTGAAGTCTTGAAGAGAAAGATAACTATTAATAATTTTAAAACTACGTTACTGAAGTCTTGAAGATAAAGATAATTATTGATAGTTATTAATAATTTAAATCTTTATAGCAGTTCTTTCAACAGCTAGGTAATTGGTCAATAGTATCTCGCTAGCATAAGGATTTCTAGCAGCGTCAAGCAAGAAAGCTTAATTATAACAAAAACCAAAGATCCGTCAATAATTTTGGACATAATCGTAGACCCCAAAATTTAGTGAAATATTCTACCTAGCATATTTCGCATATTTTCTAAGCTCAATCTACGGAACATAATTCCTCGGTGGCATCATATATAACCATACAACTACCGCGAGCAAGAATTTAATCATCATCTGAGAAGTATATTATACAACTACAAGGATCTGACAACCACAAGCTCTAATTCGGAACTTTTAATCTTTTATCCTTAACAATTGATGATTACGGGAATAGTTCTCAGTGAGAACATCGGGATAGAATATCAACTAACAATACTTAGAATCAATCATCTGAAAATAATAAGGCAATGGAACTTATCAAAATGCATGGAGCCTGAGATTTACAATTAAAAGAAATTCATATCAATAACAAGTGTGAATTATCAGATAGGACTATTTTCTCAAAACTATATTCTTAACTAGGTGGATTAAATTACCTCATAAAGCTACCACCAAACTTTCCTTATTCTCCCAAACCTGTCAGTTAGTGACCGTAACTCATGCAGTTTAAACTTCGATCGCTCACCGTGACCTAGTAAGTCCCCTTAGTACCGTACATACAGAGACATACACAGAGTCACTCAGACTTTGTAAAGCTCCAATAGTCATTAATACACACTCACTAAGCTGGGGATATATCACCTAAGGGTGCGAAAAATAAAACGAAAACAGGACAGCCAGAAATAACTTCAAGAACATCGCGTCGCCGCACAGTGCCTAACATTTACTCGGGCATATAATCCACATATGCAAAGGGGCATAGCCCGCCAACAAGTGCCCCGAAAGAAACTAACAAACAGACCGCAGATACAAACGAACTGCATCGTGGAAAAGGAAAATCGAAGGGTGCAACTCTGGACCTGAAATCAACAACCCCAAAATCCGCACTCACGATAAACAAATCCCGCCCCGGAATTGAGACGAAATCGGACATATCTGCAGGGAAAAGTAGTGAAATCTATATTTGCATTAACTGCAAATCAGATGAGTATCCACCAAAAAAATCGGACAATGAGGACAAGGTTATCTGGATAGATTGTTCGGGATGTAAAAACTGGGCACACCTTGCATGTACAAATATCACGACAGCAGAGTACCTATCATGCTACAAACAAAAAAGAGTCAGATGGATATGCACGCCATGTATTACATTTCTGAACAAAAAATTTAAAAATAAAAAACAACAAATCGCGCCTGGTTTTAACGATTTAACACCAATGTCCAATCCAATTGAAACTTTGGAAATTCAAGCCACACCCTCAGTGGAAAGCACGAAGAAAGTGACAAACACTACTCCAAACATAACAAAAATCCACCTCGTTGAAGAACGAACCCCAGATTGGAAGCAAAAATCGACCAACTTGTCTATTAAAGAAAGAGGGTTAGCACTACAGTAAAATCTACTAGAAGATCTGCAGGGGAAAATCCTACAACTAACAGAAAAAATAGACTCCCTAGCATGTGCGACGAAGGAGTCAGTCAACACCCTTACTGGAATTAATAGCGCAAACCGGGACACACAAAAAAGACGAACACTCATTATCAGCAATCTGCCAAGTGAATTTTTATCCGGCAATTTCAAAGAGAAATTTCTCCCGGACTTATGTGAAAGCGTGGGATTGGGAGCATCATACACAAAATCATTGAGCTTGCCATACCATTTAAAACAAAAACAAACCCACACACAAAACAAACCCAATCACCAAAATCATTTATCAGATTTTTCAAGGAAGAAGAATGCACAAGATTCTTTCAGTCATATATCAGGAAATTGAGTACAGAACCCCTCACGCTCAGTAAAATTGCACCAGGAAGCCCTGATTCGAGGGTTTATATCAATGAAGACCTGGACCCTGCTGAATTAGAATTATTATATAAGGCACTTGCCCTCAAAAGGAATCGCTGTGTATTAAGTGTCTCCACTAGAAACAGGAAAATCTATATAACACGCAAATCACAGGACAACTCAGTAAACGTGACATCATCTCGCTTTTCCATAGAACTTGCTCTATATCTCTCAGGATCCGGGTCCACCGCCTGCCACACAACCAACCATGGATAGAACGCACGTCATGCTATCCACACAAGAGGAGCTAACATCAACTCTCAACACATCGGCCTTTAACATATTGTCCCTCAATGCACGATCAAGGTCTAAAAATTTGCAAACAATTAGACATCTAGCTGATGATCAGAAAGTCGGGGCCATCATGATATGCGAAACATGGACCAAAACACATCACACCTCAAAAATGGTAGAGATAAATGGATACAGATTACATAGACTGGACAGGGCTAAGAAAAGAGGGGAGGGGTATAGCAATTTATGTAACTTCCACAACTGAATCACGAGTAATTCATCAAGAAATAAACAACAGTAGATAAACTATGACAGTTCTGGACCACTTTTTAAGCCTCCAGGATTTCGCCACAGATGGCGCCACCGTCGCTAGGTGGTTTGAGCCCGTGCTAAATGTAGGCTTTTGGTTTCATTGAGTCTCGACTGCGCCCTAGCGGGATTAACCGGTACTACCGCGATATGTCATTTGGTCTTGACTGCACCCTACGGCATTAGCCAGTACTAACAGCATGCTCCCGTACTACGGTTGTCTTAGATACATATGTGTTGCGCCTAAATGTAGGCTTTTGGTTTCATTCAGTCTCGACTACGCCCTAGCGGGATTAATCGGTACTACCGGGCTGTGTGGTTTGTGCCTTGGATACACCATTGTGCCTTGGATGCACCACTGTGTCTTGGGTGCACCATTGAGTCTTGGATGTTGGGGATACGAGATCACTTTGGGGATACGAGATCACTTTGGGGATACGAGATCACTTTCAGCACTCTCCAGCATAGGGAAATATCATAGGATTTCGATTTTGTTGCTGGAGTTCGCTTATTTTTCATCTCGAATTTTGGGGATACGAGATCATTTTGGGGATACGAGACCACTTTTAGCACTCTCCAGCATAGGGAATTAACATAGGATTTCGATTTTGTTTCTGGAGTTCGCTTATTTTTCATCTCGGATTCGTAGCCTCTAAGTTGACGTTAAGTTTTTCATCTCGAGTTTTGGGGATACGAGATCACTTTGGGGATACGAGATCACTTTCAGCACTCTCCAGCATAGGGAAATAGCATAGGATTTCGATTTTGTTGCTGGAGTTCGCTTATTTTTCATCTCGAATTTTGGGTATACGAGATCATTTTGGGGATACGAGATCATTTTGGGGATACGAGATCACTTTCAGCACTCTCCAGCATAGGGAAATAGCATAGGACTTCGATCTTGTTGCTGGAGTTCGCTTATTTTTCATCTCGGACTCGTAGCCTCTAAGTTGACATTAATTTTTTCATCTCGAGCTTTGGGGGATACGAGATCAATTTGCACTCTCCAGCATAGGAAAATAGCATAGGTCTTTGATGTTGTTTCTGGAGCTCGCTTATTTTTCATCTCAGAGATCGTAGCTATAAATATTTGTGAAGTGGTGGGAATCTGTATTGGTGGAGGTTGCTGGTTAAGTTTTATCTGGTCTTGGAGGCTACAATTTGACCTTGAGGTGCCCCCTCCTGTGTCTGGGTGCTGGGGGTTGGATGAGAGCTTTAGTGGCAATATATAATACTATGACTAGGACTGCCTGAGGTGTCTTGGACTGGGCTATGTTACCTGTACCAAGGCTTGGGTAGAATGTGTATTAAGTAATGATGTGAAATACCCTAACCGAATTTATATCGGGGCTGTACACTTATCAGCTTGAGTTTGGTTTTAGCTGTTTACTTTAGTATGAGTGCCTGTGGTATGTTGGGCTGGGCTACTTGGTGGCTGAGGAAACGTTATCTAAGGCGTGGGTGGATGTGTGCAGCTGTGTATTTATGCAGATAATAAATGTGAAATTCCCTTAGAAAATTAGTGTAATAAGTATTAATACTAATTCATATTTTTGTTCATGTCAATAGTATTAGTACTAGGGGTAAAATTTTCATCAGAAATCCTCTACGCGAGATATGAGCGATCTTACCTTCTCAGGTGTAATTAATATTAGGAGCTGAAAAAAAAAACAACAACAACTGTAATCGAAGTTATGGATTAAAGATTTGATGATCTTAATCTGTAGGTGTCTTTTATAAACATTGCGCCATGTGATGATATATCTAAAAATAGATCAGGCAAAGCTGATTGGAGCGAATGTTGGTGGATATGTTCACTTAGATAAGTAATGGAAATTAGTAAATGCCTAATTTTGCTCTTCAGGTGGAATGCTTTTAATTTGATTCCTTGCATAAACAAATTCGCACAGTCCAGTAAAGTAAACAAATTCGCGCTCGAATAATGTAAACAAATTCGCACAGCAGCCGAGTAAAGTAAACAAATTGAGCGATTTATATATTTTTTAATGTAAGATTCCCAATTACTTTAGCTGAAAACAACAACTGATATTAATCTGTAGGATATGATTTTTGGATGAGTAGTGGAAGTTATAATTGAAAATTTCTTTTGCTGAAAAAAACAACAACAACAACTATAACGTCAGTTGTGGTCTGTAGGTGTCTTTTATATGATCATGTTATGATATTCGATGTGTAAAAAATAAATGACGGCTGCTTGGGATGGTACGACACATGAAATCATTAGAAGTAATGGAAATTAAAGCATTAGAAAAGGTGGCCAGGCGGCTGGTAATTTGATATCTTGCGTAAACAAATACGTCCGAGTAAAGCAGACAAATTGAGCGATTAATGTCTTTTTTGTATCTAGGAGTTTGTATTGAAAAGTCTTACATTTTATGACGAATTGTTTTTTTATTATCAATAAAATTTCTCAATCAGTCACGCTGTTATGAGATTTAACTGACCCCGATATCATAGTTCACATGAAGCTGATAAGAATATGATAATTTTATCTTCATACTATTGAAGTGATCACATTATATTCTTACCATTAGGTTGAGAGTGGGTTTAATTAAATGTTTTGATGAAAGAAGGTGGTGTTAGGATATCAATGTAGTATGATATCTTGTATTAGATGAGTAATGGAAGTTGTTTGGGAGCTGTGATCACAGTCGAATAATGTAAACAAATTCGCCCAGCAGCCGAGTAAAGTAAACAAATTGAGTGATTTATGTTTTTTAATGTAAGATTCCCAATTTCTTTAGCTGAAAACAACAACAACAACAACTGATATTAATATAGGATATGATGTCTTAGATGAGTAATGGAACTTATAATTGAAAAATTTCTTTTGCTGAAAAAAAGCAACAACAACAACAACTATAACGTAAGTTGTGGATTAAAAATCTTTTATAAACAAGCGTGATCATGCTATGATATTCGATATCTAAAAATAGATCACGGCTGCTTGGCATGTTAAGAAACATGAAGTAATGGAAATTTAAGTCTTATCAGAAAACTTTCGATGTAGGGATGTGTGTATTGCAAAGTCTTAGGTTTTATGAAAAAATTGTTTTTTTATTTTCAATAAAATTTCTTTTTGGGTGGGTTAAATTTAAAACTTTGATGACCTATGATATCAATGTGAGGTGATACTAATATAGTACGATATGTTTGCTTAGATGAGTAGTGAAAGTTGTATGGGTACAGTAAAAGACTTCTCATCAAATTTTTGATGATTAGGTGTAATGGCATGACCAGTGTTGCCACACGAAATCTTTCTAGAGTACCTTGTTAGCCTAGCCTGAAAGTGTCCATAGTGAAGATCGTAGTAGGGGGTTTAGAGTAGGTACTGTAAGTTATGTATTAAGTTAAAAGTTTTGATGTATGGTATTTGGTATTTATCTCCTCGAAATGGTGTCGTACGAGTATCAGGAAGGTCGGAAAAAAGTTGATAATGCTTCAAGTTCAATAGTGAAGACCTCGATGTTGAGAGTGGGTATTTGGAATGATATAATTCTAGTAGGATATGGAAGTATTATTTATTCATCTTTAAATCTTACCATGAAAGTAGGTTGGGAGTTGATTAAATTAAAAGTTTTAATGAAAGAAGGTTGAGTTATTATATTAATATAGTATAATATGTTGCCTTAGATAAGTACTTGAGAGCTGTGAGTAATATGTGGAATATGTTGTAGATGAGTAGTGAAAGTTGAAAATATAAGATTTCCAATTTCTCTACTGAAAAACAACAACAACTGTAAATAATTTATACCAAATCAATTTTTCACACAATATTTATCCACATCAAATTCATTATCTATTTTTATATCTTAAGTTATAAACTTTTTTCTCTATATTTATTAAGTCTAGTCAAAATAAGTGGTTTGAGCAGCCACATCTGAAAAAATCATATATTATGATTAAGAAAGCTTCATGATATATACCAAAAGGAAACCAATGGATTACATAAGGAAAGTAGGCTCACTTAATCTGCAAACAACAAATGTGATTGAAAGTGACACCCGATGTCAGTAATAATCATTTTTGCTTCAATTATCACTCTTAAGCGACGTGTGCCACAGAAAACATATTAAGTATAGTCTAAAATATGCATTGTAAATAAAAATTGTATTATGTTTATAATGCTATTTATTGAAATAATTTGTTTTAATTACATTATAGCTTAAGTCTAAAGTCTTTTTTCTTTAGTTCAGGAAAGCCAAGATTTCATAGATATAGCCTGATCCTTATAATGCATATTCCTTAGGCCTTTACACCAACATGACTTTAGAAGGTTCCTTGTGCACCATTTTCACAAATAACATCTCTCCGTCTTTACTTTTTGCGATCTTTGTTGGAATATCCTGATTTTTCGAGCTGTTGGTAGGGGACAGCCGACTCGTTTTTGGATGAAAAGCTTTCTTCCTTATTTTTAGAGAGCATCGATTTCATAGATGTAGACTGAGCCTTATATGAATATTCTTTACGACTTTCATCCGTAGGCTTTAGAAGGTTTGTAGTATCCTTAGAACTCATGTTGAAATTATTACGTAATTAGCTTGCCAACAGCGGTCTGTTTAGGTAAAGAGCAAAACATCATCTGAAAAACAAGTTATGAAACTATTATTTATATGTATTTGACACGTGGTCTTGGAGGCAGCAATTTGTCCTTGATCTCTGACGTCACCTTTACCTTTGAAACCGAAAGTGTCTGCTCTTGTGTAACCTTCTAAAACCAGCAGTGTCGAGACTTAGAGGCTACAATTTGACCATGATTCAGCTTCGATAAGAATATGGTAATTTTATCTTCGGAATATTGGTGTGGTGGGACTAATTTTTCTTACTATTAATGAAAGTAAATAAACAAGACTTGTCAATAAATCACTTGGCTGATGAGTATTGCAAGTTGTATGGAAGATTATAATTAACTGTGAGTAAACAGTAAAGAAGAAGATTTCTGGTAACTGTATGTTCCATACATAATCTGACAGGCGGAAGAAAATTTTACAAGAATCTGGTAACTGCATTTCCTTATAAACCTTATATAAACCGTATATAAACCTTATATAAATTCATATGTTCTAGATGAAATCACATTCTATAATATCTGAAAATAGATAGCAGCAAAATGAAAGGCTATACAAATTTGGTGGCAGTTTGTTCTATACAAAATCTAATAATCAGAAGAAGATTTTATAAGAATCTGGTAACATGTTCAGTTCACAATTTAAAAAGTAGAAGAAAATTGTATAAGAATGTGGTAATAGTATGTTCGGTACAAAATCTAACAAGCGGAAGAAAATTTTATAAGAATCTGGTAAGCATCCGGTAACAGTATGCTCCATACAAAATCTAACAGGCAAAGATAATTTTATTAGAATCTGGTAACAGTATGTTCAAAACAAAATGATGTGTAAGCCATATATAAATCCACATGTTCTATATAAAAAATCGGGATATAAATTTCGAGAACCAATTTCTCCAATCTGTTCTAGATGAAAGCATATTCTATAATATCTAAAAATAGATAGTGGCAAACAAAATTTTATAAGAATTTGGTAACAGTATATTCTATCTAAAATCTACCAGGCAGGAGGCAATTTTATAAGAATCTGTTATGTTCTATACAAAATCTAAAAAGGGAAAAGAAAATTGCATGAGAATTTGGTTAGTGTTCTCCCGAATGTTGGACTGTTAAGATGGATATTGAGGAGTTTTTAAGAGAATATAATAAGATCTTACTTGATGAGCATAAGAAACAAATCCAAGAATGCTATAACTTTTTAAAATTATATGAAAATATTGAAAAAGTTGACTCAAAATTTGGTGAGCACTATATAAGCTGCCCTTGGTCAAGTGATGATTCAACGGATGGACCAGATACATGTGAATGTTGTGGTGTTGGTAGATGCCTAAAAGAAGTTGTGAGGCTATATAAGTTCTATCAAACATTGACACAAAGTAATTGCGAGGCATGCCTTAAGAATTGCGATTTAACTTAGCACTAGAAATTCTCATTTTGTATACTTGGAGAGCTCATAAAGGATCATGAAAACTTACGCTGTAGGCAGATGTTGATTTCAACGGCAGATTCATCAAACAGAGGAAATTTTGATTACATACAGCTCTGTACCATAAGATTATAAGAATTAATACTTTTTAATTTTTAATAAAAGATATTTTATATATGGCCTTCTTTTTATTCAACTTCCCACAGAGCTGTTTGAAAAGCTGTTAAGCTGTTATCAGACCTGCTTGAAGAGCTGTTAAGCTGTTATCAGAGCTGTTTAAAAGCTGTTAAGCTGTTATCAGAGCTGTTTAAAAAGCTGTTTAGCTGTTATCAGAGCTGTTAAGCTGTTATCAGAGCTGTTAAGCTGTTTTCAGAGCTGTTAAGCTGTTATCAGAGCTGTTTGAAAAGCTGTTAAGCTGTTATCAGAGCTGTTTGAAAAGCTGTTAAGCTGTTATCAGACCTGTTTGAAAAGCTGTTAAGTTGTTATCAGAGCTGTGTAAAAGCTGTTAAGCTGTTATCAGAGCTGTTTAAAAAGCTGTTAAGCTGTTATCAGAGCTGTTTGAAAAGCTGTTAAGCTGTTATCAGAGCTGTTTGGAAAGCTGTTAAGCTGTTATCAGAGCTGTTTTAAAAGCTGTTAAGCTGTTATCAGACCTGTTTAAAAGCTGTTATCTGTTATCAAATTTGTTTTGAAAAGCTGTATAGAGTCCCCTGTGACGTAGTTGATTAAGGTTGTAGCCGCCAAGACACACACTTCTGGATCAAGGTCAAGGACAAAATACCCTTCCGGTTTCAAAGGTGATGCCAGAGACCAAGATCAAGCCCACATGTCAACGTATTTTCTCACGCTCACGCTCAACCTAGCATTCTGGGTAAAAGACTCAATCGCCTGATTAAGAGCCCTCTGTAGTAGACAAATACGAGTATTATTAAAGAATACCTTCAGGAGCTCTGGACTTAGCAGGGAAATTGAATAAAAAGAACAACATATATAAAATATCATTATTGATTTATTATAAATTAAAAAAAATATTAACATTTAATTCTTAGTGTATCATTCTATTGTTGGGCTTCCTGATTTCAATATATCTATAACTATAACATATTCTTTATTTTCCAATAATGTATATCTTAGACTTAAGACTTGGACTATAATACAATTAAAACAAATTACTTCAATAAATGGAATTATAACTATATGTAATACATTTTTTTTATTTACAATACACTAGACTTAGATCATGTGTTTTCTGCGGCTGCTCCTTGTTGCTCTGATGGAATTAAGTAATGTTTCCCAGTGGTAGAGTATTCGTTGTGCTATTAACATTTAATTCTATGGTTGGGTTTCCTTAATTCAATATTAATTTTTTGTTTCTCACATTCAGCAATATGTGATGCTAATTCTTTAGCAGAATAAAAATAGAACAAACATCTATCGCATATATACAATCTAGCCTTATGTTTTGAAGTTTGTTTCCATGCAAGCCGTGAAAGATTTTTAATCCAGCAGAAATGAAACCTGTTATTACTTTCATCATAATCATCATCATCATCATCATCATCATCATCATCATCATCATCATCATCATCATCATCATCATCATCCTGCTCATAATTATTTTGTATCATTAATAGATTCACATGCCGCTTCATCTTGTGTTTCGTTGGTCTAACTAGAACAGTGGTGAAGGAACGCTCTTTCTTTAGGATGAATACGTTTATTGATATATCGTTCTGGTCCTCAAATTGTTTAATCTGTTCAAGCGTCATAGGAAATGTTATTCCAGTTAAATTTAGCACAGTCGAATAATGTGGATATGATGATGTCCTGGAGGAGTTAATATTTCCAGGGCATAGTGCTGATGTCACGGCCCAAGCGAATCATGCTTTATCAATATTTTTTACATTAATGCAAGCTTGCTTTAAAGCAATCTCCTTCGGTAGAGGTATGTATGAAGATCCTCGGTGCTGTTCAAATTTGTTGATATGTACTGCTAAATATATAATGGAGTCCAATGTCCAGCCGCTATCTTCTTCTCGAAACTCATCCAGCTGAGTGAGTATTGAATCCAAAATGTTAACTTTATACCACTCATTTAAATTATCGTCTACATTGATTGGAGCAGTTCTTGCTTGTAAATGTTTAATATCTTTTATAACTTCATTGTCACCGATATCCTTAGCAAAATCAGCACACAACTTTGTATTAACTTTAATATTGAGATGGCGTTTTAAAATATTCTTAATACGGCGTATAAATAAATCACCAGCATCCTGCATAAATAGCTTAGGATCTGTATGGTTTATATTTACAATAATTCCAGCTCTAATTATGTTTGTGAATACTAATTTTATTTCCTCCCACTTTACAAAATCACATTTTCTTACACGCTGAGTACTTTCTCCACCTCGACTGGTGGCTTTCAATAACATTCTCGGCGATTTAGTCTGTCCAATACAGCTCCCCATATGCCGTTTTGTACCACTCTTTTTACTAGAAAAACTTTCATTTATTAGCGCGGTTGACATTTTTTATTTGACCTACCGCTGAGGCTCACCAAAACTGACTGATGCATCCTATTACTACCGCCTTCTTTCACCAAAGCCTTAAACTGAACCCACTCTCAACCTAATGCTTCCATGTTTTTTTTTTTTTTTACCACCCCAATAACCTTCATGTGGTCTATTTTTAGATATTGAATTTCATAACATGCTGCAATGATCACGATTTCCACTGCTCATGCTCAAAGCAAGTATTAACATATTCTTGACATCGATTCAACATTTTTATGAATTTCAACTATATTTAAGTCTTGGTAAGGTAGTCGTGAAACTATTTGCTTCAATCAAATAAGGACATATACCACCAATCTAGTGCAAACATACATCGATTCAATCCCCATATCACCCATGAAAGTTTTTCTTTTACACTACACAACATTACATTAATTCATCTCAGTGTTACATACATACATATCCACAGCCGGCATATGACCAAGTCCCGAGTGAGCTGTTCCCTAAAGCTTCCTAATGTGTTAGAGCAAGACAGAGGTGATATCATGTTGTGAAATTCGAATGATGTTGATATCTACAACTTCCCCGCTAAGAAAACTTATTTAGGCACACCACTTGAAAACAGCAAAACCAAGATGACGTCATTCTGATATCTACAACCTCCCCGCTAATAAAAGAAAACAGCAAATCCAAGGCATGGTGGTAGTACCTGCTAATGCCGCTAGGGTACCTTACTCAAGAAATGGCGTTTGCGCCCAAACAGATGTCGCTAATATCTCGAAAACCAAAGCCCGTAGAGGATTTCTGATGAAAATTTCGTTCCCCCTCTAACCCCCGCCCCTATAACACCTTCTAGAATCTATTGGCATGAACAAAACTATCCTAGGTAGCTTGAATTATTAATAATATTAACTATATCTGAAAAGGTAAAATCGCTAATATCTCGAAAACCAGAGCCCGTAGAGGATTTATGATGAAAATTTCGTCCCCCCTAATACGCCCACCCCAACCATCTAGAATCCATTGGCATAAACAAAAATTTCCTAGCGGAGTACCGGAGCATGCTGGTAGTACCGGCTAACACACACACACACGCGCAGGTACTACCACCATGCCTTGGATTTGCTGTTTTCTTTTATTAGCGGGGAGGTTGTAGATATCAGAATGACGTCATCTTGGTTTTGCTGTTTTCAAGTGGTGTGCCTAAATAAGTTTTCTTAGCGGGGAAGTTGTAGATATCAACATCATTCGAATTTCACAACACGATATCACCTTGGCTTGATGTTTTCTTAGCAAATTATTATTATTTGGTCTTGGGGGTGCGTGCATTGAAAAGTCACAGTTGTTCTTTCGAGTGCAAACACCATTTCTTGAGCAAGGTCCCCTGGTGGCATTAGCCGGTACTACATCATCTCGGGCTTGGGGATACGATATCACTTTGCGGATGGGTACTGGAGGTTGGCTGAGAACTTTAGTGGCAATATCTTAAGCTATGACTGGGATTGTCTGAGGTGTGTTGGATTGGGCTACGTTACCTGTACCAAGGCTTGGGTAGAATGTGTGTGGCTTAAGTAATGATGTGAAATGCCCTAAGCGAATTTATATCGGGGCTGTATTCTTGTCAGCTTGAGTTTGTTGTTAGTTGTTTACTTTAGTATGAGTGCCTGTGGTATGTTGGGCTGGGCTACTTGGTGGCTGAGGAAACATTACCTAAGGCGTGGATGGATGTGTGCAGCTGTGTATTTGTATGGATAAGAAATGTTGTGAGATTCCCTAAGTGAATTAGTGTAATTAGTATAAGTAATAATTCAAGTTAACCATATTTTTTGTCCATGCCAATACTAGGGGAGTAAAATTTTCATCAGAAATCCTGTACGGGGTATGGATCGAAATATTAGCTATCTTACCTTCTCAGGTGTAATTAATATTAGTAGCTCAAAAACAAAAAAACAATAACAACTATAACCTAAGTTGTGGATTAAAGATTTGGTGATATTAATCTGCCTGTGTCTTTTCTAAACAAGATTGCACCATGTGATGATATATCTAAAAATAGATCAGGCAAAGCTGATTGGAGCGAATGTTGGTAGATATGTTCACTTAGATAAGTAATGGAAATTAGTAAATGCCTAATTTTGCTCTTCAGGTGGAATGCTTCTAATTTGATTCCTTGCATAAACAAATTCGCACAGTCCAGTAAAGTAAACAAATTCGCAGTCGAATAATGTAAACAAATTCGCACAGCAGCCGAGTAAAGTAAACAAATTGAGCGATTTATGTTTTTTTAATGTAAGATTCCCAATTTCTTTAGCTGAAAACAACAACTGATATTAATCTGTAGGATATGATGTCTTGGTTGAGTAGTGGAAGTTATAATTGAAAATTTCTTTTGCTGAAAAAACAACAACAACAACAACTATAACGTCAGTTGTGGTCTCTAGGTGTCTTTTATATGATCATGTTATGATATTCGATGTGTAAAAATTGATCGCGGCTGCTTGGGATGGTACGACACATGAAATCATTAGAAGTAATGGAAATTAAAGCATTAGAAAAGGTGGCCAGGCGGCTGGTAATTTAATATCTTGAGTAAACAAATACGTCCGAGTAAAGCAGACTAATTGAGCGATTAATGTTTTTTTTTGTATCTAGGAGTTTGTATTGAAAAGTCTTACATTTTATGACGAATTGTTTTTTATTTTCAATCAAATTTCTCAATCAATCACGCTGTTATGAGATTTGATTGACCCCGATATCATAGTTCACATGAAACTGATAAGAAGATGATAATTTTATCTTCATAATATTGGGGTGATCACATTATTTTCTTACCATTAGGTTGAGAGTGGGTTTAATTAAATGTTTTGATGAATGAAGGTGGTGTTATGATATTAATGTAGTATGATATCTTGTCTTAGATGAGTAATGGAAGTTGTTTGGGAGCTGTGAATAAGGAATAAAAACCTTATCAGCAAGGTCGCTTCATATTTATCTATCTAAAGTATCATCCAAATGGTGTTGTATGAAGGAGGAAAAACTGATAATTCTTCAAGCCCATAGTGAAGACCGTGGTGGAGGTTGAGAGTGGGTGCTGTAAGTTGTGGATTAAATTGAAAGTTTTGATGGATGGTTTTTGACATAATATTAATCTAGTAGGATATGAAAGCTTCAGTGAAGAGCGTGGAAGAGGAGAGTGTTATTTGTTTACCTTTCAATCTTAAGGTTTATACTTTTAGCCTCCAGCAAGAATGTTTTCTTTCAGTTGACTCGGTGACTAGATAAGAACGTGTTGATTTCATGTTCATAATTTCATCTTGTGGTGAGCATATGAAGGTAGCAGAGTTTTTTTTATAAATCAAGCAGGTATGCTGTTATGAGATTTGATTGACCCCTATATCTAAAAATATAGTTCACATGAAGCTGATATACTGTTGAGACAGGTACATTGTTTACTTACCATTAAGTTGAGAGTGGGTTAAATTAAAAGCTTTGATAGAAGAACGCTGTGTTATGATATTAATGTAGTATGATATGTTGTCTGAGGTGAGTTGTGGAAGTTGTATGGGAGCTATGAATAAGCAGTAAAATCCTAATCTCGCTTGATATTTATCTCCTCTAAAGTATCACCCGAATGGTGGAGTATGAAGGAAGAAATAATTGATAATTCTCCAAGTCCATAGTGATGATCGTAGTAGAGGGTTTAGAGAAGGTACTGTAAGTTATGCATTAAGTTAAAAGTTTTGATGCTGGTATTTGGTATTTATCTCCTGGAAATGGTGTTGTACGAGTATCAGGAAGGTCGAAAAAAAAAGTTGATAATGCTTCAAGTTCAATAGTGAAGACCTCGATGTTGAGAGTGGGTATTTGGAATGATATAAGTCTAGTAGGATATGGAAGAATTATTTATTCATCTTTAAATCTTACCATATTTGAAAAAATAAAAATTGTATTATGGTTATAATGCCATTTAATGAAATAATTTGTTTTAATTACATCTAAGGTCTTTTTTCTTTAGCTCAGGAAAGCCAAGATTTCATATGATGCTTATAATGCATATTCCTTAGGCCTTTACACCAACATGACTTTAGAAGGTTCCTTGTGCACCATTTTCACAAATAACATCTCTCCATCTTTACTTTTTCGACCTGTTGGTAGGGGACATTCGACTCCGTTTTTGGATGAAAAACTTTCTTCTTTATTTCTGGAAAGCATCGATTTCATAGATGTAGACTGAGCCTTATATGAATATTCTTTACTCCTTTCGTCCGTAGGCTTTGTAGTATCCTTAGAACTCATGTTGAAATTATTGCGTAATTAGCTTGCCAAGAAACAGTGATCTGTTTGGGTAAAGAGCAAAATATCAACTGAAAAACAAGTTATGAAACTACTATTTATATGTATTTGACGCATGGTCTTGGAGGCAGCAATTTGTCCTTGACCTCTGACGTCACCTTAACCTTTGAAACCGAAAGTGTCTGCTCTTGGGTTTACTTGGATGATGATGATGATGATGAGTAGTGCAAGTTGTATGGAAGATTATAATTAGCTGTAATTAAACAGTAAAGAAGAAGAAGAAGATTTCTGGTAACAGTATATTCCATACATAATCTTACAGGTGGAAGAAAATTTTATAAGAATCTGGTATCTGCATTTCCTTATAAACCTTAAACGTTGAATCGATGTCAAGAACATGTTAATACTTGTTTTGAGTATGAGCAGAGGAAATCCTGATCATTGCAGCATGTTATGAAATTCGATATCTAAAAATAGACCACATGAAGGTTATTGGGGCGGTAAAAAAACATGAAAGCATTAGGTTGAGAATGGTTTCAATTAAGGCTTTGGTGAAAGAAGGCGGTAGTAATAGGATGCATCAAACGATAGATATCCACAAGTCTGAAAACACTGACAAAATTTCTCACTCGAGCAGCATTGAGCTATTCAGCTGTTATCAGAGCTGTTTGAAAAGCTGTTAAGCTGTTATCAGAGCCGTTAAGCTGTTATCAGACCTGTTTAAGAGCTGTTTACCTGTTATCAGAGCTGTTTGAAAAGCTGTCATCAGACCTGTTAAAAAGCTGTTAAGCTGTTATCAAAGCTGTTATCAGAGCTGTTAAGCTGTTATCAGACCTGTTTAAAAGCTGTTTACCTGTTATCAGAGCTGTTTGAAAAGCTGTTAAGCTATTATCAGACCTGTTAAAAAGCTGTTAAGCTGTTATCAGAGCTGATATCAGAGCTGTTAAGCTGTTATCAGACCTGTTTAAAAGCTGTTTACCTGTTATCAGAGCTGTTTGAAAAGCTGTTATCAGACCTGTTTAAAAGCTGTTAAGCTGTTATCAGAGCTGTTTGAAAAGCTGTTATCAGACCTGTTTAAAAGCTGTTTATCTGTTATCAAATTTGTTTTCAAAAGCTGTATAGAGTCCCCTGTGACGTAGTTGATTAAGGTTGTAGCCGCCAAGACACACACTTCTGGATCAAGGTCAAGGACAAAATGCCCTTCCGGTGTCAAAGGTGATGCCAGAGGCAAAGGTCAAGCCCACGTGTCAACGTGTTTTCTCACGCTCACGCTCAACCTAGCATTCTGGGTGAAAGGTTCAACCGTCCGATTCAGAGCCCTCTGTAGTAGGCAAATATTATTAAAGAATACGTTCAGGAGTTCTGGACTTAGTAGGGAAATTTAATAACAAGAACAACATATATAAAATATCATTATCGATTTATTATAAATTAAAAAAAATATTAACATTTAATTCTTAGTATATCAATCTATCGTTGGGCTTCCTTTTTACAGTATATCTATAACTATAATATATTCTTTATTTTCCAATAATGTATATCTTAGACTATAATATAATTAAAACAAATCACTTCAACAGATGGAACTATAACTGTAAGTAATACATTTTTTTATTTACAATACACTAGACTTAGGTCATATGTTTTCTGCAGCTGCTCCTTGTGGCTCTGATGGAATTCAGTAATGTTTCCCAATGGTAGAGTATCCGTTGTGCTACTAACATTTAATTCTACGGTTGGGCTTCCTTAATTCAATATAACTTTTTTGTTTCTCACATTCAGGAATATGTGATGCTAATGTATTAGCAGAATAAAAATAGAACAAACATCTATCGCATATATACAATCTAGCCTTATGTTTTGAAGTTTGTTTCCATGCAAGCCGTGAAAGATTTTTAATCCAGCAGAAATGAAACCTGTTATTACTTTCATCATAATCATCATCATCATCATCATCATCATCATCATCATCATCATCATCATCATCATCATCATCATCATCATCATCATCATCCTGCTCATAATTATTTTGTATCATTAATAGATTCACATGTCACTTCATCTTGTGTTTCGTTGGTCTAACTAGAACAGTGGTGAAGGAACGCTCTTTCTTTAGGATGAATACGTTTATTGATATATCGTTCTGGTCCTCAAATTGTTTAATCTGTTCAAGCGTCATAGGAAATGTTATTCCAGTTAAATTTAGCACAGTCGAATAATGTGGATATGATGATGTCCTGGAGGAGTTAATATTTCCAGGGCATAGTGCTAATGTCACGGCCCAAGCGAAGCATGCTTTATCAATATTTTTTACATTAATGCAAGCTTGCTTTAAAGCAATCTCCTTCGGTAGAGGTATGTACGAAGATCCTCGGTGCTGTTCAAATTTGTTGATATGTACTGCTAAATATATAATGGAGTCCAATGTCCAGCCGCTATCTTTTTCTCGAAACTCATCCAGCTGAGTGAGTATTGAATCCAAAATGTTAACTTTATACCACTTATTTAAATTATCGTCTACATTGATTGGAGCAGTTCTTGCTTGTAAATGTTTAATATCTTTTATAACTTCATTGTCACCGATATCCTTAGCAAAATCAGCACACAACTTTGTATTAACTTTAATATTGAGATGGCGTTTTAAAATATTCTTAATACGGCGTATAAATAAATCACCAGCATCCTGCATAAATAGCTTAGGATCTGTATGGTTTATATTTACAATAATTCCAGCTCTAATTCTGTTTGTGAATACTAATTTTATTTCCTCCCACTTTACAAAATCACATTTTCTTACACGCTGAGTACTTTCTCCACCTCGACTGGTGGCTTTCAATAACATTCTCGGCGATTTAGTCTGTCCAATACAGCTCCCCATATGCCGTTTTGTACCACTCTTTTTACTAGAAAAACTTTCATTTATTAGCGCGGTTGACATTTTTTATTTGACCTACCGCTGAGGCTCACCAAAACTGACTGATGCATCCTATTACTACCGCCTTCTTTCACCAAAGCCTTAAACTGAACCCACTCTCAACCTAATGCTTCCATGTTTTTTTTTTTTTTACCACCCCAATAACCTTCATGTGGTCTATTTTTAGATATTGAATTTCGTAACATGCTGCAATGATCACGAATTCCACTGCTCGTGCTCAAAACAAGTATTAACAAGTTCTTCATCGATTCAACATTTTTAAGAATTTCAACTATATTTAAATCTTGGTAAGGTAGTCGTGAAACTATTTTGCTTCAATCAAATAAGGACATATACCACCAATCTAGTGCATAACAGACATCGATTCAATCCCCATATCACCCATGAAAGTTTTTCTTTTACACTACACAACATTACATTAATTCATCTCAGTGTTACATACATACATATCCACAGCTAGGAAGTATAAGACCAAGTCCCGAGTGAGATGTTCACTAAAGCTTCCTAATGTGTTAGAGCAAGACAGATGATAAGAAATATCATGGGATTTTGCTGCCGAACTCTCATAGCCTAACACAGACATTTGCTCTGGATCGCTTTTTGGATGTGAAATACAGAGAAAAAGTTTATAACTTAAGATATAAAAATAGATAATGAATTTGATGTGGATAAATATTGCGTGAAAAATTGATTTGGTATATATTATTTACAGTTGTTGTTGTTTTTCAGTAGAGAAATTGGAAATCTTATATTTTCAACTTTCACTACTCATCTACAACATATTCCACATATTACTCACAGCTCTCAAGTACTTATCTAAGGCAACATATTATACTATATTAATATAATAACTCAACCTTCTTTCATTAAAACTTTTAATTTAATCAACTCCCAACCTACTTTCATGGTAAAATTTAAAGATGAATAAATAATACTTCCATATCCTACTAGATACTCGTACGACACCATTTCGAGGAGATAAATACCAAATACCATACATCAAAACTTTTAACTTAATACATAACTTACAGTACCTACTCTAAACCCCCTACTACGATCTTCACTATGGACACTTTCAGGCTAGGCTAACAAGGTACTCTAGAAAGATTTCGTGTGGCAACACTGGTCATGCCATTACACCTTATCACCAAAAATTTGATGAGAAGTCTTTTACTGTACCCATACAACTTTCACTACTCATCTAAGCAAACATATCGTACTATATTAGTATCACCTCACATTGATATCATAGGTCATGAAAGTTTTAAATTTAACCCACCCAAAAAGAAATTTTATTGAAAATAAAAAAACAATTTTTTCATAAAACCTAAGACTTTGCAATACACACATCCCTACATCGAAAGTTTTCTGATAAGACTTTAATTTCCATTACTTCATGTTTCTTAACATGCCAAGCAGCCGTGATCTATTTTTAGATATCGAATATCATAGCATGATCACGCTTGTTTATAAAAGATTTTTAATCCACAACTTACGTTATAGTTGTTGTTGTTGCTTTTTTTCAGCAAAAGAAATTTTTCAATTATAAGTTCCACTACTCATCTAAGACATCATATCCTATAGATTAATATCAGTTGTTGTTGTTGTTTTTTTCAGCTAAAGAAATTGGGAATCTTACATTAAAAAACATAAATCACTCAATTTGTTTACTTTACTCGGCTGCTGTGCGAATTTGTTTACATTATTCGACTGTGATCACAGCTCCCAAACAACTTCCATTACTCATCTAAGACAAGATATCATACTACATTGATATCCTAACACCACCTTCTTTCATCAAAACATTTAATTAAACCCACTCTCAACCTAATGGTAAGAAAATAATGTGATCACTTCAATAGTATGAAGATAAAATTATCATATTCTTATCAGCTTCATGTGAACTATGATATCGGGGTCAGTTAAATCTCATAACAGCGTGACTGATTGAGAAATTTTATTGATAATAAAACACAATTCGTCATAAAATGTAAGACTTTTCAATACAAACTCCTAGATACAAAAAAGACATTAATCGCTCAATTTGTCTGCTTTACTCGGACGTATTTGTTTACGCAAGATATCAAATTACCAGCCGCCTGGCCACCTTTTCTAATGCTTTAATTTCCATTACTTCTAATGATTTCATGTGTCGTACCATCCCAAGCAGCCGTCATTTATTTTTTACACATCGAATATCATAACATGATCATATAAAAGACACCTACAGACCACAACTGACGTTATAGTTGTTGTTGTTGTTTTTTTTTCAGCAAAAGAAATTTTCAATTATAACTTCCACTACTCATCCAAGACATCATATCCTACAGATTAATATCAGTTGTTGTTTTCAGCTAAAGTAATTGGGAATCTTACATTAAAAAATATATAAATCGCTCAATTTGTTTACTTTACTCGGCTGCTGTGCGAATTTGTTTACATTATTCGAGCGCGAATTTGTTTACTTTACTGGACTGTGCGAATTTGTTTATGCAAGGAATCAAATTAGAAGCATTCCACCTGAAGAGCAAAATTAGGCATTTACTAATTTCCATTACTTATCTAAGTGAACATATCCACCAACATTCGCTCCAATCAGCTTTGCCTGATCTATTTTTAGATATATCATCACATGGCGCAATGTTTATAAAAGACACCTACAGATTAAGATCATCAAATCTTTAATCAATAACTTCGATTACAGTTGTTGTTGTTGTTGTTGTTTTTTGTTTTTCAGCTACTAATATTAATTACACTTGAGAAGGTAAGATCGCTCATATCTCGCGTAGAGGATTTCTGATGAAAATTTTACCCCTAGTACTAATACTATTGACATGAACAAAAATTTGAATTAGTATTAATACTTATTACACTAATTTTCTAAGGTAATTTCACATTTATTATCTGCATAAATACACAGCTGCACACATCCACCCACGCCTTAGATAACGTTTCCTCAGCCACCAAGTAGCCCAGCCCAACATACCACAGGCACTCATACTAAAGTAAACAGCTAAAACCAAACTCAAGCTGACAAGTGTACAGCCCCGATATAAATTCGGTTAGGGTATTTCACATCATTACTTAATACACATTCTACCCAAGCCTTGGTACAGGTAACATAGCCCAGTCCAAGACACCTCAGGCAGTCCTAGTCATAGTATTATATAATGCCACTAAAGCTCTCAGCCAACCCCCAGCACCCAGACACAGGAGGGGCACCTCAAGGTTAAATTGTAGCCTCCAAGACCAGATAAAACATAACCAGCAACCTCCACCAATACAGATTCCCACCACTTCACAAATATTTATAGCTACGATCTCTGAGATGAAAAATAAGCGAGCTCCAGAAACAAAATCAAAGACCTATGCTATTTTCCTATGCTGTAGAGTGCTAAAAGTGATCTCGTATCCCCAAATTGATCTCGTATCCCCCAAAACTCGAGATGAAAAACTTAACGTCAACTTAGAGGCTACGAGTCCGAGATGAAAAATAAGCGAACTCCAGAAACAAAATCGAAATCCCTATCCTGGAGAGTGCTAAAAGTGGTATCGTATCCCCAAAATGATCTCGTATCCCCAAAATTCGAGATGAAAAATAAGCGAACTCCAGCAACAAAATCGAAATCCTATGATATTTCCCTATGCTGGAGAGTGCTGAAAGTGATCTCGTATCCCCAAAGTGATCTCGTATCCCCAAAGTGATCTCGTATCCCCAACATCCAAGACTCAATGGTGCACCCAAGACACAGTGGTGCATCCAAGGCACAATGGTGTATCCAAAGCACAAACCACACATCCCGGTAGTACCGATTAATCCCGCTAGGGCGCAGTCGAGACTGAATGAAACCAAGAGCCTACATTTAGGCGCAACACATATCTATCTAAGACAACCGTAGTACGGGAGCATGCTGTTAGTACTGGCTAATGCCGCTAGGGTGCAGTGAAGACCAAATGACATATCCCGGTAGTACCGGTTAATCCCGCTAGGGCGCAGTCGAGACTCAATGAAACCAAAAGCCTACAATTAGACGCAACACATGGTGCATCCAGGACGCAATGATGTATCCAAGACACAAACCAATTCAACCAAGACGGGCTCAAACCACCTAGCGACGGTGGCGCCATCTGTGGCGAAATCCTGGAGGCATAAAAAAGTGGTCCAGAACTGTCATAGTTTATCTACTAACAACAATTGGGAAATGATGGCAGTTGAAATTTCCAACTTTGGAGAGAACATCAAACCCATCACCCTGGCGGTCATATACAGATGCGCGGCCACATTTACGGACATGGAAATGTTAGGTCTGTCGGACTTCCTTGATATACTACTAAGTCAATCGTCGCGGGTGTTAATAGGCGGAGATCTCAACATAAACTTTGGAACTGCAACCACACTTTCGGTAAAGCTAAATGATCTTATGGGTGAAAAAGAGCTGATCATCCTGAACAGCGAGCCAACACGTCACGGTCCAAGTTCGGCATCGGTCATAGATCTGTCAATTACTTTACCCCAGTTTCTTCTAGAATCAACGGAGCAATGTCCTGGTATTTCTGATCACGAAATAATGTACACATCACTTGATCTACCTATTGCTCGTACACCTGCACTTAAATCTTTCCGAAACTTTAATGGAATTGAACAAGAAGCTCTACAAGCGGACCTCGCTAATATCAACTGGGTCCCCATATTTAATAGTTTAAGCGACGAGACTGCAGCTGTATACTTCACTGAAACAATATACGAAATTTTTGACAGGCAAGTGCCAGTTAAGACGGTGCGGGCCTGATCAACAAGCGAATTTATATTCAAAGTACCAGAGATTCGCCTTGCATGCCAAATGCGTGATATGACTTACAGGGAATGGAAGCGTAACAAAACAACTGCGAACTATAGATCTTTCCACAAGCACAGGAGACTGGCAAACTACATGATAAGGGCAAGACTGCGCTCGAGCACCCTCAGGGGAATCAGAAATGGTAATGCGATTAACTGGAAGAAAATCAATGAAATAGGGCTGGGCTCAAAAGCCAAAGAAAAATCAAATATAAATCCAGAAGAGTTCGCGGACTACCTATGTGAACTTGCAGAACTAACAGCAACATCAAACGGCACAACCAATTCAGACGACGAGGCACAAAACAACATCGAAAGTGAAGGTGAATCCAGACCACATGACCAAACTATAGTTGCTACTAATGAACAAATTAATCTGGCATGGACACCAAATGTGGGAGAAGGGAATAATTACCAAATGCACAGCCAAACACCACACCCCAACAATGGCAACATGGAAACGAGACAAGATAGCTCACATTCAGCTAGCCATGAAAACGACAGCCAAAAACATGACGACATCAGACCAACCTTTAGTTTGAGAAACATAACGGAGATGGAAGTAGTAAATGCCTTCCAGCGGATCAAGTCAAACGCAATCGGATACAGGGATGCACCTATAAAATTCCATAAAATAATACTGCAATACATCTTACCAACATTAACTCATCTAATCAACAAACTCCTGACTAGCTCGCACTTCCCTGACAACTGGAAAGTCGGGCTTATAACTCCCTTACCGAAGATAGCGTCCCCGAAAAACATAACAGAATGGAGACCAATCACGATTTTTCCAGCGATATCAAAGGTTCTGGAAGTCATAATAGCAGACCAGATCACAGAGTTCATCAGTGCGAATAAGCTCATGGATAACATGCAATCTGGCTTTAGGCGACTTCACTCAGCAAGCACTGCGCTCCTCAAAGTCACGTCTGACATCCGAGAAATGTGCGATAGGGGTCTAGCAGTAATCCATGTGCTCTTGGACTTCAGCAGAGCCTTTGACTATGTGCCGCATAAGAGGATGATATTCAAACTAAGATCCCACTTCGCGTTTTCCCAAAATGCATGTAAAATGGTTGAGAGCTACTTGTCTGAAAGACAAGGTCGGGGGGAACCAATCGTCATTTAGAACACAGAGAGCAGGAGTGCCACAGGGTGCTATCCTGGCTCCCCTTCTCTTCTCATTGTACATCAACGATGTCAGCGTGGCCCTAAACGGGGTGGGGTTTCACATATATGCCGATGACATCCAGATTTATGCTGGTGCGCCGACCGAAGGACTGCAGAAATTGTTATCATCTATCAATAGGGTATTGGGAAGAGTGGAGGGATGGGCCACTATGAATGGTCTGGTGTTAAATCCATCCAAAACTCAAGCAATCGGATATGCAATAAGATCAGACAGAAGCTCTCAGCTATCGTCACAGATAACATCAATAAGTCTAATGGACCACGATATACCTCTCACATCAAAAACGGGAAAAAATCTGGGCCTCCTCATGGATCCAAACCTCACGTGGAAGGCACATATAAATCTAATGTGCGCGCGGGTATATCACGGCCTGCGATCTCTCTATGCGGCATCGCCACATTTTGATGAAACCACAAGACTTAGACTGTTCAACGCCCTAATCCCACCACATTTTCTTTATGTGGATATCGTCATATACCCTATATCTCAAACTGGTACAAACAAATTACTACGGGCACTCAAAGCATGTGCCAGATATGTATACAATCTTCGACGAAGGGCGCACGTTGGCCCTTTGCTTGACCTATTGATACCAGGGTCACTGCAATGCCTATATGAAGTGAACGCTCTATCCTTCATACACAAGGCTAGAATGGGCCTACTATCAGGCTATGTACGAGATCGGTTTCGATGGAGCACAAGGGACAACAAACGAATGATTTACCCGCGCGTTAACACTCAATTCGGCAGTAGAGATATTTTCTCACGGGGTGTAATAAACTGGAACACGCTGCCTGGGGAAATTAGGGAAATCATTTTACACAAGGGCTTTGCAAAGAATGCCCAAAACTATCTTATTATAGAGCGAGCGACAACTGGATACCGCTAATGGTCCGGCTGATAAACTAAATCTGTCAGCACAAGAGCACGAAAGGACCTCAGCTAACCTAAGGAACAGTCAACTTTAGTTCAACTAAATTACATATGAAACACCTAAGGTCATAAACAAAACAAAATAAATCACAATTCTGGGAAAGAATCACTTTTCCACG
This sequence comes from Dioctria linearis, assembly GCA_963930735.1. NCBI lineage: Eukaryota > Metazoa > Arthropoda > Insecta > Diptera > Asilidae > Dioctria > Dioctria linearis. The sequence goes on along the minus strand of OZ005742.1, from coordinate 137,391,849 downwards.
ACAGAATCACAACACAATTCAGTGAAATCATAGCCAGCTTTGAGGCTGGTAATGGTTAGGTACTCAACAGCTAAAAATTCTGCCTGACCTGCTAAAGTATGACAGGTCGGAACAGGTTGAATGTACAATTACGCTTAATCTGAAATCCATCCTAAGGGTTCACCTTATACCCGGACAAATAGCAACATATATTTATCATACATCCAATCATATCCATTCTTTCATGTTAAAAAAATCAACAATCAATAACCAGCAATTAGCCAATATATTCATTAATCAAGCTGTAGTACGTGACCTGTACTCTGGTATGCTCACCGGTCTCTGTAAACTGTGCCTAACTATATCTATATCTATATCACATACACTTGTTGTAGGTGGGTTCATGTTCAGTCTCGAGTCTGCTACGTATATACTCGGGATGATAAGTGGGACTCCATTAGGTTACTAAACTAATTTAGTAGTGCTTTTGCTATGTAACAATATGTAATATTTAAAATGTGAACTAAACTGTTATATAACGTGGAAAACTACTATGTAAATATTAACTACCCACATCTATCATATATATACCTGTATTACTGGAACTAATGTGATTCAGTTTATTTGCTATGTAACACTAACAACTAATTATGTACAGGTCTCTATTGTCAGGGATTAGGGCATACATCCGGAAGGAACACACGAAATGGGATGAGAAGCTGAGCCAGATAGCTAGTTCCCTCTGGAGCTTATTTCACCAAGGAACTGGTTTCTCTCCCTATCGAACACTTTTCGGTCAGCAAATGATTGAACATGCCAGCTCCTATTCCATCTTGAGGAGCCTTGAGACTTTTAATGAGCCTCTGAGAGTAGATGCTGAAGACAAACTGAGATTGATCCGTGCGAGAGCGCAGGAGAACCTACACCATGCGTTCGAACAGGGTTCAAGAGCCTATAATCTCAGGGCGAATACTGTTAATTTCAGAGTGGGTCAGGAAGTATTCAGACGGATTTTTTCCCAAAGCAACTTCCAACAGCAGACTAGTGCTAAACTGGGACGAAAATTTATTAAGTGTCGGGTTAAAGCCAAGAAAGGAAACTCCTTATACGAGCTTGAAGATCTGCAGGTGAAACCGTTAAGAGTCTATCACGCCAAAGACATCAGACCGTGATAACCACATTCTCGGACATGCCATTTGCCTATTGTAACTAAGATCCTGGTAGCCCTAAGAAGGCATCCAGCCAGCATCACTGGTAAACTATAGGATATCGCGAAGTCCTCCTATTGCCCCGTCAATGGTGGGTGATGTACCTGTTGGAATGCAACCCTGTATACGGTCTTTATCAATTTAAGGAATGAAATCCGCAACGTCACTACTTCAACGACGTCTTGGGGCACACCCTTGAACAAGCGTCGGTCGGAGAGCGAGTGAGAGGTTGTGCCGGCAAAACTTTGCGATCAGTTGGTTAGGTTACTGATCGCGGGGTTTTCTCAGCATCTCGGTGAAGGAAGGCAGAGAAGCATCGACCGTCTGGATTTTTTTTAGGTTACCAGCTTGTTGATGTACCTTTGGTTTCCAACATTGAGAATGATGCCGAGGTCTGATCATAGACTGACGGGACGTCAAGGATGTGTCCCTGATGCGTCATCTGCCGAGCAAGCCAGAATGTCGTAGTCGATTCGTAATGCCCGCAAGACAGAGTAATGAGGTATGTTCTCATTGGGTCGTGGGTCGAATCTATGTTTAAGATCGGCTAGCTCAGTCGACCATTTTTCAGCGTTGTCTGAACCACGGGTGGTCTAGACCACTCTGCCTTGTTATGGTCGTAGCATAATGCAGGTAGCATTATGCTACACTGGGACTAGCTGCGCCATGAAAGCACGGACTACTATCTGTGTGGATGGAACGGCTACATACACCGAACGCGACCTAATAAACTTCCTCGCGCCAGATAGAAAAGGTGGCGGAAAAGAAAAAAAGAAGAAGATTCTCTTTCCGCTTGTCAGATTGCACCGAACGAACGAACATTGTGTCGAAGTGAAGTGAGTAAACTAAAAGTAAGATTTTTTTTTCTCGAAGTAATTAATTAGAACAAAAGGCGAGCTTATTAAATAAAGAAAATATAAAAATAAAGCTGTGAACACAAATAAGAACGAAAGGTGGAATCCTTCTTTTACAGGATTGAATGCTTGGGGCCCCCGGTTCAGCGAACACGCTTCAATTGCAAGCCCCTTTACTAGAGGGACTCCCAAACGAAAAATGAGCGTTGCTCTTTACCACAGAAGCACGCTTTTAAAAATTGAGGTTAGACCACCGACGCAGGTGGGTATAGCGGCACAGCTCCCCTTATCTGCAACCGTGGTTGCAATCAAAAGAAGTTAACAGCAGCTCAGGAGCAATGTTGGACACCCGACATTAAAAGAAAATTCAGGTTTTTATTAGCATAAAAGAAAAATTTTCCACCGTCGGTCAAGAAAAAGTGCAAATAAAGCAGACCGAGTATTATTCTCCACACGTGCCAGAAGCCCCACGGGTCTGCCAATTCCAAATGCAGATACTCGAAAGTTTTACACCAATATTTCAACGATTTCAATGCCTACGCGTGACATATTGAGCAATTGAATGAACTTCTGCTCCTACGCGACATAACCCGAGATTTTCTGAAATGAGCAACGAAATTTCATACGCAGACTTCATTTGATTGCAGGGAAAGGAAAAATATATAAGGGGAGAAAATGCTAATATAGGAGGAATTTAACATTTCTCTCTAATTTAACTCAGCATAGGTTATTTTAGGTCAGCGCAGTCTGAATCAGAATTGTGTGAACCATTTGGGCAAGGACTCTTATAAATCAGTTTCACTTACAGCATACGTCGGATGAAGCGCTTCACTACGGCAGATAGCAAACGTGAGTACAACAATTTTTATATAAGCTTTTAGAATATTATACACATATTTTTTACTGGTCCGCCCAGCTTGGTGAGATAGGACCCAGACTTTTTGTCTTTTCAAATGTATATATATATATATAATACATAGAGATTCATACAGTAGGCTTGAGGTACTGTTCAGTTGGTTCTCCAAGGTTGTGGGCACATAAGACGACAAACTAAACGAAATCTTTATTCAATTAGTGGTCCAGCTGTGGTTGCACCTCACTTTGAAGTGCCTGTACATGCGTCCTTACAATTTAAAGGACATAATTAGTTCGCAATCCTTTTTCCAAATAACAACCTGGGGGAAAGAAGTGAACACAGTTCAAGTTTCTTTTCTGGTCGTCATACGTAGCTATGCCTTACGTCAGTTTGTGATCATCTAAAAAATATTCAGTTTCGCTCTGCTATATTAAATTTGTCTAAAAGTTGTGACATATTAGCCTATAGCATTATTATATCCAACATATTTTGTATTTTGTATATTATTATTGTCACATAAATATAGGTAAGAACGAGAGAGCTAAACGCAAAGGACAGGTACTGCGGCATTGCTGCGTTGCAGTCGGATCACATATTTAGTCAGTGCAATGATTGTAACGTGGAAGGTGCGCGGTGCCCAGTAATAAGTGTTGTGTTCTCTGAGATAAGGAAAGAGGGTGGATGATTGTTGTGTTTTAGTATGTGTGCGTGTAGTGTGACAATGTTTAGTTAGGTAAGTTTGTTGAATTGTTAGGGTTATTCCTTAGATTCAAGGTCAGGCAGGTGATAGAGAGGAAGGCGCGGTGTACGTTTGATCTCGATCTTCTAGTGAGGGCTTCATTGATTTGTCATGGCCAAACACTTTCACGTACGTACACATACTTAGCCGCATCATTGAGTTGTCATGGCGGACTTAAGTGTGTAAAGGTGGCTCGGTATATAGCATCATTGAATCGTCATGGCTATGTGCACGGCAGATTTGTACATGCAACCTTTCCTTTCCTTTCGTTGCTAGGGTATAATAGGATAGGCGTAGGATAGAAATATAATGATCCTCACTCATATATTTTTTTCTATTAAATTCTAGGAATCCGGTGAGCTGAGGGATGACTGGACTAGACGCCAACTCATGGCAATCCACCTCTGGCCGGCGCATAGTGTAAAGTGAAATAAAGATTATATTCTATCCGTATCAGGCGTGTTAATTTATTTAAAATAAATCTTGTTACTTAATATTTTTCTACTTTATTAGCTTCAGATGTGGGATATGTGAACTATAATGTAGATAGGTCAATAATTGTGTTAGTACAGTTTATAGAGTTTATGTCAAGACTTAAGTAGGATTTTGGAATTTTTTGAGTGAGAGTGGTAAAAATGTTTTTTTTTTAATTATATTTTTGCTAAACTTTTTAAAGATTTATATCTTTGTATTAAAAAAAAAACACAAAAAAATGGGTGGAAAGTAGTTTTGCATAAAAAGAAAACTAAGGTTAAGAAACTTTCTTTAAATAGTGGTAATGAAACTGATTCGGCTTCATCTGAACCACCAAGTCAGAACAATTCTGCAGAAATCGAACGGCTAACAAATTTGGTATATAGGTTAGCGTCGAATAATGAGCTTCAATCAAGGAGCGCTAGAAATCTCGATCGGAGTGAAGTGGTTCCGATTTTTGATCCAGAGAATAGGGCTTTAGATGCATACCAATGGATAGTTAAAGTTGAGGAACTGCAGGAAATTTACGGATGGGTCGAAATCACGACGATTTATTACGCTGTTTCGAAATTGAAAGGTTTGGCTGAGACGTGGTATCGCAGTTTACCTTCAGTAAGGTTGTCGTGGGCCGAATGGAAGGAAAAGATAATTAAAGCATTTGCAATCGAAATGGACTATTCACAACAACTGGAAAAAATGTTAGCAAGAAAAAAATTAAAAGATGAAACCATGCTAAATTATTATTATAAAAAGTTGGCTTTGTTAAACATGTGTGATATTAGCGGGAAGAGAGCAGTGAGCTGTTTAATATCTGGTATTATTGCCCCTTAAATACAAGCAACAGCGAAATCAGGAAATCATCAACAACCAGAAGAATTGTTAAGGTTCTTAAAAACCGTCGATGTTTTACCAAATGTGCGAAATACGATCAACGATCTCACCATTACGGAGTTAAAAATGATAAACCGTATAGCAACATGAGCAGGCGGAAGTGTTTCCATTGTGGCAGCCGGGACCATCTTCTTCCGCAATGTCCAAGGCGCCCAAAAAGATGTGAAAAGTGCACATATTATCATACAGGGGATTGTTATCGAAGTTCCAGAAATGATAAACCGAAGCAAATACTCCAGATCAATAAGGATACACCAGGTGAGAAATATTTAAAAAAAATTAAAATAAACGATAAAGTAGTGCGAGGTTTTATAGATTTAGGAGCTTCCTGTAACACAATGAGAGAAGCACTTGCCTCGGAGTTAGATTTACACATAGAAAATAGTTCAGATTTGATTAGAGGGTATGGAGGTGGTACTATTTCTAGTAGGAGTAAAGTGAAAAATATTTCCGTGACAGTCGATCAAGCGAAGGCAACGTCCAATTTTATTATTATCCCTGATAAGGTCCAGTCCATTCCAGTAATGATTGGTCAACCGTTCACAGAGCTTCATCACATAATAGTGCACAAGGAAGACAACTATCTCAACATATATGAAAAAATGTCAGTGAACTTCCAAGTGTCATCGACTTACCGCGAGAAAAATATCCCCTGTGGGTAAAAGATGCTGTCGTGATCCCCCCACAACATACGACACACGATATTTGTAGAACAGAGATGCTACGCAAAACCAAGCTGTATATAGACTTCAGCCCAAGGACTCAAAACTACAACAAATATTTTATACAACCCTGTGTGTTGACAATCGGTAATGATGGAACTGTTGTGCTTTACCTGCTCAACACTAGAGATATTCTACACTTGTCAGTACCAATCCGCACGGTGATTCACTCGTTAACACACACTACTTCTTTTATTTATTGATACAACACCACTGGCGAAATAAACACCAAATACGTTTTAGTAGTTTTTTATTTCTATGTTTACAAATTATAAATCCCGGCGAGTAATGTGACACTTGTCACCGCGCGAATGGTCAGAGCAAAACTCTTCTCTACTACTCGCCTACCTCTGCCTCGTCGCTTCTTTTCTTCTTTTGCTTTTTTATTTGTGTTCTACTTAAAACTAAATTAATGTACTACCCGGGCCATTAAGTAATATTTTTTACTCACTGTTATGAGCTCAGTGGAGACGGCGTGCGGTCCCTCGTGGGGTAGGTGGGCGCCACTTGATTTTTCCTTTGCCACCGTTGGCTTTCGAATACGATACACTGAGAATCAAGAAACACGGTAGATCGAAGTAAAATTTTTGTTCTACTATGTTATTGCCGAAGAGCAAATCGATGCACACAAAAATCATATGTTACCCTACACCGAAGAACTGCGTGCGGATTATCGAAGAGGCACTATACAGCACCTTACCAAAAAAAAATTCTTTAAAAATGAACAATACTTAGCTTCCGTCTCCTTTTGTACGTTTTTTTTGTTACTAGATGGTTACAATATCCGCGCTCCAGAAAACAAGAAGATACTGCTACAATAAAAAGAAGTATTACCACCAAAAGAAAAACCACGATCTATGCACCTCTGTACATTCTCAAAGCCAAAACTAAAAGAAGGGACCTATGGCTCGCTTTCCTCTTTTCTATTCTCCAGCGCTCCCGAATCTACCGCGGACTTATCTATCGTAATTTACTCCAAATTCCACTGCACTCTATTTTAGAATTTTAATGCGCGGGATTTTAAAAGCGGGCGAATACGATTTACAAAAATAATTAATTAGATAGTATTTGACAATTTTAAATGGTTCTGGCTCTGGGCATTTCAAGACCATAACATCCATCCCTTCCTTTCAGAAGTTTCCTTCGGAATCTTCTAAATGCCCAGCTCAAATATTCTAGGTGACAGCCCTGCCCTCCACCCTGGCTTAGAGCAATAAACAAAATAAAAATCAAAAAAGACATAATTTATAAAATGAGCTTAACAATCGAGTTCCTTGTCTACATACGGTTTAATATCCTTAACGTGCCAAATACCTAACGCCCTCCCTCCTATGTCACCTAGTTTGTAAGTTCATGGGGAAACTGATCTCAATACCTTAAATGGACCAATATACCTAGGTGCTAGCTTCGCAGAAAAATATCTCGCTGCATCCGAGAGTACGTAATTCTTTCTCCAGACCAGCTCACCGGGAAAATACCACACGCCTTCTTCGTAGATCGTACACCTTTTTACTCGCTTCTGAAGCTTTCTTCAACCTAATTATAATATCAGGTCTAACCTTCCCTAATGCCTTTGCGTGTACCTCAACATTATACGTCCCATCCCACCTGTCCTCTGTATAGAATCTACCATTAGTGACCATTTCTCGTCCAAAGTTTGCAAAGTAGGGGGCTACTTTAGTTACATCGTGCGTAGATGTCCGAATGGCACACGCAACTTTAGGGAGTTGTCGGTCCCACTCTCGTTGGTTGTCAGATACATACGCCCTGAACATAGTCTTAATAATCTGATTAGTGCGTTCACTGGGGTTAGCTTGCGGGTGATATAATGCCGTGTAATTTACCGTAATCCCAACCCTCTCACTTAACGTTTTAAAATCTCTACTAGTAAATTGAGCCCCATTATCACACACAATATTCTTCGGCGCACCAAATAAAAGAAAAGCAAAGTCCTCTAAAGTTCTTGTTATGATTTTTGCCGTGGCCGAACGCAAAGGAAACAGAAGTGGAAACTTACTGAACTGATCCACGATAGTTAAAATGTATGTGTACCCCTGATTTGATCTAGGCAGTGGACCTATCAAGTCGATAGACAGAGTTTCCCAAGGGAGGCTAGCATTCTTACGAGTAGCCATTGGACCAGCTGATTTCTGAAGATTTGGCTTGACTGCTTGACAAATTTTACAATTCCTAACATAAGTTGCGACATCCTTTTTCATTTTTGGCCAGTAGAATCGCTGCGTTAGTCGGTCAAATGGCTTCTGGATTCCCATGTGACCTGATATAGGAGCGTCAGGTGATTCATAGATAACTGCTTTTCTTTCTTTCTTAGGTAGAACTATTCTCCAGTGGTCGGATTCCGTTGATAGATCGGGATATTGGACAGAACAATGTTTCTTTAGAACTCCGTTTTCCACTTTCCAATCCGGATAAGCCAGAGGATCAGCTAGGATTAACCTCACCATCTTATTATACCATTTATCTGAAGATACTTCATCTCTGTTTGCATGCTATCTATTACCGGAACACTTCTAGAAAGGTAATCTGGAAGCAAGTGCTCTCTTCCTTTGCGATGGACAATTTGAAAATCATATTGTTGCATTCGGACAGCCCATCTAGCCAATCTGCCAACGGGGTCTTTTAAATTATTCAGCCATACTAATGATGCATGGTCCGTCACTACGGTGAAACGCATTCCCTCCAAATATTGCCGTAATTTTTCGACCGCCCACAATACTGCGAGGCATTCTCTTTCAGTGGTGGAGTAGTTACGTTCAGCACGAGTGAGTGACCTGCTTAGGTAGGCAATGACGCTTTCTGTACCATCTATATCTTAGGTAAGCACTGCTCCAATACCATAGCCAGAAGCATCAGTGTGTACTTTAAATGCGTATTCAAAATTAGGGCAAAATAAGATTGGTGCTGTTATCAACTTTTCCTTGACCTTTCGGAAGGTTTCTGTACATTGCTCGGTCCACAAAAATTTCTTATTTTTCTGCAACAATTTCGTTAAGGGCGAAATTAACGACGCGAAATTGGGCACGAATCTCCTATACCACGACACCATACCAATAAATTTCCTGACATCTGTGACAGTCGTAGGAATGGGAATATCCAGAATACATCTGACCTTGTCAGGATCTACTTGTAATCCGTTAGCACCCACCATGTAAACTAAATATCGCAACTCAGGTCTACAAAATTCACATTTTTTCAAAATTAATCCTCAAACCAGCTTCGAACAACTTGTCCAAGACCGTCGCTAAAACCTTAATATGCTGCTCGAAAGATGGGGTAACGATGATAATGTCGTCGAGATAAACGAAAATGAATTTCTCCAATCTGCCACTTAAAACTGAATCTATCAACCTCTGCCAAGTAGCAGGTGAATTAGAAAGCCCAAATGGCATCCTACGAAATTGGAACAAGCCTCTCCCAGGAACAGTGAAGGCTGTATACTGCTTTGATTCGAGGATCATTGGGATCTGCCAAAATGCAGATTTAATGTCGAGGGAAGATATAAACTTTGCATTTTTCAAACTATCAAGAATCGCCGTTACGTATGGTAGCGGATATGCATCTTTCCTCGTGACCCTATTCAGTTTTCTGTAATCTACACAAAATCTATGAGAGCCATCTTTCTTTTTAGCTATAACGATTGGAGATGCCCACGCACTATTAGAAGGCTCCACTACTCCGTCGGCCAGCATCCTATCCAATTCTTCGTCGATTATCTTCTGAATTGCTGGCGATACTGGATAGTACCGCTGCTTGATTTGTTCAGAGTTTGTTCGAATGATATGTGAGACGTTCTTAGCGTAGCCGAGCCCACTACCCAACTTTGTTCTAGCCAACTGGATAATACTGCTCAATTCCTTTCGCTGTTCTGCGGAGATTTTCGACCTGTCTTCCAAGGAACAAATATCGACCATAGCAGTCGTTTCAAATCTCCAATATCGATTCCGTAAGTTTACTTCGATTCCCATCTCATGCCAGAAATCCATCCCAAGGATGAGGGAATGAGGTCACTCCGGTATGATTAATACTTTAAACAGTTTCACGAAACTTTCCAACTGGATAGGTATCTCAATTTCGCCAATAGCTTGTATCCTTCCCCCGTTCGCTAAAACGACCGCTTGTGGTCTCACTTGTGTGAGTTGTAACCCCATTCCTTTCAGCTTATCCCACCCTGGTCGACCCATGACCGAACGAGAGGCACCCGAATATAAAAGACCTAACATCTTCACACCAAACACTAAAACTTCCAAAAATGGACGATTATCACTACCCATACTAAGAAAAGTATAATCCAGCACAGCTGAGGGTGGGTGATAACTCGACACCTTGCAACAGTTAGCTGATACATTTGCGGCTCTTGGGAAATTTATTGAGCTCGACAGGCCGCCTATTTGCGAGCTCGACTCTCGTTTCCCCGATTCGATTGGCTTGAACTTCCGCTGACATTCCTAGAGTTATTAATAACACTGCTAGGGCTACTGTTACTTGGATTACACCTTGGACAACGCGATCTTATAATTCCCACGGTGCCACAACCATAACATCTACGAGCTTCCCGGCAGAACCTGGCAGTGTGACCATCCTTTTTACAATTTAGGCAGTTAAACTTTGGTCGAGGGTCTTGATTCACCATACTGCCAACACTTTGAGTTTCAGTAGACATGTAAGCTAGATCAGGTTCCAATAAAGTGGTGTTACGACGAGATGGGGGGGGGGAGCAAATGACTCCACTGCTTCTCTCACAGCTTCTAATCTCCTACCTAGATCAACTAATGAGTCGATGGTCTCGATATCGTGTAAGCACAGTTGGCTCTGATAGAAGGAGATTAAATTCCTTTTTAAAATCTTAGGTTTCTGCTCCTCCGACATCCTAGTAGAAAGGCGAGAAAACATTCTCTCCATTACTGCCACATACGTCCCAATGGATTCTGTTCTACCCTAAGTACGCCTTTTTATTTCTTCGATAAGACGATCGTCAAAATCCAATGGCAAATATTCCTTGCGTAGTTCTTTAACCAGATCTGACCATGAAGAGCACTTGCCCTTTACAGCTCTATACCACAACAAAGCGCGACCTTCGAACAGGTCTAAAGCGGACCTAAACAGTTGACTTTTAGACACCCCTCGAGCTTCACAGAGCTCTGAGACTCGCTCCAAAAATGAATTGAGGGATTATCCCTTTTCGCCGCTAAATCGAACACCCCATTTTTCAATAGCTACGCGATGTTTACTACTTGTGACTGAGGACACTTTTTCTTCTTCCTCAGTATCTGAACGAACCACTACTATCCACCTTACCGCGGAGAGTTCCTAGTGCCATTATCAGTGAGCTACGTAAGGAAACTCTAGTACTCTTGTCCCCACCTGAGGTCTCTGACATTCCCTTCAATCTGCGTAATGCCCATTGAATCCTTGAAACAATTTTCTTGTAATCCCCACTTCCTTCCTCACCCTCAAAGCCGTCAATTAAGCCATTGACTTCATCAATCTTTTTCCGTAAAGCTTCTTCATCCTCCTCGAAGGTAAATTGATACGCTGGGTCCTCGATCGCGGTGCTCTTTTCCTTCACAGCCTTTAATGCTGTCCTCAACAACTTACACATTTCATCTACCGGGCCTACTTTTAATCCCCTGATGGTCAACTCGTAGGACAACTCTTCTTGACTAAATCTGTTAATATCCATCCTAATCAACTAAAGCAAACGAATGAAGGGTCGACAAAATAGAGCACTGTAAGCCCTGCACCTCACGCCGACCACGAGAATATTGATAGAGTTCAGAGCCGCAAAAAAAATTATATATATAATAAGAAGAAGCGACGGCACAGTTCATTAGCCACTAGCGTCCCGTTCATGGTATATATTACTGTGTAATATTTTATAATAAACGACTACAAATAAAAGTTGACTTGCTAATGAAGTAATAGTATTAACGATAAAAAAAACTAAACCTAAAAGTGCCGAGAAGGCATGGGGGCAGGTGCTACCATTTCAATCCAATCAAATCCACTTTCACCTTCACTTCCAGAACCCCAAACGTCACAGTTTGTTACGAATACATTACTACAAACGACAAAGTTCAAATAAAATTTCTCATCGGATCCCTGTAGGTGCTATAGTATAAAGAAAATGTCTCAAACTGGATGCCTGTAAATATTTTCAATCTTCTTCGAATAACTCGAAATCTTTTTTTTTTTTTTTTTTTAACTTAACTTAAGCAAATTACTCCAATAAAAATTAAATTACTACGATAAAAATTCTTGAGCAACTTCGTATGGAATACCGCATACAGATTATGTATTCCGAGTCACTTGGATACCTCTGGGTATGGTATGTAGCCCGGCGGGTCAATTTGACTTTTCAAAGAAATCCCCCAAGTTAAAATTGCTCCAAACTGATTTATATAAAAGTCGCCTTTAGAAACCTACTATTCGAATCTCCGGCACTATGATAGTTCATAGAAGAACTATGCAAGGTGGCAATTAAAACAAACTCGTAATACTATTAGCATGGATAGGCACTTTCCCTTTATAGATGTACGAAAGGACCGTTGTTTATTAGGGTGGACCCCTCTACCGCCTTATGATTCGAACTGTATCCAAGAGTATCAGACTTGCAACGGCTCGACCTCTCGTGAGGCGATAATACTTATTTTGTAAACTATTACTATTTTAATAATATTAAATTATTCAATCTCCAAGTAAAAATTGGATTTGTTTATTCTCATGGTCTAACTTTTACCAAAATTCCTTGTACATATATATAGGTGGCTTCAAACCAAGTACTTTTGAACTTAGATTTAGTAAATTACATCCCACGTAATGACTTTGAATAGAAAAACGCTTTAAAATTCGAATTCGATTGACAGATTAGGCAACTTGGCCTTTGTGAACCACTTACTAAGTAAAACTCTTCGACGTTAAAAATTCGAGAAAAAAAATTTTGATCCTGAAAGTTCTTTGTTTTATTGTAAACAAAACCATGCAAGCAAAGATTCACTTATTAGGTACTTATATATTGCTACTTCTTAGAGTACACCTAACTTAAAAAAATACTTATAGAGAAAATCTCATATTGACCGCATTTTTCCAATAGTAGCGGGATTATGAATCAAAGATTTAACCTAAAAATATTTTGCACGCTGATTAAAGTTGCCTTTCTAACATTAAGTATAAAAAAATAAAGCGATATTCTGGGGGAAATTCTATCGTGGACTTCCAAAACTACGTCACTTGTATACAACCAACACTAGAATTATCTTCTTATTTCTTCCTAAAGTCAGAAACACATCCAAGCAAGCCTCAGGCCTGGCCTCTCTCAGGCTTCCTCGCAGCTCGCCTGAAGGCTTGCCTCAGAGAAATGAAAACAAAATGACACCACCGAGCGCGGTACTGTCATTGTAATTTTGATGGTATTTGCGATAATTCTTTTACATTCAGAGCAGAAATAATTTATTATTGGTTTTCAAAAATGTTGATTATAAATTTCAAGTGATCCTTAAGTGGCAAATATCTCGTTTGACAAAGCAAAATTAAAGAAAAAAAGAAATCTGTTGACAGAAGTAGGCCTGAGAGAGAAAAATATTCAACATTGAGTAAAGCGCGTTTTGCGGCTAGGCCTTGAGGCTAGCTGCTGGCTTGGTTTTGTGTTGCATCACTTAAAACCCGTGTTGGAAATTTTGACAACACCTCGAGGAAGCCTCGAGGCCTGGATGTGTTTCTGCCATATATTAACTAATCCAATCCAATCTGGGGGAGAATCCTATTGCCAATTCAAAAAAACTCGATCACTTACAACCAACACTAGATATGCGAAACTTTTTGTTGAAATTATTTCTTCATTTCCCCGGAATCCTTCACCCAAAAGGTAGATTTGAAATTAAAAAAAAGAAAAAATCCGCTGTTCTTCTCACGTACTTACTTATGTATTACCAAAAGGAATAAAATGTTATCACTAAAAGAGGCGCAAGGCCAACAAATTCCACCAAATTTTCCGAATTTTAATATATTTATACCACGTAACATAAATCAAAATATTAAAAATATATTTGTATTTTACCAATCCTGACACAATCCCGCTGCCGTCCACTCAACTGCACTTACAAAAATCTTTCCACAATAATCTTGCCGAGTACTGTTAATACCCAAAACAGCTACATCTGACAGAACGGGAACGAGTCACGTGCATTCCTCAACCTTATTCGATTCTACCACCTGACGCAATAGAAATTATGGAAATTCCTTCCAGACTGTTCCAGACAAAGTAATTACTCGAATTTGACAACGGCAGGGATGAGCAAAATGTAAAAAATAAATTTGAATTGGTATATTGCAACTTTCTCTATTTTCCGACTTTATAATTTCTTTTTTTTTTCTTTTATTGAATCAGGCCCCATGTTGGGCGCCAAAAATATGTTATGAGCTCAGTGGAGACGGCGTGCGGTCCCTCGTGGGGTAGGTGGGCGCCACTTGATTTTTCCTTTGCCACCGTTAGCTTTCGAATACGATACACCGAGAATCAAGAAACACGGTAGATCGAAGTAAAATTTTTGTTCCACTATGTTATTGCCGAAGAGCAAATCGATGCACACAAAAATCATATGTTACCCTAAACCGAAGAAGTGCGTGCGGATTATCGAAGAGGCACTATCACAGCACCTTACCAAAAAAAATTTCTTTAAAAATGAACAATACTTAGCTTCCGTCTCCTTTTGTACGTTTTTTATGTTACTAGATGGTTACAATATGCGCGCTCCAGAAAACAAGAAGATACTGCTACAATAAAAAGAAGTATTACCACCAAAAGAAAAACCACGATCTATGCACCTCTGTACATTCTCAAAGCCAAAACTAGAAGAAGGGACCTATGGCTCGCTTTCCTCTTTTCTATTCTCCAGCGCTCCCGAATCTACCGCGGACTTATCTATCGTAATTTACTCCGAATTCCACTGCACTCTATTTTAGAATTTTAATGCGCGGGATTTTAAAAGCGGGCGAATACGACTTTACAAAAATAATTAATTAGATAGTATTTTACAATTTTAAATGGTTCTGGCTCTGGACATTTCAAGACCATAACAGTGTACAATTTCAAAACAGTGCCGCTTAAATTCGTGATCACTGTGATTACATATATTTACTTTAGTTCCGGAAATGCATTGCGATTACCTCATAACTACACAATTCATAGCGGCGCTTAATGGGTCATCATGAAATTGTGCAGCTGATGAGTGTCATCACATTGCATTGCGTTCGATCTACAAATATTATTTTCACAACATTCCTCCCCCACGCCGTCGTCGTGACAGAGGTGTTCGAGGAGCTCTGCACCATTAAATGAATTAGTAAAACAAATTTCTCATAGGCAGTGATAATTTTTTCAAACCTTGTAAAGGGATGGGTCGTTTGATGAATTTTCAATACTAGGATGGGGTGTTATTATTTGATTACCTTTTGGGTTTGGCTCGTCCGTTTCTGGGATTTGATTAGAGACGGTGTGTATTTCATGTATGGGTGGCTGTTTCCCATTTTGAGTTTTGACTGAGGGTTTCTTTTTTCCCGGGTTATGTGTGTCAATTCTACTCATAGTGAAGGTTTGCCTGCGTTGGATTTGTATGTTGGGGGCTTGCACAGATGCATTATTCTGACCTTTGCATTTAATAAATAAAAAGGTTACTCTTTTGGACTTTTTACCGGGTTAAACTTAATTTTGGTCAAGAAAGAATTTTTGGGATTCTCCGGTATATAGCAAAAGCTAAAAAATGTTCTAATATGTTATTTCATCACACAACTCATTAATTTTTGGTGACAAGTTTCATGTCTTGGTTTGCTCATCAACAGGTCCCAAATAGCGAAATTGGGTGATTTGAAAAACAAATGAAAAAATGAAAAAAAGGAAAAAAAAGAAGAAACAAATGAAAAGTTTGAGAAAAATAGAAAAAAAATTTTTTTATTTATTAAAAAATGTAAAAAAATTTTAAAGAAGCAGATTCATTCGAAGCGAATCGAACCTGTATACGCCACGCATTCTTCATTACTTTTCAGCCCACTGCGTGGCGTATACAGGTTCGATTCGCTTCGAATGAATCTGCTTCTTTAAAAAAAATTTTACATTTTTTAATAAATATAAAAATTGTTTTTTCTATTTTTCTCAAACTTTTCATTTCTTTCTTCTTTTTTTCATTTTTTTCATTTTTTCATTTGTTTTTCAAATCACCCAATTTCGCTATTTGGGACCTGTTGATGAGTCAAACCAAGACTTGAAACTTGTCACCAAAAATTAATGAGTTGTGTGATGAAATAACAAATTAGAACATTTTTTAGCTTTTGCTATATACCGAAGAATCCGAAAATATTCTTTCTTGAACAAATGGCTACAAATAGCCAAGATTTCGGTCTAACCATTTTTGTAAATAAATTCAGATTATTTTCCATAGCTCTATGGGTACAAGGAGCGGATCCCGGCGAGGGATTGTTGAACAAACCCATGAGACAGTTAGCCTTACTGAAACTTATTCCCTTAGGTACGGTTTGGAAACAAATGTGTATCTTACCACTAGCAGATGTTGTCTTCTTGCAGTGTTCCCAGTAATCTGCACTGAATAGCTCTACATATCTCTGCGCTTTTCTATTATTTAAAAAATAATTTGCTTCAATATCTAAGATAGCGGATTTAGCCAGTGAGATCGGTGTGGGTAGCAAGTAGACTTTGTTTATTGTGAAAATAGTGTCTTCTGGTAGAGGTAGTGTAATTCTGATAAAGTATTCTGTTCCCTCCTGGACGCTATCTACTTGAACTATATGACTTACCAATTTAAAATCTAGAAGAATATTTCCCATACCCTGCGCACTGATTTCTTAATAAATTTGGACTAAATCGTTTGCAGATAAAATTAAAGGATGTAATGAGTGTTGGTGTAGAGCATTTATTACCATATATTCGTCTGTTAGACGTTGATGTATCTGCTGGTGCTGGTGTAGAATATATATAAGAAGTCCATTTGTGTCGGCTTTAATGTGGACTGATTTGAGTTCTGTCTTGATTTCATTCGAGGAGTTCTGTACTTGGTATATGAAGTCCTTAAAACGTTCATCTAGGCTGTTTTGGTAATGCTTTATGTCTTGGAAAGTTTGGTCAATGGCAATAAATTTTACCTTCACTATGCTATGTTCTCTGAATTTTGGTTGTCAAGGTCTTTTAGTTTTTTGTAAATGGTTTGAGCATCCCTATCATCCATAGTACCAAATAAGAAATTTGAAAACTTGCCTTCTATATTTGCTAATGACCGCCTACTTCGATATAATAAATAAAAATTTGTATCTCTTAGCCTATTCTTAGTCTTATCTACCTGCCGATCTAAGTCTATTTTACACGTATAACACGAGTCTCTTTCCTCGGTGCTTCTTTGTACGTGACAGAGATGTTCCACTGTGTCTTCGCAGCGGTTAATAAATTCCAACGCCTCCGTTTCTTCAGTGATTTGAATTTTGGTATAAACAACCCAGGTCTTCGTGTATAAGTACGCCGGATTGAGTGGCTCAAATAATACGCCTGTGGGGGTGAGAGTCTCTATAGCAGCTTGAGAGTTCGCTAGATGTTTTGCCGCCCACAGCTATATTAAGGTTCCCTGTGGGTAAATAGGAAGTAACAATTAATTTCTGCTAATCCCCAAAATCGTGAATATAATTTAGTTTTAACTAAATAATTTTAACCTATTATTATGCACCCTTCGTAGCTTCCGACCAATTTGGATCGTGCAGTTTACATCATTATTAACCTGTTTTACTATATACGGCCCAGTCCAGACTGGTGATAATTTATTCTTTTTAACTGCATTTTTTAGTAAGACTTGATCTCCTACATGCAGTACAATACTACGGGTATTTTTATCGTAATATTCCTTAGACATTAGATTGCTTTTAAGAAGCTCCTCCCTAACACGCATGTGCAGTATTTGCATTCTTCTTCTACGAATGCTTACAAAATCGTCATAGTTATAGATGGTTTCAGGCTGTCGTTTTAGATTGTTTGGTGGCGGGTCGTAAAATCCCCATAGAGCCTCCATCGGTGTATGTTTTCCACCAACATGAGTTGACGATTGACTGCTTCCTCGAGCCACTGGTCCCATTCGGCTACATTTTCGTCCACCAAACTTCTCAAATACTCAATCAGGGGTCCGTGTGCTCTTTCAAGAGCGCCATTTGCCTGTGGATGGTAGGCTGTGGTCTGCAACTTCCTCACTTTGAATAGTTTGCAAAGTCGTTTAAACAAATTACTGGTGAAATTTGCTCCCTGATCAGTGACGACAGCATTGGGTATCTTATACTTCATCATTAATTTATAAAATCCTTCGGCTACCGTGATGGCATCTTCATTAGTCAACGGTATGCAATCGAAAACTCTAGTTGCATCATCCAGTAGGGTAAGTATGTACTTATTTCCCTTAGTGGTTTCTGGTAGCGGGCCCACTATGTCGAGATAAACCTTATCGAATGGCCTCGCTGCAATGGAACTTATTACCATCGGCATCTTGGTGATTCTATTATGCTTATTTTTTCTACACTTAATGCAATTTTTGATGTGCTTGTGAATGTCTTTGAGCATTCCTTTCCATTTAAAGTTTCTTCTGATACGTTTATAAGTTTTATAGACTCCCAGATGACCTCCCAAAGGTGCGTTATGGTAATCCCGAAGAATGGTCTTGATCTCATTCCGGCTACCAAGTATTTGTACACTTTCGTCCATCTTGGACTCTTGGGAACTAACTGAATGAGTTTCTGACTCCTCTCCAATACAATCAGACTTATTTTTGGGCGAGTCATCCGCGTCATCTTGTCTTTCAGAAAAACTTGTGTGGTCTCTTTAGCTCTGCTTTGCGCTCTGGTAATGGCCATGCATGCGGGATTGGGTTTATATTCCTTATCACCCGTAACTCTTTGCTGGTGGACTTGTGCTTTAGTTATCATTGTCTGCGGAACTTCGTTCTTATTGCACTCCATCTCACTAGAACTCTGGATTCTGCTTAATGCGTCAGCGTTACGATTGAGCCTACCTGGTTTATACTCTATTATATAATCATACTCAGAGAGTTTATGGCGAAATCTTAGAAATCGCGAGCCAGGATCTTTGGTACTGTAGATTCCCTTAAGTGGCTTGTGATCAGTGTAAATAGTAAATTTTCTACCATACAAATAACACCGAAAATTTCTTGTAGCCCAGACAATTGCCAGCATTTCTTTTTCTGTGGCGGAATAATTTCTCTCGGCTTTGTTCAAACTCCTGCTTGCGTAAGCAATGGGCCGATCGTTCCCCAAATCTCCTCGGGATAACACTGAACCCAAAGCTTCTCCGCTAGCATCCTTAGTTAAGTAGAATGGTTTATCGAAATCGGGGTAAACTAAAATAGGTGACGAGATTAGCTTGTGCTTAAGGTTTTTAAAAGAATTTTCACATTGATCCGTCCATTTGAATTTTACATTTTTTCGTAGGAGTTTATTGAAGGGTTCTGCTATTTTAGAGAACTCCGGAATAAATTTCCTATAATAAATAGCCAACCCAAGGAAGGATTGTACCTGCCTTACTGTCTTGGGCTGGGGGAAATTTTGAACGAAGCTTACCTTTGAGGGATCTGGCAAGGCTCCTTCTCTGGAACACTTATGTCCCAGATAGATTACTTCCTTTCTCAAGAACTGACATTTTTCTATTTTTGGTTTTAAGTTATTTAACTGAAGTCTTTTGAGTACCTCCCTAAGTTTAGGGTTATGATCCGACAAGTTTTTCCCGTAAATTACAATGTCGTCTAAATATACGAAGCACTTAAAACCTTGCAAACCAGTTAGCACGTGGTTCATTAATCGTTAAAATGTAGCAGGTGCGCTTTTCAACCCAAAAGGCATCCTTTTAAATTCAAAATGCCCATGTGGAGTACTGAAAGCGGTTTTAGGTTGGTCTTTCTCCTCCACTAGCACTTGATGATAACCACTGGCCATGGCAAGCGTGGTAAAGTACCTTGAATGCCCCAATTGATCGAAGATATCTTCAATTCTGGGTAATTGGAAAGCGTCTCCTATCGTGATTTCATTTAGCTTCTGAAATCCACCACAACACGCCATTGTTTTTCTCCATTTAGTCCAGCCTTTTTCGGAAAAACTAAGAGTGGCGAATTCCATGGACTAGTACTAGGTACTACTATATCATTTTCAAGCATTTCTTCAACTTGTTCATGGATGATATTTCTTTGCTTCTCCGGTAGTCTATACATTTTCTGATTGAGAGGGGGACAGTCTTGCTTAATTGGAATCTCATGTTTTATTGAGCCCGTACAACTCAATTTATCTCCAGGTAGAAGAAAGATATTGTTATATTCATAACATATTTCGAGGACAGCATTTTTTTCTTCCTGATTGGCATCTGTATCCATATTGATTTGCTCTTTCAGAATTTCGAGTCGTTTCCTGTCTCGATTGTTAATAAACGGTTGTTTTCTGCTTCCAAAGATCTTGTTCTCATCATTTTTTATCTTTTGTTTTTCCCAGTTCATTTCGTTTAATGTTAAAATATCATAATTTTCTATTGGGTGAAGATCAATTTCCATGTTATCTAATACCTGTATTATTGACGTTAATAATAGGCAACATAACTCTACCTTTCCATGGTCTTGTTAAACAATTTCCTGAAAAAACACCTTCACTCACTTCTTTTGATAAACAAACAAATTCGCCGTTGTCTCTAATAGGAATTGGCACTAATTTTTCTGAGCGTGCTGGAAGTAGAATCTTCGTTCTAACCTTAAGTCCCTTTGCTTGCTTCCGTTCAGATTGTTCACGTTTATGCGGAATGGACCACTTTCTCTCGGAGATCTGAGTGGCGTTTTCCATTTCCATAGGTTGCGGCTTGCCAGGCTTTTCCTTTTGGGCTTGGACCGTAGACCTGCTAATAGGTGAATTTAGTGTCGTTTTTAACTCCTTAGAGTCGCGAAATTCGCAGTTCATATTAAGTGGCACTGAAAATGTTGCTAAATTTGTAGGTGTCGTTTATGTTACATTTATTTAATAGAAAATTATTTCCAAGTATTCCATCATATGGGACATTTTCACTATCTTTAATTACGTGAAATTTACATGTTTGAGGAGTTTCTAGCTGAAATTTTCCTGTACATGTTCCAATTGTCTGTCCTTTTCCAAAAATATTGCTCAGTTCCGTTTTCTCCTGAGTATTTAATATTTTGTCTCCTTGTAACATGGATTTTTTTATAGGCTCTCGTCAGCTCCCGTGTCGACTAACAGTTCTACCGAGGACTTAGCTGCTATATCCAAGGGTAATTTAACTCAAGATTTAGGAACTTGGGAGGGCTGACACCGATTTTCTTTACTAACTTTTGGACTTCCGCGGTGTCCTCGCAAGTCCTTATTTAGTTTTCCGAAAACTGGTGGTTATTTTGAGTCGACCTACTTTCCCAGTCTTGCTTTGCTCGTTACTGGTTTGTAGTCTGACCTCTTCTTTGACAAAAATCAGACTTTATTGCGCCAATTGTGTTTTTTGGGCCACCTTCCCTGGTTGGGCCAATGATATACCTAAAGGATTTTGTAAAATCTACAGTGTTTGTCTTTCGGCTTCTTCTAGTTTTTCAGCATTTTCGACTACTGATGCTAAACTCTCACCAGAGTCCTGTAAGAGAAACATTCTGTGGTTTGGGTTGATTATACCTGTCTTAAATACATATATGGCTGTTCCCTCTAAATCCCTTTTTACTGCCTCTGCTGCTGTGTCAGAGTGTCGATCAGGGATTTTAGAAACGCAGCTTTTAAATAATGTTTTTATCCTTTGAGCATAGCTTGTCAAAGTTTCTGCTGGTAATTGGAACAACACCCTTGTTATTCACTGACACGGACTTATGGAAGTAAGTAGAGAAATTTTCCTTACTTCCCCGCGTAAACTTCTAAGCGAATCAATAGTAGGTATAATAAATAGAATTCCGACACTTTATTTTAAGAGTAACTTTATTGATTAATATTAATAGTTCTGAACGCGAGCTAAAGCAACTTAAGACTAAATTCTATTTACAGTATTATACAGTTCTGAGTTTCATTTCTTATCTGAAAAATTATGCTTACTTAGCTACTAAATAATCAAGACTTTAGCTACAGGAAGATCCCGAGTAAACATCATGCATTCCGATTACCATAGCATATAATTAAACGAAATATGATACTCTGGCGGAGCATTGCGATAGTGCAGAGTAATGTTATTTAGAAAATAATAAGCTCACGTTGAATAAAGGAAAATATTTGGATCACAAACAAAAATATTAATTTCTTTTGCTACCTTGCATCTTTTATCCATAACACCTCCCCCCATAAGAGGAACAATATTTCTTTAAAAATTTGTTTCAAAACATTATCATAATTACAAATCCAAATCTTGATCTTCGATTCTAAGGACGCGCGAAGTGCGATGTCCTTCTAATGCTGTTCTTGATTGTTCACTATAATAATGTGCTATGTTTTGTCTTTCTACAAGTGGTCTCTGTGTTCTTCTATTAAAGCAATTCTTAAACATGGTTATTTTGCTACATTTGATGTATTTTATACTAAAGTAAATTAATAGGATCGTAATTATAAGAGCGATAGTGAAAACTCCTCCCTGAACTCTCTCTGGTATTGGTCTTAATATATCCTTTAAAAGGTTCTCTTGATTCTGTAAATCTATACTTAAATCGTGCACATCTTGTAAATTTGTCTTAATTCCTGATAAAAGCTTATCTTTTAATTTAGTATTTTTCAACCTTATATTAATACATTCTTCTAGTTCAAAATCATATTTGTCTTTATTTACGTAGCTGTAACTGATATTATTAGTAGTTATTTCCGTTTCAACTGTTACAAATTTACAATTGGGGTCTAAGAATAAAATACCAGTTTCTTTAATAATACCTTCTTCGTGAACATTGGCACATTTACATTTATATTTTGTAGGGTTATTAATTGCGAATATATATTTATTAAAGTCTATTTTATAAAAAACTTCAAAATTACTAGTGATCTGCTTCATCTTACAATTTTCAATGGACCTTCTCATGTAAACATTCAATGCACAATCGTCTTTTTTCATAGTGTTATACATAATAATTTCCTTACAAACGTAATACTCGTTGAATTTTTTACAATCATTTAAATTAGAACTGATTGAATAGCCTTCTTTATCATTACTAACAAACAGATAATTGCTGTGAATATCAAATATGAAACCTTGATTATCCCTCATGACTGGTAAGCTAATGGTTTCATATAATTCAACGTTATCTTTCTTTAGAATAGGGATTTCTACAATAATTTTAATAATTTTATCAACCAAATATGCCTTAATTTTACTTTCTTGAATTAGGTTGTGATAGTTTTCGAGAGTTGGTTCAAATAATAGATCTTCTTTATAAGGGTGTTTTTGTAAGATCTCAACGAATTTTATTGGTTTCAGTATAAAAGGATGTACAATATTTGCACTTATTAATAAAATAGCTTGCTCTAAAATATCTGTTTCGATATCCAAAGCTAAAGTTTTATCAAGAATTTGCCTATGTATCCGCTCAAAGTATTTGTTGACTTCAATTTCTTGTTTAACACTATTTTCTTCATTAATTAAATTGTTAATTTGGATTATTATTTCATTAAGTTTTGTCTCGTGAGCATAGTAAGTATTGTGAAGAGTTTTGTACTCCTCGTTTAAAGACTTCATAATCACAATTTGAGATTTGAGGCTTGATTGTATATTTTCATTAGTATTTTGTAGAGCTTGTACAGCCTTTTCATAAAATTCGCTATCTTCGCTATCCATTGTACCGAATAAACCCTTTAATCCTTTACCGACAATGTTAAT
Source organism: Dioctria linearis (assembly GCA_963930735.1). Classification (NCBI taxonomy): domain Eukaryota; kingdom Metazoa; phylum Arthropoda; class Insecta; order Diptera; family Asilidae; genus Dioctria; species Dioctria linearis. Next base: position 137,368,239 of record OZ005742.1, on the reverse strand, counting down.
TAAACCCCTCTTTTGCTTACTTCTACCAATGACATTTCTTCTAATTCCAAGCAAATTGCAAATATCATCCAATCTTCTATTAATTCTATTAGTATGCTTTAAAACCTCATTTTTTATTTCGTCGCACTCTAACTTATAACTAGTACATACGTCACCTAATCCTTGAGACTGTTTAATTATGTTGTCTATGGCCAATTCTAATTCATTGATATCTACCGAGTTGATGATTGAGATTTGTCCCTTGATCGATTTCACCTTTCCGATTTGTTTAAAGTATATCCCATTAGAGCTTATCTCCTGGATTCTAATTGCTCGGCTGGTGGTTGACCTATAAAATGTTTTATTTTACTTTTGTTATATTTGATATATACATTATTTCTTCTAATTACTACAGAATCGCCTAATATCTTTATAATTTTAAAAGGCCCCGAATATTTTTCACTAGACTTGTCTCTTTTCTCGTTTTCTACAAGTATAAGATCATGAACTTTAAAATTTGGGATCTTAGAACCTAGTTTCTTATCGTAACGTTCTTTTGCCTTAACTTTGGATTTGTGTAGATTTCTTTTCGCTTCGAGTTCCATCCGAAGTAATTTTAGTTGTAATTCCTGCGTGTAGTCCATTGTGGTCTTGAACCTCATGTCACCGACTTCACTAGGAGTATTCGCTTTCCTTCCGAATAGCATTTCATGTGGGGTGAATCCCGTACTGTTATGTTTTGTTGTATTCTGACAAAATGCTGCATATCTGAACAGTTTAGCATATTCAGGTTTGGTTTTATCTTTTATTACAAGCCTTAAGTATTCTCCTAGTCTAGCATGCGCTCTTTCTGCTGAACCATTACTTTGCGGATATGCACTACTCGTTCGTATGTGTTTTATTTTGAATAGTTTGCAAATTTCCTTCATGAGATCGTTAGCAAATTCACCACCATTATCAGTTAAGATATATTTTGGTATGCCAAAATATAATATCCATTCATTTGTAAAAGCTCGAGCAATTGTTTCACCTTTTTTATCTTCAATTGGTATATATTTTATGTATTTACTCAAGTCGTCCTGAATAGTGAGACTGTATATGATCTTCTTACCATCTTTATAAGGTCCAGTGAGATCCATTGACACTTTTTCTAAACAATATTCTGCGCTTGATACAATATTCATTGGATTTCTTGCAGGATGCCGATTTATCTTTTGTTTCTGACAAGGTATACACTTTTTTATGTATTCTATGACGTCTTTGTTCAAACCTTTCCAATAAAATAATCCTCTTATTCTAGAAATAGTTGCTTTTTGTCCGCCGTGACCACCTATTAAACCTTCGTGATTATCTTTGATTATTTTCAGTTGTTCTTCCTTATCTGTAATAACTCGTATATTATTTTTTTGGGACTCCTCTAAGCTAAAATCATTAGAGCTGTCGCTAATGTTACCTTCATTGTCCTCTATATTTCCATTTAAATTAATATTACTTGGATCATCTTGTCCATAATTCTCTTCTAGAATTGCTCTTAAGTCTTCTTCTGTATCTTTAATGTTTTTATTGGCCTCAGATAGAGTCGCTAAATCTGATTCGTTGTTAATTAAATCATCCCCAAAATTTTCTTGTATCATATTTTCTAAATTCCTACCAAGTTCGTCATTTTCGACTTCTACTGGAAAAACTATATTTCTACTTAGTTGATCTGCTACAACATTATCTACTCCCTTTTTATAAACGATGTCATACTCGTACTCTTCAAGACGTAGTCGCCATCTTACCAGCCTTGATCCTGGATTTTTCACACTAAATAGCCAGGTTAAGGGCCTATGATCCGTTTTAATTTTAAATTTCTCCCCATAAATGTATGGCCTTAACTGCTGCACGGCCCAAACCACAGCTAGACACTCTTTTTCCGTAGTACTGTAATTAACTTCTGCCTTGTTGAGTGCTCGACTGATGAAATGAATTGGTAAATCTCTACCACTGTGTTCTTGAGATAATACTGCCCCTAGTCCTACATTGCTTGCATCGGTGGTTATAATAAACTCTTTGCTATAATCGGGATATTGTAGCAAGGTGAAATTCTTCAGGCTTCCTTTTAATTCTGCGAAACTATTTTTTTCTTTCTCTCCCCAAGTAAAGCAAACATTCTTTTTCAATAATTTGTGCAATGGAGCAGCAATAGTACTGAAATCTTTTATAAACTTACGATAGTATCCTATCATTCCCAGAAAACTTTTGATCTCTTTCTGATTCTTAGGCTCTTTGAGTGCATCTACAGCATCAATTTTTTTCACATTAGGTGAGACACCTTTGCTAGTAATTGTATGTCCTAGATAATCTACTTGCCTTCTCATAAATTCTGATTTATCTAATTGTACTTTCAAATTAGCATTCTTCAATCTCAATAAGACTTGTTCCAACATCTTATTATGTTCTTCAAGATTTTTACTGTAGACGACAATATCGTCCAAGTATACAAATGTACCCTTTCCTATTAAGTCACTTAAAACCATATTCATCATTCGCTGAAAACAAGCTGGTGCATTCTTCAGACCGAAAGGCATTCGAGTAAACTCAAAATGCCCATAAGGTGTCGTAAATGCAGTTTTCTCCATGCTTTCTTTACTTAGCGGAATTTGATGAAAACCTGAGGTCAGGTCTAGGGTTGTGAAATACTTTGCCCTATCCAGCTGATCGAGAATTTCTTGGATGTTTGGGATAGGAAATTTATCGCTCACAGTTATCTCGTTTAATCGGCGATAGTCTATTACCATTCTCCATTTCATTTTCCCGCTGCAGTCTAACTTTTTGGGCACGACCCATATTGGACTTGACCAAGGTGAAATACTATGGCGAATCACCCCGTTTTTCAAAAGCTTTTGAGTTTGGGAGTTGACTTCTTCTTCATGTATCTTCGGATATCGATACGTCTTAACGTTAAGTGGAACGTCGCTTGTTGTTCTTATATGGTGGCTTATAACTGAAGTAACTGTTAGGTCTTCATCTTCTAAACTAAATATATCACTAAATTCCCCTATTATATCTTTTAAAGATTCTATTTCTTCATTCTTCAGATGTTCCTTCCAAATTTGGTTTATTTTTAAACAGTAATGTAATCTTTATTTCATCGTTGTATAGTATATTATTATAAAGATCGATAGAGAATTTCATCTTACTTAGAACATCATTGCCGACAATACCATCATAACACCCTATTACATCTTCTCTTACAACATAGAACTTAATTTTTAAGAGATCATCACTTCCAAATTTTTCATTGTAATAATTCATTTCTATTTTGGCGCTTCCAATACTACAACGATTAGACCGACCTATTCCTTTAAAATACACTATATCATCAAAATTAACGTCATCTTCATAAACACATTTTTCTTTTATTAAACTTATTCCTGCACCCGTGTCAATTAAAAATTTATACTTTTGTTTATCGTAACATAGTGTTATGTGGGGGCTTTCGCTGTAATTTGAAACAATACCCCCTACGATTGTTCCTTTTTCCGAAAATTTGAGCCATTTTCTTTCATTGGTACTTGCGGTACAAATCCTTTCTTTCCAGTATCACTAAAATGTCTTTTGCATTCATTGGTAGTATTATTTTTGTATATTGATTCCTTACGATTATATTTACTGCTATCCCTATAACCATTTGGTCTGTTTCCGAAATTCTTTTGATTATAATTATTTTTAAATTTGAAACACTCTCTAGCCATATGCCCCGTACCACCACATGAATAACACTTACGATCAAAGTGATTAATCCTAATCAAATTTTTATCTGTATATTCTCTTTCTTTAATTTTACTGTATCCTAAGCGAATATCTTCCTCCATAGCCAATTGGCTGGCTTCAGCTAAACTTTTTGGGCGTTGTGTATTAACAAAAGTTCCTAATTCTTTATGTAAACCGAATATATATGCATTCAGCATATCTTTTTCTATCGCTATTTTCTGCCCGTAATAGGTTGTATCTTCTAAGCTTTCATTAAAAAGACTCTGTATGCGACGACGCGTTAATGTTTCGACCCTTTGCGTGTACTGCATAACAGTTTCATTTCGCTGTTGCCTTAATCTTGTCATTTCAAGATGAAGTTGCATTGAAGAATATGTCTCTCTAAAAACTCTGTTCAATTCATGCTTTAATTCTTCCCATGTACTAAGCCTCTTATTCATTAATATGGTTTCCGCATTTCCTGATATCCTACTTTTAATTATTGGAAGTAAACACTCTTTTTGCTCTTTCGTAGCAATACTCATCGCGTTCTCACAATTTTGAATAAAATTATATGCTTTAGATGGGTCACTATCAAAATATGTAATTATTCTAATAATATTTTCTAAACTCATTTTGATTTTTTCATTATTTCCGACATTTGCAATTTCAGGAATTCTATACACATGTTTTCGAGTAGCACCTTGACCTATTTCTAGATTTTTTAAGCCTTCTGATAAATTTCCTACTTTTTCATTATTATCGTTTCCGCGTGAATTAGCTTTGTCTTCAAAAGTTTTTCCAACTGTGGACTTATCCCCATATTTTTCAGTTATTCGCGAATCGTTTCCTGTTTCCATTATTCCGTCTTCACTACCGAAATCGTCGGATAACAAATTTAGAAAAGTTCTACGTTTATAAGTACGAGAAATATAAGACACTTTATAAATTTCTTCTTGGTTATCTCTAAATTCGATTTTATCATTTGAGATTATCTGTCCCAAAGTTAATTCGACTGCAAGGCCACTACTTTCGCCTACACAACAAAATTGTTTCTTTAAAGTATTTTCGTCAAAACTATATTCAGACTCACTTGTATTACTCATCGTGGCAAGTTTGTTAAGGATTAATTTCAGTATTTCAAAATAATAAACACACCAATAAGATTCGTTGATAGTTCTCTCAAAACATAAACCAGATATATGTATATAGATTCAATATAAATATACTTTTCTTTTCCTTTCTCTCTTTGCACCACGGGAACAAAAAAAATTTTATAATGTATATGTAAAATCTTAAACCCGTCAGGAAAAGTATAGATGTGTATACTATGCGTTTTTATTTATTTTTTTTTTATTACCAGAGATTCAATAACTTTGAACTTCACACGCACTTTTTCGTTTATTTATTCATTTATGTAATCACTATAAAGTATAAACCTTCTACTTTACTAACAGTAAACATATATTCCAAAAAGAAAATGATTAAAGGTAATTTAAAAAGAATCGACTTACAATAATAATAAAAATGTGTAAAAGTTTGGCATCATCTTATACGCCAATAGTGATTCCTCTATTTTGAAATCAATCTCCTTGAAGCAACTAAAATCTTCTGGATATCGTGGGAAACGTTTATTTCTTTCCTCCTACCTTCTTGAATGATCAATAATTGCCTAATTTGATTTTGTTGACAATTGTGTCGATTGAGTCGCTTATTGTGGCTCCGTTCCTCTTTCACGTTAGCTTCAAAAATAATTAGTGCGCCCAAAAGATTTGAAGATTAACTTTGTATTGCAACACTTATCTTTGAGACGTGTATTAAATTAGAATCAGAATTGTGTAAAACAGATGCACCCGTTACATATAATTTATATATGTGTATTGCACACACAATTATATGTAACTTTCGTACGCACTGAGATATTTATTTTCAATTAATTTTACCGCTGCCACCAAATGTTATTCACTGACACGGACTTATGGAAGTAAGTAGAGAAATTTTCCTTACTTCCCCGCGTAAACTTCTAAGCGAATCAATAGTAGGTATAATAAATAGAATTCCGACACTTTATTTTAAGAGTAACTTTATTGATTAATATTAATAGTTCTGAACGCGAGCTAAAGCAACTTAAGACTAAATTCTATTTACAGTATTATACAGTTCTGAGTTTCATTTCTTATCTGAAAAATTATGCTTACTTAGCTACTAAATAATCAAGACTTTAGCTACAGGAAGATCCCGAGTAAACATCATGCATTCCGATTACCATAGCATATAATTAAACGAAATATGATACTCTGGCGGAGCATTGCGATAGTGCAGAGTAATGTTATTTAGAAAATAATAAGCTCACGTTGAATAAAGGAAAATATTTGGATCACAAACAAAAATATTAATTTCTTTTGCTACCTTGCATCTTTTATCCATAACACCCTAAGCTCATTTACAAAAGCCACGTAGCTTTTTGTATTTACTAATTTATTTTGGATCTGGGTCTCCAATTGCTGGAAGTTATTGAAACCTGTACCTTCCAGAGCACTTGCCGCCCTGCCTCTAAAGCGCGGTGGAAGGAGTTTAAGGAATACTGGATTTTCACTTTCGGCTAGACAATTAATAACGTGCTTACAACAATTGATAAATATATTTATTTCTGAAACTAAGTTGGGACCAATTTCGCCCATTAAAATTGGTACACTATTAAATATTAATTGATTAATTTTAATTATATCCACTGATGGCTCCATTTCTAAAATTGAGTTTTCCGATGATCTCTTTCCACTGGTTAACTCGTCTAGCTGCACAGACCTATTCGAAGATTGACTGCGTTGCTTTTGTTGTTGTTCTTCACTGATATTGTCTTCTGGCTACTCTGTAGATTGATTCCGTAATTCTACTTCTTCTTGGATTGATGGTAGTGCGTCCAAGGATTGTCGATACCTCCCTCCAGATCTTAAGGACATCAATTCCGTTATTGTCTGTGTTCAGAACTGAACATCTTTTTAATTTAATAGCAAAATAATTTCGTTATACAAAAAATATATTTTTCATAACAAAATAATTTCATCATATAAAAAATACCTACGCATACAAGTCACCTCGGCACATATTTTCCAGCAGGCAGCAAATGCAAACTTTGCATTTTTTATAAGTTATTAGCCTCGGGTCAATAATAATGTACAAAATTTCCGCGATAACATTAATTTAGTATCTAGCATGAATAAATATCCAATAATTGTAAATAAATGTTATGTTAGCAATAATTTAGTATTTAAGTCATATGAGTACACGAATAAAGTGTCAGTTTTTTAGCCTTCATACGCTGAGTGTTTTATTTCTTTAGACCCAAGTGAGTTTATTACAGTTTCATTACATGGTCCTTCGAGCGGTAATTTAAGAACCAACAATAATTCAAGAAATCTTGAATTATTTTCTTAATTATAATCTAAAAAGTTCTTCCAGCAACTTCGTGTTTAATTCAAGAATCATTGAATTATTTTTGGAAGAAAGCAACAGCGATACAACTTCGTGTTTAATCCAAGAATCATTGAATTAATTTTTGAAGAAAGCAACAGCGATACAACTTCGTGTTTAATTCAAGAATCATTGAATTATTTTTGGAAGAAAGCAACAGCGATATAACTACGTGATTAATTCAAGAGTCTTTGAATTATAATTACAAAAGCAATAAACCAGTACTAGCTTCGCAAGAAACAATTCAAGAGCCATTGAATTGTCGCTACGAATTAGCAACAGCTGGTGATAATAATTCAAGAATCTTTCAAATATTTCCTCACTTTGCATCATCAACCCATCTTAAAAGATTCAGAAAGCCGCAAAAAGATTCAAATTAAGTTTGAATTCTTTTTAGATCAAAATGCCAACAGATCCATTGCATGAGGATTCATTAAAGGCCCAGAAGCATCTATTGAAGGCCCAGAAGCAAATAGCTAGAAATATTGAAAGATTCAAGACCAACCTCACCAAAGAACCACTGGAACGGAGAATCCCAGAAAAGTTGGTAGAGAAACGACTCCAACTAGAAGAATACTGGGAAAGCTTTAATGAGCTGCACAGAGATATAGTGACCTGCATTAGTGAAGATCACGCGTATTTCAAGGAAGATGTTTTAATAAAATAAAGGCGATATACATTGATGCTATCCAGCTCATTGAAAAATACGAAGCGATAAATAAAGCTACATAGCCAAAAACTCCAGCACCATCCACTACAAAGCAGACTATCAACCCAATAACAGACGTGCCAACACTTTCTTTCACCACTCCCGAGTTGGACACACAAACAACAATATCCGCTGCCAGTCCATACCAATCCCAGTGGCGCTATACAGCAACCAGTTCCACCAATAGCTTACTTACCTCAGAACAACACAAATAACTTTCCGAAACTTCTGCCAATAAAAATACCTAAGTTTAGCGGAAACTATAAGGAATGGAAGACGTTCAGCGACATCTTCACCCAAGTGATAGATCACAACCCCTATCTGAGCAACGTTGAAAAGATGCAGTACCTTCTTTTCCATCTTGAAGGTGAAGCAAGGAAGGTTATCAGTCATCTCCAACTGAGCAATGAGAACTACAACATTGCCATTCAACTGATAAAGGCTAGATTTAACAATAATAGAAAGATAGCTACTACGTACATCAATACTATCATAGACGCAAAGAAAGCCGAGCACAGATCTCAAGAGGATATAATAATGCTTTATGACACATTAAGGGAATGCCTCGCTGCATTAAAAAATTTAAACTGCAATACAGATGAATGGGATGCTATGATTGTTTGTATTGCTACGAGAAAGATCGACGCAGAAAATCTCAGATTTTTTGAAGAAAGTCTAACAAACCCCAAAGAAATGCCATCAACGACGGAGTTATTTAATTTCTTGGAAAAACGTTACCAGATTTTAGACTGCATAAAAAGTTCAAGGCAGACCTGACCTGATGGAAATCAAAGCAACTTTAAGAAGAGAACATTTCACACAACATTGAAGCGTTCATATATCTTCTGCAACAAAGAACATGCAATATATCAGTGTATGGATTTTAAGGCAATGAGCGTAAGGGAACGAAACTCATTCATTAATAAGAAAAATCTGTGCAACAATTGCATGGCATGGCATAGACCCCGGCTCACAAGTATCACTCATTACTGAAGAAGCGGTGCAAATCTTAAAACTAACCAAGGAACGTATTAAAACAACCATAATGGGAGTTGGCGATAATAAGTCCGCCAAATCCGCCAGCAAGGTAACAATCTAAATTGAGCTAAAACAAGCAGAACGCCCAAGCCTCACTGCAGAAGCACTTGTATTGCAAAAGTTAAATTCGTTACTACCAGATGCACCAACAACACGAACTGATCCAACAAAGTTTGGAAATATTACACTGGCAGATGAGACTTATCATATTCCTGGACCAATAGATTTACTGCTAGGCGCAGACGTTTACGCAAACGTAATACTGGACGGATTGATATCAGGGCAACCTACGGCACAAAACACAAAGTTAGGTTGGATTCTCTTTGGTCGTGCTCCAGATACCTTCATCAAAACCAACAAGGTATCAAGTTTTCTGTCCACAACTGAAATAGACGAAAAGCTCGAAAAACTGTTGGTAATAGAAGAAGACATCTCCTCTAGTCAGGTGACCGATCAATATGCACAACATTTCCAAGAAACACATAGCAGAGACAGAGATGGCAGATACATTGTCCGCTTACCATTTAAGGATAATGTTAACAAATTGGGCGATTCAAAAAACAAAGCGTTCGCTCGTTTATTACAACTAGAGAAGAAATTAAAGAAATCACCGAATGACTTCTACGAATATAATAACTTTCTAATGCAATACCTGATACCTGGTCATATGGGCCCAGCTGATGCCTTCACAGGACATATATCCAGAGTATTCTACCTGCCCCATCACTCAGTATTTAAAAAGACAGCAGTACGACAAAATTACGAGTAGTGTTCGACGGGTCCTGTAAGACTAACACAAGAAAAAGTCTGAACGATTTATTACACAAAGGTCAAAAACTACAACAAGACTTACATCAAATACTAATAAGATGGAGAAAACATCGCTATGTCTTTACAGCAGATATAGAAAAGATGTTTAGACAAATCAAGATAGCTAAAGAAGATCGAAACTTCCAGCGAATACTCTGGAGACATTCTGCGACAGAACCAGTGCAAGTATTCGTGTTGAACACAGTTACGTATGGAACAGCTCCTGCAGCTTTCCTAGCGGTAAAAGATTTGAAACAATTTGCAGAAGATGAAGGCGATGATGTAGCAAAGAATGTGGTAAATAATGACTTCTACATGGATGACATGCTTTCTGGTGCAGATACCCGAAGTGACGCACGCCTGCTCCAAAATGAGATAATCTCCCTCTTAAGCAAAGGTGGATTCAATCTAAGAAAATGGACCTCAAATAATCACGAGCTGTTACAAGACATGCAAGAAGACATGGCTGAAAGGGGAATCCTAGAAATTGGAAAGGATGATACTATAAAAACCCTTGGAATACACTGGAATCCGAATCAAGACGAATTCCAGTTCAAAATAAAATTCGATAAGGAAGATTCAAAACTAACCAAGCGAATATTACTGTCAATAATCGCCACAATCTACGATCCATTAGGGTGGCTAGCCCCAGTAATAGTAACAGCCAAGCTCATCATGCAAGCTATATGGCACAGACTGGGATCAAGCCCCACGGCCAGAAATAACAAAGGCATGGCAAAGGCTAGAATGGGAGATGCAGGAACTGCAATCGATCAAAATTCCACGTTGGATTAACCACAGAACAGGCCAAGTAATGAAGCTTCATGGTTTTTGCGATGCCTCTGAAAAGGCATATGCAGCCGTCATTTACACAAGAACAGTAGACGCATTTGGTAAAATACACACAACTCTTCTAGCGGCTAAAACTAAGGTAGCACCCCTGAAGCAAAAAATCACGCTACCAAGGTTGGAACTATGTGGCGCTTTGTTGTTGGCACAATTACTCAAGTAAACTGTTGACAACTTGGAAGTAAGCACACCTCAGTTATTCCCCTGGTGCGACTCTGAAATCGCTCTAGTAAGCCAAATACAGAGCATGTTTAACACAAATATATGGAGATACATATCTTCCCAAGAAAATCCTGCGGACGTTGCATCAAGAGGTACCACCCCAAACAAATTGGCTACGCATAACCTCTGGTGGAAGGGTTCACTATGGCTAAGACAACAACCCCAAGCATGGCCTTCAAACAAACTGAAACCGTTGACATATGAAGAAGCAAAAAAGGAAGTAACGGTTTTGCAAGCAACGATTTCTTCCCAAGATGTTCTCACCTGCTCAACATACACCCGACAATTAAGAATAATAGCCTATTGTCTGAGATTCATCAACAACTGTAGATCATTAACTACACAAAGGAAATTTGACTACCTAACATCCCAAGAGTTAGAGGAATCCAAGAAGTGCATAACAAAAATTACACAACTCGAACAATTTTATGAAGAAATAACCACCCTAAGAAAGCGTCGACAGCTGAAGAAAACCAGCAAGCTGCTTTCGCTACACCCATTACTGGAGAATGAAGCTATTTTGCGGGCTGGAGGAAGACTGCGAAATCGTATCATTGATTATGCTCACCAACAAACCTTACATGGAGGCACGCAGCTTACCCTGAACTACATACGGATGAAATTTTGGATAATTGATGGTAAACGGGTTGTACAAGGAAGAATTCACAAGTGTGTAACTTGCACAAGGCATCGTCAACAAAGCATACAACCTGTAATGGGTAACCTACCAGTAGTGCGAATAACCCCATCTCCACCATTTCACACAGTGGGGTTGATTATGCTGGCCCATTTATCACTAAAATGTCTAAAGGGAGAGGCACCAAAACCATAAAGGGTTACATAGCTCTTTTCATTTGTATGGCAACAAAGGCAGTAAACTTGGAACTGGTAAGTACCCTTACCACATATGTCTTCCTGGCAGCTTACAGGAGATTTGCAGCCCGCCGGGGAAACTGTAAACAGATATTTAGTGATAACGGCACCAACTTTGTCGGAGCTCGGAACAAAATGCAGAAGGACTTGGAGCTTATCATACGCAATTCCACCAAACAAGTAGCAGAAACTTTGGCCAATGACGGAACTGAATGGAAGTTTATTCCCACTGCTAGCCTACATTTTGGAGGTCTTTGGGAAGCTGGTGTAAAATCGGTTAAAGGACACCTAAAGCGTATTTTGGGAGAAACGCTCCTAACTTATGAAGAGTTCACCACAGTCCTATACCAGGTCGAAGCTTGCTTGAACTCAAGGCCAATAGGACAACAATCTAGCGACCCCAGAGACCTAGAACCATTGACCCCAGGCCATTTCTTGATAGGACGCCCTCTCATAGCACCACCTGAACCGGATATTCAATGTAAACACTTACACCAAAGATGGAAATTGGTAACAAGGTTATATCAGGATATATGGAAAAGGTGGTCACAAGAATACTTGACCCTCTTGCAACAGCGGACAAAATGGAAAACAGAACACAAGGGTCCATTCATAGGAGAACTAGTCCTAGTAAAAGAAGACAATTTACCACCACATAAATGGTCATTGGGTCGAATTCTAGAACTACACCCTGGAGAGGATGGAACAGTTCGAGTAGCTTCAGTGAAATACAGAAATGACATCAGAAAACGCCCAGTTAACAAAATCTGTCAATTACCTATAAACGAACTCAGGGATGAGGATTCCTCTCATGTTGCCATATTTGTGAATTCAAAGAAAAAAAGGTCCTCAAGAAAGCGACTTACAGTAGTTCAGTCAGAACAAGAGCTATGGTCTAGACCTGATCATTTTCACCAAATTGGTCCAGCAAAGGAACATAATCCAACCTTAACTCCACCGAAAAGGAGGAGGAGAGTAGCACCGTGCACATGGGCAACAAAATTCCTACATTCTGCCTTGTTATTATTTTATTAGTTAGCGGTAGTCTTCGCTCAAGACTATGAAATACTTAAACCGAAAACAGGACTATATATTGAAGACTTAGGGAATGTTCAAATTAACCGAGGAAATCTCCGGCTTCAAGTAACACTACCACTAGAACAAATAATAAGAAATCAAAAACATATTGACACTACCTGGGCCCAAATAAAGAGTATGTGCGAGCAAACCAAAAAATTAGCTCCTATTACACACTGCCTGGAGCTTTTTCAACATATATCCACTAGAAGGCAAACTCTTTTGAAAACAACCAATGAAATCCTACAAAGAGCACAATCAAAAAACAGAGGGAAAAGAGGTCTTCTTGGTAATTTACTAAACAGTATTTTTGTGGTGAATGATGAAGTCTATAATGACATCGAAATCTTACAGCGCAATCAGGAAACCTTCCTGCACTCTACAAATCAACAAATGCTCTTATTGAATGCAAGAATCAATCAATCAAACTTTGTAGTTCTTGAAAAACTGAAGAGGTTTGACACCAGGCTATCAGAAGTAATCTCTTCAGTCAATGAAATGAACACATGGATTTTAAAGGCAGATCATAACAGGCTCAGCCTAGAAGTGGTCACCACCTACATAAGTGCTGAAGACTATTATGATGAGATCCAGGAGAAATACGATCATTGGATCAATGCCTTACATAATAAATTTATTACATAAATTCGGCAATACGGAATATATCCCAAGATATTGCATCAAACTTCATAATATTAGCCACTCACCAGAATCGCTTGGACATAAAGACTGCCAACAACAGCATAATATTGTACGGCTACCTAAGCATTATCGAGAGGGCTTTATACGACTTAATACACGTGACACCTACACCTCACATCATAGATAACAATGCATTTGCCTTGGCTGATATTGATACAACTACATTCGCGGTCAACTTTGATCAACAGACATATTTCACATTGGAGGAACAAGAACTAAAGGCTTGTTCAAGCACTCAAGACAACGTTTATCTTTGCACTCCAACAATAGTGCACAACATTGAAGAAAGTCCCTCCTGTGTGCTAGATGAAATTTACGATCGTCATCGAAAGGCAATGTGTGACCTCCGTCCTATAACTTTAAACGGAACTATATGGAAGGCTCTAATCATGAAGAACACCTGGCTGTACATGACCAACAAGGCCAGGATTGCTGCAATAATCTGTAAGGGCTCAAGGCGAGACTTATTGTTAAACCTGACCGGCATCATCTATATCAACTACGACTGGTACATAAAAACCAAGGAAGTGACACTCAAACCAACTCTGGACAAAACCAGGAACATCATCACCAGCCACATGAAGGAATTTCTTCCCAAATCAATCAACTTGGAGTTTGACAAACCACCTTCAATACTTCAAAGCGGAACTCTAATACAACCAGAGGTATCATCAGACATCTTTAAGAAGACTATAATATTACATTCAACTGGCGCAACATGTACGATGATTCTGATAATCCTGGCGATACTCTGTTATAAGTACTCAACGTGTATCAAGAGAACTGTTCTGCGTTCTTGCCTCAAAGCTCAAGGAAGTACCAATGACCATGTGAAACAACCATCCCCAAACAGTTCAATTCAGCAACGTTTTGACAGAGTCTTAGCATCTGGCGGCCTCCAGCATGTTCAGAACTGAACATCTTTTTAATTTAATAGCAAAATCATTTCGTTATACAAAAAATATATTTTTCATAACAAAATAATTTCATCAGATAAAAAATACCTACGCATACAAGTCACCTCGGCACATATTTTCCAGCAGGCAGCAAATGCAAACGTTGCATTTTTTATAAGTTATTAACCTCGGGTCAATAATAATGTACAAAATTGCCGCGATAACATTAATTTAGTATCTAGCATGAATAAATATCCAATAATTGTAAATAATTGTTATGTTAGCAATAATTTAGTATTTAAGTCATATGAGTACACGAATAAAGTGTCAGTTTTTTAGCCTTCATACGCTGAGTGTTTTATTTCTTTAGACCCAAATAAGTTTGAGTTTATTACAGTCTCATTACAGTCTGAGTTTCCACATCCACTTTCTCAATAATGGGCCTTCTATCCTCTGTAGTTTCCGTAGCGATACACCTCTATTCTATTGGTTTGGGGATAACTGGTTTATTCTCGTCCAGTTCTGGCACAATTAACTTATCCTCTGCTGTTTCTGAAGTTCCACAATCAGTTCTTGAACTACTAGTGTCCTCTGTACTAACAGACGGGCTGGTGTTCTCGAAGGAAAAAGAGTTGATTTTCTTCCAGAATTTCTTTTGAGCAGAAGTCAATATATAGAACGGATAGTCGCTCTGATCTCTCGTCACTGCCGTGGAATGGCTTTTTGGTGAACTGCTAAAAGTGGGGTTGGGTGATCTTGGGTAATCTGATGTTTCTTGCGACATTAAACGTCTTACCTGGAATCGATTTTGGTCTAACCTGCACTTTTTTTTATCACTAACACAATTTTACACCATATCACACGCAACGCTATTTCTCTATATTAAATTTTGACATTAACCAGAGAAATACTCGAACGAGACCAACAACCGAAACGGAAATCAAACAAAATGATTTCAACACGTACTTTGCGAATGGATAAAACAAATATCACACTTAAAGTGAAATATCTACCATTTTCCGGATTAAAGAAATTTCAATGAAACAATTATTTGTGAACCGTATGTATGTAATTCACTGTTACTTCGTTTGAAAATGGACTTTTAGACAGGATTCTGAATTATATCAATTTTTTGTGATTTTCTTTTTTGTTTTTTTTCGCAATTAGTGGAAGTGCGGCCAACCATTTACAAGTGAGATATCGGACCGCCACGGTCTAGTATTCGCATTTGAATTTAAAAAAAATTAACAGGAAGTTGACAGCTGACTAGTGTCACATTTAAAGTGACTAACTTGATCTATAGTCATCAAGGTGAATTACAAAAAAAAAAAAATTTTTAAATTATCACGCCTAATATTAATTCTTGCCGTTCTTAATTAAATATCACTCTTAAAACCGATCAAATTGAAGGAATTTTCACTCATAAAAATCTTAAATCTGTACCAATTGTTTTTCTTAAATTTTTTTCTTTTAAATAATAATTTTCTAATACTTTTCTTGAGGAGAAAAAAAATTATAATTTAATAGTATATACTTCTATATACGTGTAATAAAGCTTAATCTAAGTATATCTTTTCAAAATAGATTTAACTAAAGAATGAAGTGAATTTTTACCTTAATTAACTTAGACCATTTATTGTTGCCCATTTCCTCGTAGTGATGACTTTCCTGTTTCTTTATTGTCCAATTTACTGTAATACTTTCGTCTGCTGTTGTATCGCTGCCGGGGAGCCCCTAGGCCTTCTTAAATTCCCCTGGATATGCTGAAAGGGGGGCTTAAAGCCGTCTTCGTTTTCCCTTTCAATACTATTGACGAGTTTGTCTGCTGCTGATGAGATTGAGTTGGAGGTGACGTTGACTTCCTCTGGCTCTGTTGTGATGCTGGCCAGAATTCCTTATTGCCTTCTTATCTAACAGGGGTGAACGCTTGCCCGCCTGGAGCAGAGGCGGCTAAAGATGCTCTTTGTCACAGGTACCCCGTATTGTTCGTATAGATTCAAGGCTTTTAAAGCGTTTACGGTTGTTTATTTAACCAAGCTTCCTTGATCCTACCGACTGCGCCAATTTATGTTGTGCTTTACCTGCTCAACACTAGAGATGTTCTACACTTGTTAGTACCAATCCGCACGGTGATTCACTCGTTAACACACACTACTTCTTTTATTTATTGATACAACACCACAGGCGAAATAAACACCAAATACGTTTTAGTAGTTTTTTATTTCTATGTTTACAAATTATAAATCACGGCGAGTAATGTGACACTTGTCACCGCGCGAATGGTCAGAACAAAACTCTTCTCTACTACTCGCCTACCTCTGCCTCGTCGCTTCTTTTCTTCTTCTTCTTAACAATAAATTAATATACTACCCGGGCCATTATATAATATTTTTTACTCACTGACCACAGGTGTACAATTTCAAAACAGTGCCGCTTAAATTCGTGGTCACTGTGATTACATATATTTACTTTAGTTCCGCAAATGCATTGCGATTACCTCATAGCTACACAATTCATAGCGGCGCTTAAGTGGTCATCATGAAATTGTGCAGCTGATGAGTGTCATCACATTGCATTGCGTTCGATCTACAAATATTATTTTCACAACAGAACATACGTGGTGCCTACTACAAATACATCCAAGCAGGATGTAATTTTTAAAAGTAAAAATGTCTTCGCTCGTGGCACTCCATGCATCCAGGATATGAAAGAAATAGGAGAACAGGAAAACTTCAACAAAAATAGTTTTGACTGGGAAAACATGAACTTAGGGTCGTCATTGAATGCTATGGATATTGAAAAACTGAAAAGTCTAGCAAAATACTGTAAATGCTTTGCAATGTCTTTGAAAGAAATTGGTTGTACAACTGCGGCTGAAATAAATATTGACTTGATAGACGACAAGCCAATTTCTTACAGACCTTATCGGATGTCTTCAAAGGGGCGTGAACATGTCAAAGAATTCAACCAAGAACTGTTACAGCTTGGAATAGTAAGAGAATCAGAATCGCCATATGCATCGCCTACTCTTTCAGTAAAGAAAAAGAATGGAGAAAAGCGACTTTGCATTGATTATCGAAAATTAAATGCAAAGTCAAAGATCAATAGGTTTCCACTTCCGCGCATGGACGATCAACTAGATAAATTACATGGATACGAATTTTTTACGACATTACATATGATAAGCGGATACTACCAGATTCCTGTTGAAGAAAAATCGAAGGAGAAAACGGCGTTCATAACATGCGATGGACATTATGAATTTAATCGCATGCCTTTTGGGTTATGTAATGCCCCTTCAGTATTTCAGCGTATGATGTACAGGATTCTTGGACCTATACGAGGTGACTCAGTCTTTTGTTTTCTAGACGACATGGAAGATGCAGGGGAAACTCCATTTTGCTGTGGGAGAAGTATTTCTCAGGCTTTTTAGGAGGAATAAAACCTTGGGGGGAGGAGGCCGTAAACACTGTGGATGAAGGTGGTGCAAATCAACCTTCATCATAGTAAGGTTGCGTCAGCTGCTCCTAAATAAGAATGGCATAGATGTGCCGGTTATCCAGGAGCCGTGGGTCCATTGGACCAAAGATCAGGGGTTAGGCCTCAGAGGATCAGACTATTTTATAGTCAACAATCAGACAAGGTAAGAACATGTTTACTTATTAGGAAAAACCTTCAGGCACTAATGTTATCTAATTTCAGCTCTATGGATCTTATGGTTGTAGGGCTAGAGGCGGGGGCCCACAAATCCTGGTTGGCCTCGGCATACATGCCATATGAGGAGCCGTCAGCCCCCTCCAGAGAAATGAGATTGGTGATCGAGGCTGCTGAAGCGAGGAACATCAATCTTCTACTAGGGTGTGATGCTAACGCCCATCATATCATTTGGGGTAGCACGGATATAAACCCGAGAGGTGAGTCTCTTTTTAATTATTTTTTAGAGGCCAAGCTCGTAGTATGTAATAGAGGCAATACGCCAACTTTCAGAACAGTAAACAGGAGTGAGGTCTTGGACCTAACCGTAGTCACCTGTTCGGAGAACTTCGTGGTTCGCAACTGAAGAGTGTCTGACCAGGCATCTTTATCAAACCACACGTGGATACTCTTCGAGGTTGTATTGGCTGCGAGACCTGTTAAGGCTATCAGGAATGTTCGTAGGACAAATTGGGACCGTTTCTGTTGTGTAGTCAGTGACAGGCAGGGTTCACCACCCGAAAGACTCATCACAGAATCAGCAGTGGATGATGGTCGATACTGTCACCGAGGCGTTAAACGCAGCAATCCTGGAAGCCTGCCCCATAAGCAGATCCAGTGGAAAATCAAGGCCACCATGGTGGAATGCGGAACTGTGTAAGCTTAGAGAACAATCGCGTAGGTTGTTTAATGCAGCCAAGCGCAGCGGAGATCAGGTAGACTGGTCCTGCTATAAGGACGGCCTAAGATCATTCAAGAATGCGCTAAGGCTGGCAAAGAGATCTTCATGGAGGAGCTTCTGCCAGTCAATAGAGTCTAATACAGAAGCGTCCAGTT
This sequence comes from Dioctria linearis, assembly GCA_963930735.1. Classification (NCBI taxonomy): domain Eukaryota; kingdom Metazoa; phylum Arthropoda; class Insecta; order Diptera; family Asilidae; genus Dioctria; species Dioctria linearis. Next base: position 137,349,348 of record OZ005742.1, on the reverse strand, counting down.
TTCGGAAGGTGCTTGCTAAGGACCATAGTACTCCGTCCTTCATAAAAGGGAAGAACGGAGTCTGGACAACCACAAACGAGGAGCTGTTAAATGCTGGTGTCGAGTTCTTCAGAACGGCACCTACAGGATGGAAAGGAGGAGGTGATCAGCTCCATAGTTAGTGAAAAAGCGACGAAATGGGCAGTAAATTCTTTTAATCCCTTTAAGGCGTCTGGGGTGGATGGACTAAGACCCATTATGCTTCAGAAGGCACTAAGGTACATAATACCATGGCTAGTGCCGATTTATAGGAGCTGCCTGAGGCTCTGTTTCTTGCCCAGGGCCTGGCAGGAAGTGAGGAAAATCTTCATTCCGAAGGCAGGCTGAACAGGCCATATCGAGGCAAAAGAGACCTATCAGCCTCTCCTCCTTTATGCTTATGGTCTTGGAGAGATTGATAGAGGTGCACATCAGAAATATTTGGCAGAGCGGCAGTGGTAGTCAGCATGCCTATACAAAAGAGAATCGGTAGAGTCGGCATTACATGCAGTGGTGTCTGTTGTTGAGAAGTCAGTATAAGGAGTACACTCTAGGTGCTTTCCTGGATATTGAGGGGGCTTTCAATAACGTGAAGAAAGAGGTTATATTTCATGGGCTGACAAGGTTGGGTGTTGATAAGTGTCTATGTGACTGGATCAACTCAATGCTTCTCAGTAGAAAGATCAGCTCCTGCTCAGGTCACGCTACTGTCAGAAGAGCAGTTTATAGAGGTACATCCCGGGGGGGGGGGGGTGACCTATTGCCGCTGGACCTTTATTGTAAGGGTGTGGCGGCAACTAGCGCTATCAGGCTGAGAGCGGGGGGAGGGTGGACGGAGAGGGGTTTTGGGCACTCCAATATACTCCAGACGGTAGACTGTAGGGACTGCAGGGTAGAAACAGACCAGATCAAGTACCCACCCTGACTTTTGGTGGGGGTATCAATGCAACGATACCCACCAGGAGTGACTGAAGGGGAAGGAGGTGGTCGTTGCATCCGATATTTCTATATTTACGGATGACTCCAAGACGAGTGCGGGCACAGGGGCTGGAGTGTACTCTAGAGATCTCCAGTGGAACGAGTCTTATAGACTGCCTGACAAATGCAGTGTTTTTCAGGCAGAGCTTACAGCGATTTATCAGGCGGCAACATTGGTACCCATGTGCAGAGAGCCCGCATGGCACATCTGCATATATACTGATAGCCAGGCAGCCATCAGGGCGCTGGGTGCTGGGCAGGTAAAATCAAAATTGGTGCAGTTATGCAAAACAAGGCTTGAGGAATTGACTGTAAGGCACAAGGTGAACCTAAGCTGGATACCTGGCCATAAGGATATCTCAGGCAACGAGATGGCTGATGAGTTGGCCAAAAAGGGCTCCGAATTGGATAGCTCCGCAGCTGTAGCTTATGTGAGGATCCCAATCGGAGCTTTGAAAGAGGAAATCATCAGGGACGTCTATCTAAAGGCGCAGGCCTCCGATGGACCAGTAGGGATACCTGTCGTATTGCGAGGCAACTGTGGCCTGCATATGACAGGAAAAGGACAAGGGAACTGCTTAATAGCAGCAGAGCAAATACCAGGAATCTAGTATGGGTCATGACGGGTTACTGGGCCAAGAGGGACCATGCTAGAAGACTGGGAATAGCGGCAAACGATTTCTGCAGGAGTTGTAGGGACTCGGAGGAAATTGAATCCGTCAAACATGTGCTTTGCGAATGCCCCGCTCTGATGCATAAAAGAGGTAGGCTACTAGGTAGCTACTTCTTTTCAAGTCTGGGGGAGCTTCAAAGTATAAAGTTCAGAGACATCCTGAGTTTTCTGAGTGAGGCAGGATGGATCTAGGTTAAAGGTCTTGGATATATCCTGAGTTTCCCACGGAAAGCAGGATAAATCCGGGGCTTGAAGGGTTATCCCATGAGGTCTAGGGGCGCAATGGACCCGTTGGAGGTCTAAGTGAGGCTGGCTGGTTGTCTAGCGGCACCCCTCTTACCTAACCTAACCTAACCTAACGTGGAAAGTGCGCGGTGTCCAGTAATAAATGTTGTGTTCTCTCAGATAAAAAAAGAGGGGGAGTGATTGTTGTGTTTTAGTGTGTGCGCGTGTATTGTGAGAATATTTAGTTGAGCAAGTTTGTTGTATTGTTGGGGTTATTCCCTAGATTCAAGGTCAGGCAGGTGATAGAGAGGAAGGCGCGGTGTACGTTTGATATCGATCTTCTAGTGAGGGCTTCATTGATTTGTCATGGCTAAACACTTTCACGTCCGTACACATACTTAGCCGCATCATTGAGTTGTCATGGCGGACTTAAGTGTGTAAAGGTGGCTCGGTATATAGCATCATTGATTCATCATGGCTATGTGCACGGCAGATTTGTACCTGAAACCTTTCCTTTTCTTTCGTTGCTAGGGTATAATAGGATAGGCGTAGGATAGAAATATAATGATCCTCACTCATATATTTTTTTCTATTAAATTCTAGGAATCCGGTGAGCTGAGGGATGACTGGAATAGACGCCAACTCATGCCATTACACCTCTACCGGCGCATAGTGTAAAGTGATATAAAGATTATATTCTATCCATAGCAGGCGTGTTAATTTATTTAAAATAAATCTTGTTCCTTAATATTTTTCAACTTTATTATTATCTATTAGTATATAGCATTACTGGACTAAATATAGCTGGATAAAACTTTGTGCTTTTAATAGATTCTTTCTTGTATTAATATAAGTTCTAGCTGTACTATTCTGACCATCACTCTAGTTATAAGGTTTTCTAAGTAACTTAAGATAAATTTAAGGGACCAAATGGCAAACTTATTTCTGAAATCTTAGGTAGACTCATAGTGAGTATAGTATTACACCATTACGAGGTGTCTAACTATTTTCTTATGAGATAGGACTAGCGTTAATGGTTAAATTATATGCAAAATATATACGTTGTCATGTTTAAAATGTTTCATGAAGTCATTTAAAGGGTTTTAATTCCTTTTTCAGTCACCCGGAGCCCTCTTTAGTTGATGGTCGATTAGGTCCACTCCTCCACTTCTCTTTTCTTGTTGATGTAGGTAACTGACGTAAGAGTCCCTTCAGGAGCGAATGTGTGCCGGCGTTTAACGCTGTCCGCCGAGAGATCTGTCAGCTCATGCTGGCAGTCGGGACTTCACGTCCAAGTCATTCACTTAATATAGTTCCATAACATAGCCATGGCAATAATTCATGGTAGGCCATATATGGCAGACCATATGGCGTACCATATATGTCCAAGAAAATTGCTTACCATAAATTTGACGTTTATAATCAAAATGGCTGAAATGGAGTTAATGCGTTCGGAATTAATTAAATTAATTAATTTTTAAGGGACTAAATGAGTGATTGTGGAACTATATAGGTGCATATTCGTTTTCTCAATTTTGGCGAACTCCAAATTCATTAATGCAATCAATCTTCTGATCGCAGTCTTTTTCGGTCTTGATAACTCCATTGGTCAACCAAAAATGAAATGGCATAAAATAATTTGCCCATACCAACATTTTTTCCAAGATGGGCCTTACCATAAAATATGGTAAGCAATTTTTCATAGCCAGTGTATACCGTGCCCTTGTCCATACTACAGTTGTAGAGCTTTTAGGGACTGAGCGTGAGCAAAACAGCTTAAAATGTGGGTATTCAGGTCTCTGAACATGAAGAAATGAAACGAAAGTATATTTAATTTAATTAACTCTGCAGACGCTTCGCTTGTCTAGATGCGCTGACTTATAACAATGAACTGAGCGTATTGCCATTTTCCTATAGGAAAGAATGGCACACGTTTTATAGTTTACTATTTCGCGCTATGGCAGAGTTGGAGCTACCAACACAAAATATCGCTTACTGAACGTTTTCTTATGCCATTTGCTGTTTTTCTTTGCTGCAGATGTAGGAAGAATAAGGTAAAATAGTGTTTACCCAAGGTTGAGACAACTTACAACTAGATAAGAAAATCTCTCTATAAGCCCTGATCACTTTTTCAAAGCTTTTTAGCTTTTTATTCAACCAAAGAAAGCTATAATTGCGAAGAATTTATGTGGCATAATATAGCAAGAGAGAGAGAGAAAGTATAGAGCTATTAGAGGACCATTAGCTCGTTTTAATTCGCCCGCTTTTTTGTGAGTTATTCACATCTAGATGTAAGTTGTTTCAGCACAAGGTATACATATGAGACAAGGTACTCCCATTAAAATGTTGACACATTGCAGCTGATAGGCAGTAACGTAATTCTGTGACTAAGGTATATAAATTTTTATAGGAAAGACAGAGAGAGGAGGGATAGTATTGTGTTCTCTGTACCTTTTTCATTTTCACGATATTTCGTCAATAATGGCGGAACGTGGCTCGTAATGGGTGTTGAGATCCAGTTATCAAGCAATTTACTTTAGCTTAATTAGAATAAGTAAGCTTTCTCAGGTTGATATTGTCGGCATTTTTTTCTCGCATAGTACTACTGTTACCATTCCACACAATTTCATTTATCAGCATTTCATTCATTGCAGTTATCGAATTCCGGGGCACCAGACTCAAAGGTAACTTGAGTATCGTATCCACGGTTTGCCTTATCTATTTCACGCGAAAGCTTTATGCCGGCAGTTTCAACGTGAGAATGCTTAGTCAACTTTTCTCACGGTGAAGCTCCCGTCTTCACTAAGCAGGCAATACACGATCCGTTGCCGTAGTTTTACCGTAAAACCACGGCAAAACGGAACGTGTGTGGCGAACACCACGTTTTGAGGTTCGGATATCTACTAAAACTAGAATTCTGGTCATGCAAGAAATCTTTCTCAAAACGTGGGTAAAACGTGGGCAAAGCATTACGTGTGTGGTGATTTCCACTAAAACGTGATTTTGGTCGTTCATAATCAAAGTTAACTTAATAAGGCGAGATTTCTGAGTGCTTTACATTTAAATGTACACTTCAAGAAAAGGAAGAAAGAAAGAAAAAAATAATCAAAATAAAGTCAAACTCTCTTTAAAACTTTTATGAATAAAGATAAAAAATGTGAAAGCGCAAATTGCATGCAACGAAACAGAATGGAAAATATCTCGTTTTCTTAAATAAATGAGAAGTGGCGGAGTTTTCACGTTTTACTCTCATAAAATATTCCCGCGCTTCTGTGAAAACCGGTTTTTGCTGAAATATTGTGAGAATTATTATTATTATTGTCACTACAAGATGACGGGAAAACGTGGTGAAGTTGTTACGTGTGTGGGGCTTTTTCTGGACCACGTTTTAGGTTCTTATCTCGACTAAAACGTGGTTTTAAAACGACGGCAAAACGGATCGTGTATGGCGCCCTCTATGTACTTATCTATGTTAGCACATAATTAAGAAGTCTATTTTATGTAGATATTTTGGGGCAATATATTTCAGTTTGTTTTTAATCGCCACGGAGAAAGGAACTTTTATTCACAACCGCTTTTACCCACTTTCAGTTCTTCAGATTATTTTACCTTTGTGTACAAATTTATGTGCTTGTGTATTGCCAACAATAGCGTCTTGGTACAAGAACCGAGGCTTACTTGCGATAAGGGAAAACAAAAGAGTTTCCTCAATTTAAACAATGGGAATACCTGGTATTCTATTTACCTTGGTGTTTACCACGCAGGATTCAGGTAAAAATAACCTTTGGAAAATTAAAGTCGGAATGAGTTTAATTCCTTATAAGCAATTAAAATATCACTTGGACACAAGAAAATATATTTTTTTTAATTTACTTCGATTTTCGGGCGTAAAATTTCATCTTATTGCTTGGGTTTTACATGTTTTTTATGCAGTAAACGTTTTAAAGGGTGTTCAAACCCTGATATACAGAAAAACGAAATGTGTGCCACATAAAATAACAAATCGCTCAGACCATTGTTATAAGTCAGTGGTCTGGTTGTCAAAGAGTGAGTGGGAACGAATATAACATAAAACGTCAAAGCGGCATTTTTCGTTTAGTGACGATGGTGCTGACATAAGTGGATTCATAAGGAAATGGCGGTCCTGACACAACCACCGCTTCCTCAGTGACGATGTCAAGTGTTGGAAGTGCGTTAAGGTTGAGTCAAATTATTGCTTGCTTGTTGTTCTCATGATTGCTGATTCAGCAAATTGTCATCTCTGTTATAAACCAAGAGCCCGCAGTAAATTTCTGATGTGAAATTTAACCAAAAAATGTATGCTTAGTTAAAGGAAAGGCAATTTCAAAAACAAGTGAGTGAGTAAAAGTATGTTGACAACACATTTTTTCAAAATTGAAATGCTTGTTATAACCACTTAATGAATGTCCTAAAAAAAAAATGCAATCGCAAGACATTTTGGGCGCGGCTAACCCCTTGCCAGACGAAGTTAAAATACTGAAAATTTTGAATTTTCCAATAATCTATATAACCACATGAAATTCGGCTCGGAAACAGAGCTAATGCCTTAGACACACAGCACTCTTAATGAAGAAATAACTAACGACTCATTAGTCTATAATGATTCATTATAAACTGCGGACACACAGCCATTTCTTTAATTAAGTTGAGCTATCAAACTGGTTTTGATAAACTTATCACCTTAAAGAAGCAATATGAATCGAATTAACGCGATAAACTTTGTTTTCATTTATTTTATTTTCGAATTTAACAATTAACAAATGAGAAAAACATTATATTAAAAAAAATATTAATAATATAATTTGTGATTTGCATTTCTTTGCATTTCTTCTTCTTATTTTTCAAATCGGCAGATGCACAGCGGAGCTCCAGATTTACATTATATGTCAAATCTAGCACATTTTTCCTCATTATAGCTATAATGAAGGAGGAAAACACTTCATTAATGCACTTCATTATCATCTGATTTTCGAGCTATAATGACATATACAATTTGACACACGGCATTTTAATGAATAGTTAGTACAAATGATTCATTAGTTCGTGCTGTGTGTCTAGGGTATAATATCCCTCAGCACAAATATACAGTCCCAAGAAAGACGTTTTGCGCGCAGCTAACCCCTTGCGAGACAAAGTTAAAGTAGGTACTGAAAATTTTGGATTTTCCAATAATTTATATAACCACTAGAAATTCGGTTCGGAAACAGAGCTAATATCCTTTAGCATAAATATGCAGTCCCAAGACGTTTTGCGCGCAGCTAACCTCTTGCCAGAAGGAGTACATAAAAGTACTGACAAATATCAAACAAATTTTACATGTTCTAATATTGTTGTTTTATTTTTAGATATCCTTTCATTTTATCAATTCATACTTAATTCAAATATCACATTCAGATTCACTTTCATCTGATGAATCACAAGTGAGTGAGTATATCGTTTTCGTTTTCTTCAATTATACTAACTTTAGGGATATCTTGCAGTTTTTCTGGTGTAGCATTTCCCTCGAACCATTTAATTTTCAATTTATTTTCTACTAACACCCAAACGCTTTATGTTGGTGATAATTTGATTTCTTCATTTTTCACCCTATACAATAATTTCTTCTGTATATTTGTTAAAACAGCACTGCTTTGTTTGTGGGCAGAAGGCTTTTTTCAAAACATATAATAGAAAAAATTGTAAGTAGTTTCCTGAAATTTCCAAAGGTTCACAACACGGAATTCACTACTTGTATTAAGGTAAAGTAGAGATTGTGCATATGAGACGGTAAAGGTATGGTGACAAGAAATATGTAGCAGAGCAGTGAGTCTCATGAACCTTTTACAAAATATCACTTAATCCGGATATTTCTAAAAACTCTTTCTGTGTAGGCTTGCAGGATCTGTACAAATTTTCATATCGGCCTTCATTAACCATCACAGCTTTTGTCCGGTATACACCACAGACGAAATTTTCTATTGCTAAATAATCTTCTTCATTAAGATCTACTTGGTTTCCAAATTTAGAAAATTTAACTGCAATTCTGGTCTAGTTTCCAATATTTTAAAAGGTTTTATTTGTTCTTTCTTGAAAAAGGTGCAGTGTAATCATATCCTGTAAAGCTGTGAAACGCAGGTAACGCTGCCCAAAGTATTTGTCCCAATTCTTAATAAATTAAATTAACATCAATATATCAAATTGCGAATTTGACAGAAAATATATTTTTTGAAAAAACAATTCTGTCTGAATCCGATATGGGTTTTTTGGTATTTCAGCAATTCTTGGAACGGCTTACTACATATTTGTTATAGAGATTATTGAAAAATCCAAAATTTTCAGTACCTTATCTTCGTTTGTCAAGGGCTCTAACGTCTTGGGACTGCGTATTTATGCTGAGGGATATTAGCTCGGTTTCCGAGCCGAATTTCAAGTGGTTATATAGATTATTGGAACATCCAAAATGTTCAGTACTTTAACTTCATCTGGCAAGAGGTTAGCCGCGTGCAACACATCTTGCGATTCCATTTTTATGCTCGGAGAAAACCTATCTGTTTTTTATGATATGCATTAAGTGGTTATAAAAAGTAATTGAATTTTGAAAAAAAGGCTATTTTCAACCTACTATTACTCACTTAGGCTGCAGAGATTTCCCGCCAGAAGATTGTTTTTGACATTGCCTTTCCTTTAACTTAATACTTATGCATAAATTTTTCGGTTATATTTCACATCACAAATTTACTATGGGCTTTTAAACTATTAATGAAGGCGGGTTTGATTCGCTCGGAAGATTTTCATTTATTTCTATGATGAAAATGTAGTCATCTAATCTTTGAATCACTCGATGCGGTCCAGTCTATGGGGGTTACAGTGGGGCTCTGGCAGCGTCTGTATGAACAAAACCGGCGTGCAAGTGTAGATGTCCTTGAGGATGAAGACATTCCTCATAATATGATGACTCGTTTCGTTAGGTCGGATTTCAATCATATGTTCTAGGAAGTTAACGATGAAAATTTGCGGATCAGGTTTCATTTCATTTCCTGACTGGGGAAAAACTCTCCGGGAATGCGAATGGCTGCTACGTACAAAAACTCAGCTGCTAAACCTTGAATATCCTCTTTGTAGCTAGTTATTATACCTAGCAGCACTGTTGGCAATATGTCTAACCAAGAACCACTGTGATACATTAAAGCTGCCTTAAGTGTGCGGTGCAATCTCTCCACTAAACCATTAGATGCCTGGTGATAGTGGGTGGTGTGTACCTACATGTTTTTTTAAGTGATGCAAAAGCTTTGAAGAACGCAGTCTCAAACTATGAACCGTGGTCAGTGGTAATTATTTTTGGGGTTCCGTAGCATGCCACCCAATTATTGTAAAAGGCGATCGCAGCTGTATTCGCTGTTATGGCCTTGAGTGGGACCACTTCAGGCCATCGTAAAAACCTGTCGATCATAGTTAGACAATATTTATAGCCACGTACCTGAAGCATGATGACTATGGCCAAGTGTATGTGATCGAAGCGTTGATTACAGGTATGTTTTTGGGTGATTCCTCTGGTGTCTCTGCACTTTAGCCCAGCAAACAGAACATGTACGTGTCCACTGCAATACATCCCTTATCATATTACTTCTGTTTAAGCTGTTGTAATGTGATCTTCCCGCTGGAATGTGAGGTCTGTTAAGGCCTGAGGATATGTCACAGTAAACAGATGCAGAAGAATCGACGACAAGTTTTTGCAGGCGTAGCGATGTTAAATTATTAAGCAAATCGTTGAACTCGTCGTCCTTAGTTTGTTCTTCTTGTAGCTCTAATAGATCGACCGTTGAAGACATGCTGATTGCATTTAAATGGGAAAGCCTATCAGCAACATCGTTTTCATTGCACACATGCAAAATTACGGTAGAAAATTGAGAAATGAAATCAAGAACTCTAAGCTGACTAGGTGAAGCTTTCTCTAGTTTTATGCAAATACTATTGGTTTATGGTCCGTTTTGATAACAAATCTTCGGCCTTCTAGCGTGTGCTTAATAAATTGGATGGCGGAGTATATCGCCAGGAGCTCCTTGTGGTAAACATTATAGTTTTTCTCAGCATTGGAAAGTTTCTTGGATCAAAACTCGAGGGGTCTCCAAGCGGAATCTCACTCTTTCTTTTGTTCCAAAACAGTTCCCACAGTTACACCCTATGCATCTGTAGAAAGTGCTAGGCTTGAGCTTAGTGTCGGATGAGCTAAAGTTTTGCCTAAGTTAGTTATTTCTTGTACAGCTTAAACGTAGCCTCCGTTTCCGCGGTCCAGAGAACAGGACGTTTATCGTTCTTTTTTGCGTAATAGTAGCTCACTTAGTGGGGCTTGACAGTCAACAGCCCGATTTATGCATCGCCTGTAATAATTTATTATCTCTAAGATACAATGGAGCGCTACTAAGGCTTCCGGCTTCTTGTAGTTGACAATTGCTGTTGTTCGATCAGGAGGTGGCTTGTAGCCATTAGCGTTTATAATGGCCCAAATAAATTACCTCTTGTTTTTCGAAATGACACTTTTTGAAGTTTATTGTTAAGCCATTCTGTTGAAATCTCTGCAATACTGTTTGAAAGTTTTCTCGATGCTGTTGCTGTGTTTCTGACATATGTCATCTATATAGTAGTAGACGCAGTCAATGTCCCTGAAGTTGTTGTCTATTAGTCTCTGGAAAGTTTGTGTGGCATTTCTTAGTCCGAAAGACACCACAACAAACTCGAAAAGACCAAACGGTGTAATTAAATTGCAGTTTTGGCGATGTCTCCGTCTGCCATTGGATCTTGATGATGGGCTTGGCTCAAATCTAATGTGCTAAACATGGTTTTGCCATGTAAACGTTCTGCAGCATCCTGTACGTGCGCTATCGGGTATCGATCAGGCACAGTTTGTGCGTTTAGTTTGTGGTAGTCACCACAAGCTCTCCAACCTTCCATTATTTTCTGAAAGAGATTGAGTGGTGACGCCCATGGACTGTTAGATGGACGAATTAGTCCCTGTTTTATCATGAAGTCAAATTCATCGCGAGCAGCTTTAAGCTTGTCGCCTGCTAAACGACGTGGACCCTCAGCACCTGGTGGACATGTAGTCGTAATGTGATGACACACCTTGGACAATGGTTTACATTTTTGGCTGTTGTCCTTTGTGGTATATTTGAACTGTTGTAAAACATCCATGTAGGATAATTGATCCTGAACTGAGGATATGCCGAAGTTAAGTGCCTGAAACATTTCTCCTTTTATTGTTAGTTTGATTGCTGGGTCAATGAGTTGTTGTTTTTTAAGTCAATTATTAATCCAAAATGTGACAAAAGGTCAGCCCCTATGATTGGAAATTTTACATTAGGGATGGTGAAACTCCACGAGAATGTTGACGCAAACTCAAATCGAACTTAAGAGTGTGCTGACCGAATGTTTTAATTTCGATTGCGTTTACTGCGTAAAGGATAAGTGCGTTTGGAGAAAAACCTCTATTAACCATGGAAGATGAAATCACAGACGCTGATGAGTCAAAATTGATTAAAAATTGCTGATTTGAATGCTTTTCCTTAATTTAAAGATACGTTCGATTGAGAGGCTATTCACGTAGAAGCTGTCATGAGGTGCCTCTAAAAAAGACAGCTTATTTAGCTTTTTTGCGATACATGAGGATTTATCTTGAAGCTGCAAGGCTGAAATGGGGGTGAAAATATCTTCCGCTGTATCTGGTGCAGAGCTGCGTTCCAATATGCGATCATCTATTTCTAGCAACTTTGCTAATTAAACTTGTGTGTATGTAGATAAAATACACCTTACACTGGTTGGCAAACGCTGAACCATAATGAATGGATAAAATACTCGCGTGAATCTGGTGCTGCTAATTTGAGCATTTCGCGCAATAGTTGAGTAAATTTTTTGTCTGCCAGGTGCAACTCAGTTAACAATATATTTAGCATTTTCTCTCTAGAAACTGAAAAACGAGAGATAAGCTGAATTTTGAAAAATTGACACTTATCATCCCTTGGTATGATATCAGTCACTTGACTCAGTACTTCTGGTTCCTGATGTGCAGCGAGTACTGTGAAATAGCGTTCTTCGTCAGTGTAAAAAAGCGATTCAATGTGAGTAAACCAGAGCTATGGTTCGTGTTTACAGAAATTTGCCAACCGCGGTCGTCCTGTCGCACCTGCTGAGGGAAATGTTGATGGAGCACCCGGTGAGACAGAGGGCGACAAAGTATTTCGCGTAAAATTTTCCTCCTGTTAAGTTATTTGGGGTCACCAATTGTGGGTATTCAGGTCTCTGACAATAAAGAAATGAAACGAAAGTACTTTTAGAACACCACACTAATTTAATACTGTAAAATAACAATAATATCGCATTAACTCTGCAGACATTTCGTTTGGCTGGATGTCAGAGAATTAGTGAGAACGAATATAGGCTGAACTACAATAGAACTGTACGTAAGTACATTTACTTTCGTAAAGCGAACGCGCCCTTTAATTTAACAGGCGTACACAAATTAACTTTAACTCGTGTGAGGGGAATTTCGTTAAGTTTAAATATCCAATTTTCAGTAAGTATAGTGCGGTAAGAATCGCACATTCCGTAAGAACGCGATGTGTCAAACAGTTAAATTATTATTAAAGATTAAAAGTGTAATGTAAAACTTAAAATGGAATAAAAATGGTACTGTGAATTAATACAAAGCACAAATCTTCAATTAAATCAACTTCCAATTGTTAATTTTTTCACTTTTATTACTTTTTAAAATTTAACACATTAAATGTCATTCGGGCACTGCGAATTAATAGAAGGCACAAATCTTCAATTACATCAACTTCCATTTAATTTTTTCACTTTTACCACTTTTCAAAATTGAAAACATTAAATATCAAGATAATAACTCTTACGGAATCAGATATATATTTAGGCTAAAAGTATCAATTTTTTGTAAGTAAACCGTTAAATTTCGTAAAGTTATTCAATTCTATTGTGGTTCAGCCTTATAATATAAACGTCAAAACAGCATTTTTCGTTTAGTGCCGACTGCCATAATTCATCAGGAAATTACGGTGCTGCCACAAAAATTGTGCAAGTGGTGCCATCTGACATTATAACAAGGAATTATTTTCACTTTATAGTTCTGAACACAAGTGTATGACGTTTCAAAAACACTTTGAAAACTTTCAAAAAACTTTAAATCACAGGCACACGCCACTGTACACAATAAGCGCAAAATACATGTAATTTTGGTTTGTAAAAATTAAAAAATTATTTTTTTATATCAGGGAATTATTTTAGTATTGGAGTAGACGCCAGAAGGACAAAAAAATTAAAAAAATTTAAAAGCTTTTTCATTATAAAAAAAATGTATCTTCTTTTTAATTGTTGTTAATATGAAACAATGTTTAAAAAGAAATTAAAATAAATATCCAAAATAAAATATATTTTAAAAGAAAAATATAAATAAATCTTTATATGTATATGTTACAGTCAAAACACGAAATCCGTCAAACCCCGATTTTACTAGGAAATTCTATGTAGTTCTAACAAAACGCTCTCGGTAATTCTACTTTTAGCTAATATAACACAGTTAAAACTAGAATTAACGAGAGCGCTTTGTTAGAACTAGTATTAACTAATTATGTTGTGAACACTGTTGTGAGAATACTATTTAACCTATTTTCAGTAGTGGTTGTTCTAACTTTTAATAAAGTTTGGTTTTCCATGGATTTTTTTAAAATATACAAGAGCATTAAATTCGGGGATGTGGCATTAAACTAACCCTAATTAAGCTCTAAATTTTGATATATTCAGAAGTTTTCTACCATGAAATGGCGGTCCCAACTTAATTGACGAATAAAAACCATGTGTCACGATCAGGGGTGGATGGGGTGATACAAACTGGCCTGGGAAATTAGAGGAAACGGCCCAAAGAAAATGGCGCCGCAGGGAAAAATTTTGAGGAGTAATAAGAATAATAATAACTCTTTTTCATCAATAATAGTGGCCACAAAGTAAAAATTTCGAAGTAAAAAAATACGGCTACTTATGGAATATTTGATTTTATTCAATTTATTCAATCAAATTTTAAAAAAAAAGTAAAAAAATTAACTAACAGAAAATAAACTCAAAAAATGACTCATTAAAATAAAGATCTAAAACATTAACAACTTTTTTCTCAGTGGAGACGGTTGAGCGAAAGCATTAAATGACATTTTCATTGTCTATTGTACTCAAATTCGCTTTTTCTGTGCTCACCAATATGAAGGCTTCCAAATTTTCATTGGACAATCTATTCCGAAGTCTATTTTTGATAAATTTTAACAAAGAGAAGGAACACTCACATTCCACTTGAGAAATTGGTAACGTCAGAAGAAACTGGTATGCTGTTGCCAATGCAGGATAAGCCTCTTGGTATAAATTACATTTAATAAGAGTTTTATAGCAACAGCTCGCACAATTTCGGCAATTTTTGCTGATAATGTGATTTTCCTCAGAATTGTCCAGATTCGGGAAAAATTCATAAGATTCTTCCAATGTTGATTTTAATGTTTCCCAGTTGTTTGCAAAGGTGAAAATCTCTTCTTGCAATTGCTCAGGTGTTGCTGAATCATTGAACGGCATAATTTTTTGTGAAAGATTTTCCAGAAGATTATTTGGGCTCTTATTCTTTTTTATGTCTTCAAAGTTTTTAGGATCCAAAAAAGAGAGGTTCATGCACAAATTTGTGTTATTTGTAAAGCGTCGTTTCATAGACTCAATCACTAAATCGAACAGAAAATTATATGTTTCAATCCTGAAGCTGTCGTTAGTTGAGTTACGATTGAATCATCGACAGGCGTCTCATCAATATCATCTTTCAATTTTTGCATTTGTGGCGATTCCTAATATATCATTATTATATTATTACATTAGGTATGCCCAAAGATGACAAAACATTAAATAAAAAATCCAGGCCTGTATTTAACTTTTTGGTCCTCATGATGGAATTTCACAGACGAAACGTCAGAATCTAAAACAAATCACCTCACGTCTCACGTTAATCTACTAGAAAAGTGGCTTAAAAAATAATTTTACAGAATTTCGATATCTCTTTTAATTCGATATCTCTATTAATTTTTCCAAAATCATCTATTAGCTCGAACAAAGAACTATCAAAAATGTTTTTGCGCCAAATTTTAAGTCTCAAAACAGTAGCACTTCAGAATAATAATGGCTAGTTAAGAATTCAGGTGTTTCGTGCTTCGTATATGAACACATCTAAATCCGGACACCATGTACTGAGAACTCAATAAAACAATGATTCATTGGGAGTACATGGGAGATGTCCTTGCGTGGAAACAGAATCGTTTTTCTTAAAAAAACTTTCCAACTTGACACATTTCGTTGCCTGCTCAGTCAACCTTTGTTTTTTCTTGTCTCTTTGTTTTTCTGCACGTCCCTTATGTTTTGAACTCGAGGAACTCATTTTGAAAAATATTTCTTTGTATTAGTAGACTGTTCCTATACTAGGAATTCTAGCGCACGGGGCACAGCTCAAATACCATGTTGCCATGCACTCTTCATTCAATGCTAATTCCAAGAAATGCTGTAAGCCCCAAATGTCGAGTATTGGTATTATTTTAGCAATAATATCGTTACATTTTTTTTTGTCGTGTAAATTCGCGCAACAAAGCATAAACTACTGAGGACCCAAGTTGTTTAATCATCTTCCGGAGTCAATAAAAAATATAAAAAATCCTAAAGCTTTTTTAAAATCTGTGAAAAGTATTTTAATTAATATGTGTTGTTATTTTGTAAATAAATTCTTTAATACTGATTTTGACTTGTGATGATATTTATTTGTGTTGTTGTTATTTATATTTATTGTTTGCATATCGTTTTTTTATGTGTGGCTTTTGTTTTTGGGCTATTTTAATATTTTTATTTTTTTTTTGTACCTGACGTTTAAAGTAATGTTTATAACTTAATAAATTTATCTATCTATAAATATTAATTTTATCTAGGTTAAAGTTTTGACTTTACCGACCCAAATCTATTTTTTTTTTTCAAAAATTTTATTTTAAAATAAATGTGTTGGTTTAATACTACCGGCCCATATTTTATAAATCTCACCGGCCCACGGGGAAAATTCCATTTTCCCCCCTGGGCCCATCCACCCCTGGTCACGATAGATGACGCTGTTGTCGAGATTTAAAAAACTGCCTGAGAACGCCTCGACGTGCAAAACTGAAAATTTGTACATTTGTACATTTTACATGAAAATTGCCGAATTCTTCGTTCGATGAAACATAAAATATACTATTTTCTCAGTAAAATTCTTAGTTTATCCTATTTCCCTGGATTTTAATTATCTTGTTTTAATGTGGAATAAATTGAGTTTTACGGATTACATTTTTCGGTTCTTGTTTATGATGTGAAAGGGCCTTAAGATCGCACTCTCACTTGTTTGGTACACTCATTATGGAGGAAGAATTAAGATTTCATCTTAAATAAGTCATAAAGCCTAAATCTATCGCTTCCACAGAAAAATGAAGTTAAAACAAATTGCAGCCAAATATGTTTTCTTTCTTATGGTTGTAAACAAAAATTGCATATAAAACAAATTTATGGAAATTATAGTGTTTGAATAAAATACAAGCTACTTTTATATATAAAACTCCTGCAGTAAGACAAGGCAGAAATGCTTTGATGTTCGCCTGCTAACCGGCCTGCTACTCCCTTTTTCAGACTTTTTGTCATGGCTTGCATATTTCGGGGGCTACGGACCAATCGGGCAACTCCTTCCTTGGGTTGCTATACAAAAAAATCGTGTGTTACTCTCCTACATATATGAATGCATTCATGCACACTTATGCACACGTCAGGCTCGCTCTAGTAAAAATTTGAAATATTCAATTTAACTAAAAATATTCATTTTGATTTTTGTCGTCATTTGAATTTAGGATACAAGGTGGAATTTGGATTTTTTGTAGTATAACTGTCCCGGTACCTGGCTGTCTGCAAAAAACATGTAAGAAAATCGACTATATTGCTTCTGTTGCACTTGAGAGCTTCCTTCGGCTCTCTCCCTGTCTGATTGTTTGAGAGCTTGCAATATGTCGAGCTGTATTATTGCATGTTCTTCATTTATTTTGAGCCAATATTAAACAGCTGCAAACATTTGCAGAGCTGGGTTTATAATTCTAAAATATACAAAAATGAAGTCCTGCAAATTCAAAATTCCAACAATCCTGACAGTTTAATTTGTTCAAGATATTAGTTATGTAGGTTATTCCGGTAAAAGTCTAGGGGCTTTCATGAATCTAAACTATACGCACGTTTTTATGAAATACATAATTTAACATCATATTCGGAATTTTAAATATTTCGAAACTCCGTTTGAAAATGTTGATATTGTTACGTGCAATAGAAAGAGACAACTGGTGACATCTACTGGCAATGGAGAGGAAACCACTTCAGGTTCGGAGAATCGATTATTATTACAGGAAAGTTCAGGAATAGAACAAATAGAATAGTCAAGGAGCTTTTGGAATAGAACACTCCAGAATTATCCGGAGAGTTTCTAGGGTATAAATAAATAAATAGTTGTCATCGCCAAAGAAAGAGTCTTGTTTTAGACGTTGCAGTGACAGCAAGCGAAAGTAATAAAGATGCGAAAGAGTGTAATTAGATTGTGATAATTGAAAGTACAGTGTTAGCGATAATTAGAGTTGAGTTGATTAAATGAATGTTTGTGAACTTTATATGATTTAAGTGTAATAAAGAACTTATATTTTAATTATTTAATATTGTGTTTTAAATAGCGAACCAAAGGCACGCAACAATATTTTCAAGATTTAATTTTTCGACATTTTTTTAAAATTTCAATTCTGAATTTCTTCACTGTACACGGGAAAACAAATATTCATGGTCCTGTTGAATGAAAAACGGAAGAGATCGATTGTTATAAAGAAAATGTTTTAATCACTTTTTAAATCTTTGAATTCATTTAATATTGTTACGTTACATACATTGTGTTGCATACCACGTAATTCTGGGTGAGTGAAGCATATGTTACATATTATTTTGTTGGCGGAAATAAAAGTAGTTTATTATTAACAATAGTTCCAGTTACTAATGTGCAAAATTAACTTGAATTCCAAACATAAAAACATCGAAGCTTTTAAAATGTTTTAATCATATCAATACTGGTTCAATATTGTAAATAATGTCAGCTATGATTGATAATATGTAAACTATAGAAAGAACATAAACATGCACAACAAACATTCATAAACTAGACTTTTAAGGTTAAAAATTGAGCTTACAACTTATTTGTGCGCTTTCATCGTTACAAGAGGGAAAATAATCTGCCTCGTTAGCTCAGTGGTAAGAGCAGTCGCCCGGAAAGCGGAAGGTCCCGGCTTCAAACCCCGGACGTAAGCAAAATAAAATTGGTCTCTGAAAAACTCACACGATAAAATTTTGATGTTTTCTGAAAAAATTATAACAACCGATCCTTTTCATAACAATTTGTTGGTGAAAAAGTGGTAAACAATTATTTTTAATTTTGTTGGATGAAAGTATTTCCTAACAAAATTAAAACAAGTAAGAAAGCTAGAATTAGTTTAAGACCAATTTTTATGATACCCTAGATGAATGACCGTATGTAATTTCGTATGGTCACCCATCTGTACAAGTTTGATTTTTGAAGTGCTTTTTCGCATATATTTCTAGAACTGTTCATCGAACAGGAAAAATGGCTATAACCAATTTCATAAGATTTCATATTCTGACATTTGCGCTCGTTCTTGATGTCCTTTTACGTCCAGTTGATTTAGCGGGCATTGCGTTTCCAGTCTCCTAATTTCGCACTTGGCACATTTCGGCTCCCCTGCTATATCTGTGTTTAGGGCGTAACAGTAAGAAGAAAAACGAAAAACTTTCTGAGACACTCTTTACTTGGTTAAGATTTGAAAAGATTTAAGCTATATGTCGCACCTTGGCAACAAAAGTGACACAACTCAAAAATCACAATACAAATTTCTGCTCTGTTAACATTTCAACGTAAGAATATTTTATCACCCTTAAACAACAAAACATAGTATGTTATGGTTGCAGGCCCACACGATGTAGTATTAAGCATCGTGTGTGTGCAGCAACTTATGTCTAACTCACACGGCTAATGTGCTGCCACTTTTCGTATCTGCTGTGTGATTGACAGCTGACGGCGGGGCATTCCATAAAAAGAGTTCTGAGGGGAAGAAGAAGAATCGAAGAAGCCGGAAAGCTGACGAGAGGTGAACAAAATAAACAAAATTTGCTTTGTCTCTACGACCGCGATGTCACATCGAGAAGCTTTGGAAGAACTTAAAAGTCAAAATCAAAGTGTATTTATTTTCGAACCCCTGCTTAAAGCAACGTATTACGTTGGGCTCTACGACAATCAATTAGAAAGAATTAGATTAGTAAGTAATATAAAGCAAACAAACAAAAATTAATGTAAAGTGAACTTACTGTCATTAGTCGGCGCTGACCAACATAGTTGAAAAGTTTTCATTACACACTTTAGTTCAAGAAACTTACAGTCATTATTTTAATTTTGATTTCAATTTTATTTTTAATGTTAATTGTGATTCTAGTTCTAATTAATTTTTTTTTTTTTTATTTTATATTATTTTAATTTTAATTTTGGTTTTGATGTTAATGTTAGTCGTTGAATTTATATTTGCCCGTCTGTTCAATAGATACTAATTTAAAAGATTGTCAATCTTGTAGTATCGTTTACCAGAAAATATATTATTATTATTATTATTCGGCGAAGACCAATACGTCGATCTACAATAGTGAAGTTTAACAATTTTTTATTATTGCAAAAGGAACTTACACGTGACCACTAGGCATATCTATAAAGAAGAAATTTAATAACATTTTATGTTATATTGGCATACAAGAGAAATTACAGTGTCCATGACGACCTAGAAATATAGCTGTAAGAGTGAAAGTTAGAAGACATTTAGGATAGAGATTAGTATAAGAAGAACTTACCGCTTGCTTCGGCAATGGCCCCAGCAATATCTACGAGAGCCAACTTTAAAAGATTTTAGTATGTTGAAGTACCTTATCGGGAACGCTATGTTACGTTATGTTACGCGCTTTAAATCGGACTAAGTGGGCGTCCAATTACTCGTTGACCCAGAAGGCCTTTTGGGTAGAACCCAGCGATAGAAACTTTTTTTCCTTTTTGACACCTTTGCTCAAATCAGATTACTACCACGTAGGTTTCTCCCTAAGAAGGAAATCTCTCAAAAGTTATGTGCGAACTAGAATATGTAACTAGTCATATAGGTTTCATATAAGTTTAGTGTGATGTGCGATATCGAGTAGACGTTTCTTCAACCGCTCCTGTAAATTTTCCATGTCACAATATTACCGCGTTTTTTTTTTTTGCGTAAGCATACTTAATTATTGGCATACTGTTTGCTCGAATGCGTGTTGTGTTAAATTTGTATAAATATCTTCAGTAATTGTGTATTCTTCGTTAAAATAATGTCGTCTAAAGGCTCGGCAAAGAATCGAAATGCCAGCGCTGATAGCTGCATTGTAGGTTCCGACACCTGCGTGCAAACACGGAGTGGCCCTAAACAGCGAATAACTTCTCTTCCGTCTGACCCTCTTGAGAATAAATTAATAAGTAAACTTGAGGAACTATTAAATGAAAAATTGTCCGAAATGGAGTGCCGATTAATGAAAAAAATTCAGGGTTTATTTGCAAATTACGATCAACGAATTCAGACATTGGCTGACCAAGTAGGGCAAGATAGATGTGAGACGCTTTCCGGGGCAATGAACATCTGCAAAATGAACATCTGCAGAGTGATCAACTGCAATCTGATGTTATTATTAAAGGTGTACCTTTCCTTATTAGTGAAAAACCTGTTGAAATTGCAAAAAAAAATCTGTTCTTTGGTAGAACACATACCATCTCCATACGCTGACGCTTTCAGAATCAAATCTAACGGAAATACCGCAAGGTCATCGATTGTTTTAAAATTGTCTAGTGCAGCTGAACGGCGCTCATTTATGCAAAAACTTCGCATTAACCAGAGTCGTTTAAAATTAAAGGCAATCGACAGTGGCTTTTCTTCTGACGGCCGAGTCTGCTGCTTCGAGAGTTTATCTCCTTGATCCAATGCAATTCTGCAACGTGCTCTTAGCTTACGTCGAAAAAATCTGATATCATCTGTTTACACTAAAAATGGTATTGTGTATGCCCGCAAAAATGATTCACAAAGGCCGTTCAAAGTGATTAACCTGTGTCAACTTGTTGATTTGGATGCAAAGTTTCAGGGCGTTGTATAAGAAGGTTATGCTAGTAATTTATTTTATTTTTTTTTCTCTTAATTTTGATTTGATTTTATGTTTCTTTCTTTTTGCATTGTTACTATAACAATGTTTTTTTTTAGTATTTAAAATTTGTTTTCTTTGGTTAATTTTATAAATGATTCTCCATTTCTTTTGGTTAAATTGTGTTTTTGTCATGTTGATTGGAGTTATTGCTCGGTGTCCCAGGTTGCCTTCTAATGTAAAAATCTACTCATATTTCCGGATTAAATAGTACGAGAACGTTGCTCAACATATTTTCCCAAAAAACAAATGGCTTTAACATCTGCCATTTTAATGCAAGAAGCCTTATACCAAAGATTACTGAAGTGCAAGAAATTTTTTATAGCAGTAATGTGCATTCGATATTCATCTCCGAAACTTGTCTTAATAAGAGTATTTTATCTAACTCGATTGCAATTCCTGGATATAAGTTGTTTAGGCGTGATCCTGAATGTCAGATCGGAGGAGGAGTTGCTATTTTTGTAAAGGATTGATTTAAATCCAAAATTATTAAAAGATCCATTGAGGGTGGCATTGAGTTTCTGGCGGTTGAGGTGAATTGTGCTACAGACAGAGAAATTGCTTCTTATTAGTGTTTATTGCCCGCCAGGTACATTTAATCTTGGCAATGCTGTGGAACTAGGTAATTCGCTGTCCCATTTCTCACAGACATATACCAATATAGTAGTTGGCGGAGAATTTAATATAAATCTCTTACGTAACAATAGCACTGCGGACTGCTTTTTACACTTCTTTCAATCGTGCTTTTTACAGAATATTAATAACGGCTTACCTACTTACTACAATTGTAATAATCCCCAGCTTTTGGATTATTTCTTTGTATGTGATACCAATAATGTCCTTTTTCATAATCAGATAACATCGCCTAGTATATTTGATCATGACTTTATTTATTTGTCTTACAACATTTGCTTCTCACCTTTGCCTAATATAATTAAATTCCGTTCTTACGATAAAGTTGATGTACAAAATTCGCTTGAGGAAGCTTTCACCGTTCCTTGGGTTTGTATTCAGGACTCTTCTTCAGTCGAGGAGCAATTGAATATTTTTTATGGTTTCATATCATATCTTCACGACAAATATGCATCTTTATATATAAAACGGATTACGCCAAATCGTATTCCATGGTACTCTCGTGAAATCGAGTGTCTAATTGCTGAAAGAGAACTACTTTTTCGCAGGTACAAGAGATGTAAGTCGGAGGAATGTTTCTCCAGGTTCAAAGCAATTAGAAATAAGACGAGCACTGTAATTAAAAGGACAAAGAAGATCTATTTCAATAACATATTAAATTCATCGCTGCCTTCTAAGAAACTGTGGTCTAATTTGAAGCGGTTTGGCGAATGCGGAAATGGTTTGCCACCTTGTGACTTGAATACTGATGATCTTAATATTTATTTTACTACACCCTGTAATATTTCCTCAACACAACCCGCCCCTAATATCAGTTTGAACTGGGAAGGTCACAGCAGCTTCAGTTTCCGATGTGTATCACATGAAGAGGTTTTCAAGGCATGCATGTCCGTTAGGTCAGCAGCCACCGGGTCAGATGATATTGCACCATCATTTTTCAAATAGTTATTGCCCGTAATTCTTGACAGTTTAGTTTATATTTTTAACTCTTGCCTCACTTTCTCTGAGTTTCCCCAAATATGGAAAAATGCTGTTTTTATACCTTTGGCTAAATGTTCTGCACCAAAGTCAGCCTCTGATTATCGGCCAATAAGCTTACTTTGTTATCTTAGCAAAATTCTCCAGAAATTAATGAGCTCACAGATTCTTCAGTATGTGTCGGATAATAAGCTCATTTCGAAATGGCAGTCCGGTTTTCGTTCTGACCATAGCAGTGAAACTGCCTAGTTGAAAGTTTCTACTGATATACGCAATTCACTCGACAGTGATTTGTTAACAGTGTTAGTACTCCTCGACTTCACTAAAGCATTTGATTCCGTCGATCATAGTTTACTTTTATCGAAACTGCAAAAAATGTATAATATTTCTCATTCCTCTTCTAGAATGATTTCAGATTTCCTTTTCAACCGCTCTCAGCACGTTAAAGTTGGGGATGCTAAATCGAAGTGGATTAGCGTCAAATGTGGTGTTCCTCAAGGCTCAATTCTTGGGCTGCTTCTCTTTAGCTTATTCATAAATGATCTGCCTGATATTATTGAAGACGTGAACATCCACATGTATGCTGACGATGTTCAGATATATCTATCTCGTCCAATTGGATTAATGGAGGACTGCATACATCGAGTTAACCGTGATTTAATAAATATATCTGATTGGGTCACTAGCAACCGACTCTTGTTGAATCCCCGGAAGTCTTCTTGTATGGTCTTCTATAGGAGTGATCTTGTGTTTTCAGATCTTCCCTCTATATATCTCAATGGAGTACTTTTGCCTTATGCCAGGAAGGTTAAGAACCTTGGTGTTTTTTTCAATAGTAAATTGGAGTGTTGTGACCATGTTAATTCCTTATTACAAAAGATATATGGCGGTCTTCGATTACTTCGTCTGTCGAGTAGTCTGCTCCAGGTTGAGTTAAAGCTAAAGCTAGTTAAGGCACTGCTAATTCCACATTTCACTTTCTGTAGTACAATTTATTCGCGGCTTGACTCTGTGTGCAGTCGTAAGTTAAATGTAGCTTTTAATGAATGCGTACGTTTTGTTTATGGTTTAAGACGTCACGATCACGTTTCTGCTTATAGAAATTCTGTACTAGGATGCTACATAGAAATTAGATCATTAGTTTTCCTACGAAATTTGATAATCTCTAAGTTTCCTTCGTATTTATTTAGTCACTTGCAATTCTTGCATTCGTCCCGTCATGTAAGTCTTCTGATTCAATAACGTGCGTTGTTGGGCAACGTTCTTATTTTTCCGTTATTTCTCGTATATGGAATTCCCTTCCGGTTAACGTTAGAGGGTAATCTCGGACATCTGATTTTAAGAATGAGCTGAAGCGTTTCCTGGATTCTTCCTAATCTAAAATGTGCCGATGACACAATTTTGCTACGTAGCTTAGAATAAAATTAAATTCTGGTCTTTTCAATTTTATTTTCTATTTTTAATTTTTCTTTATTATTTTGTAGATTTTGTTTTTTTTTCAATCTATTTTGATCTCTCAGTTAGTTACAATTATTATATTATTATTATAGTTTTATTTGTTCTTAAATTTATTTTTATTTTTTTTTTCTCTTATTATATTATTATTATATTTTGAATTCCCCATTTTCACTGTACTATAAAAAGATGTAATCTTTTGTACCAATCCTCTAATAAATTATTATTATTAATTATAAATTATAGGTTAAATGTAATGATCCAGAGCAGACCTGCTAAAGCTACGGGGTGATATTAAGTACAAAATAAATAAAAAACATTATAGTTTTGGATTTCAAATGCTAGCTGTTCATGACAATCTGTGCGTTTCTGGTGATTTTAATTTGTCTGATATAATGTGGTCGATTACTGGTGATGAAGAATTGGTAACTCCATCAAATGTTACCTCCGACATAAAATGCTTAGTGATTGATATATTTAGTGGCCGCAACCTTGCTCAAATTAATGATGTGGTAAATTTTTGGACTTAATATTTTTAAGTGATAACTGCTCGGCTACATTAGTTGAATTAAATTTTCCATTAGTGAAGTGTGATATCCACCATAAAGCTTTGATTATGTATTTAAAATTTATAATTTAGACAAAATAATTAGTAATACTTCTGTAGTAGAATATAACTATAGGAAAGCTGATTTTGTGGCTATAAATGAGTACTTAAATATTTATAAACTGGCTTGATATTTTTCTGATTCTTCTGTAGAGGAAGCATACAGTTAATTTTGAAATGTAGTTCAAAAGGGGGTATACATAGATATGTTCAAGTTAGATATGGATATAAATCTTCACACCCAGCATGGCTTTATAAGTCGCTATTACGTTTAAAAAAATGCCAATTTAAAGGACATAAACAATATAGACCAGTCAATAGGAACTAAATAAGGCCTTTTTCCTGCAAAAGGTGGGATAATTGTGATTTTTATACGTGTTATTCAGTTCCGGGCACGATGAAAAATCCAAGTTTAGATCCTTGGGAGCTCCGCGTAATCCGCCATCTTGGATTAAAGGTACAAAAAATTGGTTTTTTCAAAATTATTCCTCAACAGTTGATCCAACGATAAAAATGTAAAAATATAAAGTTAAAGAAGACCAAATTCCCTAAATTTTTAAGTCTGAGGTGTAACGAATTACAGTGGTGGAAACGTGAACATTCTTCCAAAAAAATGTATATATATACAGGGTGTTTCGTCTATGGTGGTCCATAGGACAGGAGGTGATAGTAGTCAAAGAAAAAATTGTACGGAAAGGGGGGGCCAGTATCTTAACCATTTCGGAGTTACAGGGTGATTAAGAACATTTGCCAGTTTTTCACAAAATTCCCAGTATTTAAAAAAGTACAGAGTGTGCGGTCACTTACAGAGTTTTATTTCATGCAGAAATTCATGACCTTTCCAACGACTGCTCGACCAGCCCCGTACTCCTTTCCACTCAGGAGTTGGGTTGGGCTAACCAGATAAGATTAAAAGGGACATCACAAATACGTGCCAGCTGATGTCATAGGGAGGATGGGGCACGGCCATCGAGAATTACCATCATCTAGTGCTCATCAGTCATCGCAGGTAAGACAAGGCTAAGTCTCCTTTAGCGCATGAGGTGTGTGGTTTTCGTTTTCGCTCGTAACTCCCTTTAGGCAGTTTTTTTGTTTATGGCGCCATACTCCCCACCCCACACTCTCCCCAATTAGTTCGAGGTGCTAGCATGCCGACCCTTATGAAAACCTATCACGGAGTGATCTGGCAGCTCATGCTGGCAGAGAGGACTTAACGTCCTTCGTCCATCACTCAAGTCAAGTTCCATAACATCTTGAGCGTGAATTACAATTACGACTGATCTGTGGACGGCGACTTGATTTTAAGTCGAAATCGACGCTGAGGTGAAATTTGTAATTAAATTAAAGCTTCAACTGCTTAACAAACCAGAAGTCCCGACTTCTGTGATTGAACTGAAGTTGGCCGCAGCCAAAACCACCATTGCAATTTGAGAAAAGTTTTGTTTCAGTCGCAGTCGCAGTCGCAGTCGAAGTTGCAATTGACAAAATCAGGAAGTTTTTGTACAATTTGCAAGAGGGGGTCGTAATATCACGACTCGCCATATAAAACTTTTCAATATACGAGATGCATAGGCGTGTATTATTTGAAATAAAATTGCTTTGATTAAAGAGTTAGAATTGAGGCATACATACTTCAGTAATGCTGGTAGTCCTGGCCTTCTCTGGAAGTGGATGGTTTTGGAACGCTTGAGGCTGAAGGTTTCTTGAAAGGAGGTAAAGTAGGGTTGGTTGTGTAGACTTTTGTTGTTTTGCTCTAAACAACATCTGGTAGCTTGATTTGCTTGTCTAATTAGTCCAGTCCAGTGAGCTTGGAGCTTCTATCATTATCAGAGACTTTTTTTTTCAATATATAGGTCAAGTAATCATCCAATAATTTGAGTGCACTTGACATTGGCTCTGACTCTAAAGGCAAGAGATGGAGAACATTCTTCTGCGTTAGCAGATTTTCATTAATTGTTAAAGTTCAGGCTCACGAGAACTTAGTAACTTGTGAATGCCTCGTATCGAAAGCCCTATGTGCATTGTATAATGTGTAAAATTGTGTATCCATACACAAATACGATGTTGCGTAAAACTAAACAAAATCTAAGAAAAACACACGAATCGTATTATAAAGTTAATTAGCCGGATAGAGATTCTATGTAAATAAGGCATTTCTTATATTCCGTATACGGTTCCTTGAGTCCTGCACAGTGGCGGATACAAGGGGGGGGGCGATCGGGGCGATCGCTCCACTATAACTCTAATATCAACATTTATACTCTAATCAAATAAAATGAGAAAATATATGTATATAAAAAAAATCTTTTTAAAAAAGACTGCTTCCAAATCCACACTAAAAAATAGAAAAAAAAATTTTCCTTCACAAAAGTTCTTAGAGTTTCTCTTCATTTTATATTTTAATTAACTATTGAAATTATATTAACATTTCTTTGTGTATAAAATTTAAAAATTTCAAGGTACAAAAAGTCTGAGCAATCTGATGTTTTCAAAAAATTGGTATATTTGTATTTAATGGAATATATCATCTGTTATTGGAAAGTCGTAAGTGCATATTTTATGATTTTAGTAAATCAATTTTTAAATTTTAACCATTCAAAAATAAAAACTGTATGATAGAAGTTTTTCGCTTTGCTTTGTTTCATTGATGTTCCAATTAAATGATAAAAAAAAAAAATTACGAGATATTGTATAATAATTATCATTAACTAATATAAACCTGAAGAAAAAACGTATATGCCAAAATAAATCTTGTAAAATTAATTACTAGCGCGTAAGATTTTCTAAAGGAGATTGAATAAATAAATATTAATGTTATTTTAAGGTATCAGATAACTCAATGCATTCGAATAGACTGTAGAAATTCTTAATAAAATCATACTGCATACTCTACTACTCTTCTTCAATCAATTATAACATTTTTTCAAAAATTTATTAATTTATTTTAGTCTAAATAAAGCCTGACAATATGTTTTATCCTGCTTAGACAAAAAAGGCGGCAAATCTTTTATGTTCTTATTTTTTTTCTGTGGCTGGAAGATAGTATTTTTAGAGTTCGAAGAAAACCTTTTTCTGGTCTCATTAAGAAGTTCGCTTTAAAGATACGATCAATCTCCCGGTTGAAGTATTATATTTCAGCTTAAAGAGATCACCTGTTCCAAAAAGTAAAATCGTCAGTTTTGAAAACGGATCGCTCTGAAAATTAAGCTTAGCTGTTCTTTTAGCAAAACATTTGAGACCACTTGAGTTTATTTCGATTACTCGTAAAATCACATTTCAATATTTCATGTTCCTTAAAATCCTGAGCAATGATAGTGGGCTGTGATTTCTGAATGCTTCAAATATTTGTCTAACACAGTAACATTGTGAACGCTATTCACTTTCTAGATTTGCAATGACGCGGTTCTGAAAACTTTTGAGTAACAGACTTGTTTTGTTTGTTGTCATTCAAAAGTTGCAATATAGCTGTCGAAGTTTATCTGTTTTGGTTTTGAGGGATACATGAATCATTCCACCGAAATATATGTTCGCCACGTGAGCCATTCAGTACAATTTGTGTCAATAACTTTTTAAGAACTGATACTAAATCATTGCTTGAACGGCCGCTAAGTACTTCTGTCCACACGGCACAATATGTTCTGTTTTTTTTTAATTTGGTAAAATAATGTGGCAGTTAGATTATACGTTCAATTTTCGTTTATAATAAAACATCGAAGCAAATATCTTTGGTAAATTGAAGATACTCTGCAAATCGTATCATATAACAATAGTATTGGGGTCAGTGTTCGTTCCATCAACTGGTTTTTTACTATTTTGTAAAATTTTAACGAAGTATATGCATCTTAAACACTAAAAATATATCAGTGTTCAAGTATATATTCCACAGACAAAACAATGTGAAGATGGGTTCGATTCTTTATCTTTGACCCATTGTTCAACGGTACGGGTTATTGATAATGTTTTATGGGCACAAGAATAATTATCAATTACTGCGAGGTTATCCTGAATATAATTAAAATGTTCACAATACAATTTCCAAATATAAAAAAATTGCAGAGCAGATAATCAGTTATATTAGCTTACTGCCATTCCCCGTTATATCTGTTTGAATTTAATTCGAGTCCCAACTTGCTTAATAGCAGGAAATAACAAATCTAAATGATGTGCGTTCATTGACGTTAAAATATCGATGTCTATTTTACATTGTATATGTTATGAAAAATTCTTTTATATGCACTCACGTTATTTTTTATTATAGATACCTACAAGCCTTTAAAATATCTATAATATTCCTCAAAATTCTATTAATCGAATTAACTCCATTAAGTCGAACAAATCGTTTGTAACTATTTCCACTGATTGTACTTCCCCTACTTCCTTTATTTTACCTATGTAAATTAAAAATAAGACTTTCCACACTCATCTTTCACCTTGCATAAATAACTTCATAGTTAAGTGCGCGTATTCTTAACTATGAAGTTATTAGCAAGATCTGTGTATCGAAGATAATTTGTTACTTACTTTATCAGTTTCCGTCATTACGCCCGACTTACAAATTGAAGTTTTGTCGATCAAGTTCTACTTTGAAATGCACCCAATTAGTAGCAATCTGATTGATACAGCTAGTAGCTGTACTTCATTGTCCGGGTATGCAAGTATTTTTATTAAGTTTACGAAAGTGAATGTAATACTACACAATCTCTCTCTAAAGAATATGTTCGAAATAATCGCAATTTTAACACTTTATATTATCAAAAAAAATTCACATTTCGTGAAAAGATTCGACAATCGTAAACGTACGTGCGTTGCTTTTTTACGAAAGGCTTTATAAATTTTTAAAATATGTTTGTTAAAATGCGTTATAAATCCTACAAAAATCCTAAAGATTTTAAGTAATTTTCTCCAATACTACGAAAATCTTTGAAATCGAGAATTAACGACAGTTTTCTAAATACTTTATTGTATTATTGTTTAAAATTTTGTACAGGTGTATCAAACTTTTGTATTGTTTCAAATTCAGTCTGTCATTTCACTACTCTATGTATGATATAACAATACTAACAATGAGCTCATGGAATCTGTAGCCAAGTAATATACGAGGTGTGATCAAAAAATTCGGTGAATGAATGTTTATAGCAGCAAATTCTGGTGCTATATCCATTTGAATCTATCCATCTGATAGCCTGATTCTTTCAGAAAGTCAATGTTAAGGTTAAACAAGTTGTGACTTGTTAGTCGGGTTCCAGAGTGGGAAGAGTTTACCGTGTCTGTCGCACATTATGGACTTCGAACAACCTGTTAATATGACATTTTGTTTTAGTTGGAAGAAAATACAAAGTCGCTCAAAAATAGTTAAAATCAGTATATAGAGATAATAAACTGACTCTGAAGACTGTCTAAAAATGATTTGAGGGATTTAAAACCAAAAATAAGTGAGTGGAAAACGAGCAATGGTCGGGACGTCCTTGGTCCTCAAAAACACACGAAAACGTGCAAAAACTGGCAAAACGGATTCATTCAACCAGAGTTTGGGGTAGAACTGAACATCTCGCTTGAGTTCATGATAAGCCAGAAAAATGGTTCAATGGCTTCCTCTTTCATCACGACAACGCTCCGTGCCACACCTCGCTCTCGATACGCGAGTTCTTTGAAAAAATTAAACCCTGTCTGTCCGCATCCACCGTAACTCTCCGAACACCATGCGACTTTTGGCTCTTATCAAAAATAAAAACTGCACTAGAAGAAAAACGTTTGAAACCTTTTTCGACATTTAGAGGGTCACGACAGAGCAGCTAAAGGCCGTTCCTGAAGAACCCTTCCAGAAATGCTTCCAATCCTGGAAATAACGTTGGGATAAGTGCATCGCTAGCCAAGGAGAGTACCTACTTTGAAAGAAAATAATTCCCCCCTGAGCAAATGTCTGTATTCGCCCTTAGTCCTGCAGTAGTTATGTTTTAGACGATGTAACTTTCTATAATGAGGGTAATGTGTTACTTTACACAATTAACCATTTTATCATAGACATTTTACTCGGGCGGACTTCATTTTTATCAATTTACGAATGAATAGCAAATAATTAAAAGAGGTGAAAAAGGTCTCGAGCATATAATGATGACTCATTCTGCTCTAAATCAGCATATAACCGAAATACTTCAATTTCTTACTCACTCGATTCTCGGGAAGAGGGTTGAGAAGTGGTGTACGCATTGTGATGTGGGAATGAGATTTTGGAAGTAGTTATATCGGCCACCCTTAAGAGAAGGACTTGCTACATTTCCTACTCGGGAGCCATGAAGTACAGGCTCACACTTATACTATTATACTCTCATGGAGGAGGGACTATGAGGACAGGTCCTACAGCCTAAAACTATCGCTACAACAGAAAAATAAAGATATAACAAATTGCAGCTCAATGTTTCGCTTTCTAACGGCATTAAAAAAAATAGCACGTAGAACAATGCAAATTACGGTTTGAAGTTTTTCAAGCATGTAAATTTAGCACTCGTAAGGCCGTATTCGACAATCTTATGGTAGCATATGAGTGAGTATGCTTTGGACGTGAAGTCCACCACCACTCACCTTTACTTACTGAGAGCACCGATGTCCTGAGCTCGTGCCATCGCCCCATCCCCCCTGCGAAACTGCGGGCACATCTGATAGGCAGTGTCCTAATGATGATGACCTGAAAGAAACGGAATAGCGAATCTAGTCAACCTGCATTGTAACAGCGGGCTCCAGGAGAGTAGAGGAGAAACTGGATATGTACTTAATACGTCCTCATTACCTTATAAATGGCAGGTATATTTCACGATTGTATAGGAAATGAGAGTTACAAAAACTAATAGCTTTGGGTACACTAGAATCATTTTTAGTAGGTGAAAAAACATTTTTCGAAACTGGGTTTCTTGAAGAAAAAAATTTTTTTTTCCGTAATCTAAGAAATATTGTGCAAGTATTATACCATTTTAGAATCCTTATTAAATGCTTCAACTTTTAAAGTTACTTGCCAAACTGGCGTAGTACATTTTTTTTCATTACAGTCAGTTAAAGTTGGGTGAAATATGAATTTTCTATTCTTGGTTCGGCATAATGTGACATCTTCTTCCAAGCTGGAACAGTTGGCTTAGAATTTAAAGCAACAGGTTACATAAGCACTAATCGGGACGGGATTACATAAGAAAAATAAAATTGAAAAAAGTAAAGATTTGTAGCAACAAGAGCTAAAAAACCATCACAGGGTGTACATTTTCTCGAAAACAAAAGGAATGATTCCCGCTGACAAACTGTATGTCTAAAACAACTCTGTCCGAACTCATGACTTTTACTACAGAAAGAAATCTCAAACAGATATATATATATACATTTTAAGGCCTTATATATGTAGACTGACTATTATACGGTTTCTCAAAACATAATATAACAATTTTCAACACTATTTAACAAATACAATTACTACCATAAAATTATATACATTTTTTTTCGTATAACAGTTGTCTTATTTATGATTCTTTTAATTTTTTCAGTAATGTCATTTACTAGAATATTTTATTTATCTAATTGCAATAAATTAATAAGTACCAAATCTTATAAATATTACATTCTGGTGCTCTTAAAGCCGTAAGGATAAGAAAAACCATTTTGCTTAATTACTCTTTTATCAAATGTAAATCTAATTCTCTGTTTCCGGTTCAGATACAACCACTCAGGGTAGTTTTCGTTTAATTTTACATTTATTTTCTACAGGCTCGGTTTACACATATGTTCGTGTTTTTCCCATAACGTTCCAGCTCATTTGTGAGTCCACCCAAAAATTCAGATGTTTCAAACATTTTTTCATTCGTTTTTTCAGTACGCTATCAGTGTTGCAGTATAAAAGACGATTTTGGATTTTTTCTAGTACTCCATATAATTTCATACAAGCATAAGGTGTCGAAAATGCCCATATAGGAATATTTACATAACCAACTACATCTTGATTTTTCTGAATATGTCGCCAGTTAACCCATAATGTATCATTATTTATTACATAAATGGATGATAATTCAATTTCCGGGCTTTCAATAAAGTCAGAAAGATCTTTAAAACTAGTTACAACAGTTGTCTGCATATTTTCCTCTCTTTGGACAATTTTCCCTACAAAGAATTAAGACCGGAATATTTTATAATTTTTGTTTTATCTGAAAGAATATTTTCGTATTTTTCATACTGTTAAACATACGGTTCTCTTTCAACTTCAGTATTACCACTGAGCATACAATAAATAGAGAACTCAGATCAAAGAAAAATATTTCGAAGTTCGCAACGTATTCTGTGGCTCCCACACTCTCAGAAAGAAGAGACAAGAAAGTGGTAGGGAGGGATCCGTCTGTTAAAGCAGCTCTCTTTGCGTTCTTTCCTTTTTCATATTCGCGGCATTTCGTGGCTCGCGCGCGCAAGAGAGAGTTATGGGCGGGCTAAACGTAAAATAATGTAGGCAGCACGAGAGCAGGAAATTAAGCAGAATCAGCAATCAGGTGGTATGCCGTTTTCGTATGCACCATATCGATTCTGACGATTTGTTTATTTTTCTTCAAAGACGATTGCTACCGGAACAAATTAAGCAAAATAATCCTTCTTTTGGGATTCTCTGTAGTCGGGAAAATAATATTACTCTCAATTTTCGTGTAAGCAGCTCATTTAAGACATAATATTTTAATTCACGGCATTATTTTTAGAATAATAAATTTAATAAAAAAACGTCTTTGGAATCACAAAATTAAAATCTATCAAAATTCAAGATAGCGGAGCTAAAATTACTACCGAAAAAGCTAAACTTCAAGGGATTTCGGTGTCGCTCTTTTCGAATCTGCCATCAATATTTCCAAATTTATAAATAAAAAAAATTCTTTCTTAGGGTATGAATTAATGGAAATTGATGAAAAAAAAGAAATATTTCATTTAATTAAGAGAGATTGTCCTGAATTAAAATCCTCATAACCATTTCCTAATCCTGAAATAATAAAGTCGTCAATAAATGTAAATAGAGCAATGCATAAAATCAACTGTTTCTTAAACCTAAGAAGTTTCACTTCAAACGTCTTACGCAAAATTTTTTTTAAATTAATATCTTTATTTTAAGACCTTATAATTTTCAAAATTTCGTTCTGTGTTAGTATATAGGTTTTGAGCTAGCCAAATACTATTTTTTCTTATAAGAATCAACACAAAATAATTTAAAATATATTTTCTGTGGTCATAACAACTGTTTAATTCGCAAAACCAAGTTTTGAAGGACTCTGTTTTGTTTGTTGTCTGAACACATAAATCAAAAATTCTTGTCCTTAATTTAGTGGCATGCGGATATTTTTTTAAAAATGATTGAAATATTTCCATATGTATTTTTAATAACGAAAAAAATTCATTAGTTGGGGCCTTTAGTTTAAATCGACTGTTAAAATAATTATAGTTTTGTAGCACGCCACTGGTTTTCCATTAGCTACGTAGGAAGCAAATGGTTCCAGTCATCCCCACCAAACCGCGAAATCGTATTGCAGACCGTTTCTATATAAACAGAATACAATGTACAAATTTTATCAGATCTTTTATAAATTGATGACTAGAGAATTGAATAAACTGTTTTACTTTAAAAGGTTTTCTTTAATTACTCTACAGTTTTTATTAAATCAAAACACCTCGCTTAAATTTAAATCTTTCCTTTTTATTATATTTTTGTAAAATTTGAACAATATGAACCCACAAAAATAGCGTAAAGAGTTTACGCTGATGGCATTATCCGAGATAATTAATATTTTCTAAATCTGGTAAATCAAATTCTCGGAGATCATTTTCTGATATATTTCAGGCTGCTGGTATCACTAAATGATGTTTGTGGATCACAATTATTTATTATACTGACAATAACTTAATCATCATTATCTGGCTCACAATTTCCTGAGGTTGTCTGTGAATTAATAATTTTCAAATGTTCAAATAGTTTTTCAAATGAATTAGGTGTTATATGTTTTGGAGACAATTTCGGACATAGTCGAGTAGAGTTTTTAGAGTCAATCTCATATAACTTAACAATAATTTGCCATGATACCTTTCCATCGGGAGTATCGATATTATTTTTACTTAATAAGTTCCTCAAAGATTTAATTAAGTGAGGGGCATCATATAGGTATCGCATACGTTTTTTTCCCGCGTTATTCAAAATACGGATGTCTAGAGTTATCCTATATTTTTTAAAACAACTTCGGTTGTTCGAACCTTGTTCACATACAACGGCGTTAGCGTTTGACCCGATATCATGAGCTGCCTTAATATTTTCTGCCAGAATATCCTTCAGCTTATTTGCAGATAAACCAGAACAAGACGCATAATAGCTTAACACTAACTTCCAATTCGAGTACAGCCCTCGCACCATAAAAACACAAGTTTGTTTACAAAGGTCCAAGTCCATTTTTTTGCCGTCATCTACAAAACCTTGTACCTAGTCTTCATGGGAATTATATTGCAAACCATTTTTTTATTTCAGTTTCGTCTTAACTAATAATACAGCTTCTCTAGTTTTATTGTCCATATTTGAAATAATTGTTGTAAGGGAATTTAATACATGTGGATTCAGTCCTGGGTTTAAAAACTTTATGGCTGCCCATCGTACCAGAGAAGCTTTTGAAGGAAGATTCAGTTTTAAATTATTCCTCATAAAATTGTAGGTCTTAGCTGAATAAAAATTAATGCTTTGGGAAATAATTTTCTCATCCTCTTTCCAAGACTTTTTCTTTTTTAACAACAAAGTTTAGCAGTATCATTTGATTTTCTTCTATAATATAGTTCATTTCTTTCTTTTTGATGGCAATTGTCACAAAATTCATTAATAGTTGAATTACCAGTAATCATATTACCATCAATTTCGGAAATATCATTAAAATTGTTTGTATTAATAATTTCATCGGCATACATAGACGAAGGTCTATTAATAGATTGCCAGAATTTTCTTTTTATTGGATCATTAAGGAGTATCAAAGCTTCCTCTGTTTCTGATAGGACTTCATTATTATTATTTAAGGATATACATGCGTCACCTCCATTATTTGGCTCAGCAAAACCATACTGCGTGCCTTTGTTCCCAATAAAATTATACTCATTTTCATGAATGTTTTCGAAGCGAAGAGTAGGGACAGCATTTGATTTTAAATATTTTTTCCCCGATATATTTTCCCTCAAAAGGATTATTGCAAATTGCATTTAGACATCCAGCAACCGCGATTAAGCTCAACTTTCGGTAACTTAAATAAGCGGACAGGAGAAATTTCAGTACTGTCCCTATAACTTCACAGGCAGGATTTTATTATACACCTACCACCACTTCGCCTTTTATCAATGCGGTTCAAACGAGTGCCAGGTTCCATTGTAATGTAAATAAATTTCGTACGACTACTAAAAAAGTAACTTAATTTAATTTATTAGGATTAATCATAAGTAAAAAAAAATGCTATTCACGATAAATTTAAATTCTATCAAAATTCAGCGAACACAGCTAAATCAAATAAAATAAAATAAAATATTAAATAATCTATTTACGATCAGAAATTCTAATTTTGCCCTGGAATAATATAAGCACGTCGTAGCTTATTTCATCTGTGAAGGCAAAGTGCAGTCCTGCTTCTGTTATCCTTTGCAATATTTCATGGAATTTTTTGTTCTATTTTTCATTTGTTCATTTTCTGCCTTTTGCATTGATTCTCATTTCTGTGTATTGTGGATCACCGCAGCCAATAAGAGATATCTGTATGCCTGGGGTGTGATTCCGAAGCGAAACTTGCACCAGCAGCTTCTCTCTTATGGCTAAGCCAAAATGTCATGCCAATCTTGCGGGTGTCAGATGCGTATGCCTAAATAATTAAATGGCTGAGTGAGAGAGAGCTCTGAAACAGAAATATTCGGGGCGAGTGTGAGAGAAGCTGTTGGGTGGGGCTGCACGAGCTACTGGGAATGAAAGCAATTGTGTGCATCGTCAGGTTTTCCCTCATTTGAGTTCTCTATCTGTTGTATGCTTAGTGGTATTACATATGCTAGTCCAGCCGCTAGCTTCTTGTTTTAGCTTTAAAAACGTGCTAACATATTCGGAGAATAGACCTCCCTGTCCTGTTTCACGAGCATATTGGGTGTAGCTATACTGACACACTTCAAAAATAACTCTTATTTCATACCCTTGCTTAACTGCTAGTGCAACTTCAGGAATAATCCTAGTACCTAATAACATTCTTTCAGTTTCAATGTGTGGACATTGATAAATAATATTAAATTCGCTGCACGTTTTGCAAAGAGGAAAATATATTTTATTATTTATTTTAAGAGGTAGAACCGGAATAGTAATATTTTGTGCGGGCAAAATTCTATATTTAACAAACCTATTAATTTTTATCAAATCTTCCGGGGAGGCACATCGCTGTGTTTTAATATTTTTGGATGCCCAACAGGGTAAGGTGCATATTTATTTGCGTAAGGAAAGAGACTTGTAAAGTCCAAATATTTAATTTGCTCGTTTGTCTTTGCTTGATAATAAACAGCAAATAACTCAGTACGCCATCCTGTTATAGATTCCAGCAGGTTAAGGGAAGGTATACGACTTTTTAAATCGTTATCTAACGATTGCTTTATTTCCGGATTTTCTTTCAAAAACTGTTTGAAATAACACTCCCAAATAGTTATAAATTTAAACCCTGCACGTTTGATTACTTCGATTCTTTCACACGAACCTTCATATCGATGATCAGGATTCTGGAATTGAAATTTATTTGAAATCCGGTGGAGAAACATCCAAAAAATTCATAAACAGTATTGGTATCCGGATTAATCCCGTCAACTTTAAATCCGCATTTTGGCAATTTTACTTCACCATAATTTTCTACGTGTTTAACTTTCCCCTCAATCTTGTTATTTTCTAATGTAAGCCAATTTAGGCCAATAAACGACCGATTCGATTTTCGAATATACCCGTTTTTAGGCATAATACATAACAAATTTTCTGTTAAAAAGTTTTTTCTATATACTAGCATTACTGTTGATGCAATTGTAAGAGCTTTCGTAAACGGGTTTATTTGTGTTATTTTTAAAAAGTCCTTCATAAAAGTTAAACAACTCTCTCGTAAAATGTTGACGTCGTTTCAACAATAACTTATAAATTCGACCTGCTTATTAAAAATTACCTTGGATTTTTTTGGTTTTCATACCATGTGCAGAAGTTTTCCCTTTCGTCTGTCTTCATTACGTGAATGGCATACATTTCTGTAGATGGAATTTGTCCTACATAGTTCCAGTTGTCTAAAGTTTATTTGATGTTTGGAATATTATAAACTTTGGGTAGTTTTGGTAAATCAATAAAAATTAACCGCCCACAAGAAATTTTCATAATTTTTGACCCATTCATGATTCGTACAACTTTTTCATTTCTTTTTATCAGTTCAGATATAATAAAGTGTTCGTCGTAAGATTGTAAATTGTGTGTGTTACAATTTATTTGTGTTGCAAAACACTGGCGGTTCATGGGATTCAAAAGAAGGGAAGCAATACATTTTGTGTAAATTATAGCTTCGCTTTTCAGACTATTTCATTGCTACTATAAGTAATGTAATGACAAGTTGACAACACTGTCTGAACGAGGAAGCGAGTGAGTTGAGAAAAAGTGCCAGTCAGTCGTATGGGAACCTTTGTACGATATAGTTGCATTAAACAAGTTTTCAGTTCCCAATAATATTGTTTCTTTTATTAATCCTCTCCCGAGTTAATTTTTCAGAGTGTATTACATTTCAGAAGTGGGATAGATCCGCGTAAACGGTTGTCGGTATATATAAATCGAAATATACGTGAACGGAAAAATATATAGCGAAGACAATTATACGACACGATAGAAACGTGAAACAATGAAGAGGTTTGAAAAAATGACCATAAAAGCGCTAAAAGAAACGCTTAAACGGCGTGGGTTGCCACAAACTGGCAACAAGGCATGTTTAGTGACGCGATTAGAGCAAAGTGTTCGCACGTTGGAACCAGCCGAAAATGGAATCGAAATAACTCCAACACAGCCTTGCAAGATTCGTGAAACTAGTACGCCGGTTGGAAGTGTTAGGCTGAATAAACGAAGTGCGGTAGCAAGCAATAGTGCGCCTGTGTGTTCTGCTAGCATTCAGTGCGATGGTGAGAGCTCGTCCACTGATGACGACGGAAACCATTTGGATGAAACAGTGGTGCGAATGCAAAGTTGACATCGAGAAAGCGTAATTGTTAGGAAGGAGATTTCGTACGAACACATGAAACGTGAAAGAGAATTGCTGCAACGAGAACGGGAATTATTGGACAGAGAACGTGAAGTGTTTAAACTCGAACAGCGATTTGCAAGTATGTCTGTGCAACCAGTGATGTCGTTAAGGGACATTATTGATACAATGCCAGTGTTTGATCCGTCAGATGTAGATATGCGAAATGCGAAAACGTGGGTAGATCGGGTTGCCAAATTAATGGAAATTTATAAGTGGAATGAGAAATTAGTTGTGTTAGCTGCGATTTCTAAAATGAGAGGTGCTGCGAAAATGTGGGTTGACACGGTTGTGGAAACTGATATGACATGGAAATCGTTCAGCACAGAATTCGTGCTCAATTTTCCAAATATAGTCAATGAAGCTGACGTGCACGAAAATTGTCAAAACGTATCAGGAATTCTACCGAAAGTATAGAGGAATATGTGTTTTTGGTGCAAAATATAGCACAGCAAGCGAATTTGTCAGTTAATGCCACGATAAAATACATTATCAAAGGTTTAAACGACGATAAAATTAGTAGTGCGTTAATGACGTGTAACTTTTCAACAATACCAGAGCTCATTGAGAAGGTCAATTGGCTACAAAGTTTTAAAATTGTTCCTTCTTCTCGCACGTACCCAATGTCAACTGTACCTAGAGGTGAGACAAAAGCAAATAACATGGATCAGACAGGTAATAAATGTTTTAATTGTTTTAAATTTGGACACTATTCGAGAAATTGCCCGGAACCTCAGAAAAGAATTCGATGTGAATCATGCGGTAAGGTTCATTCGCGAAACCAAACAGGAAAATGCAGTTCTATACCAATTAGGAGAGTTAACGTAATAAATCAAGCAGAAAACAATAAAGACATAGTTTTTGGACAGAAAAAACTGTTAGGGTTTATAGATCTTGGTAGCGACTCAACGCTGATACGTCAAAGCAAGACGAATGATTTGATTAAGATACCATGTAATGTAGTTTTAATGGGGCTTGGGGCGGACAATATGAAGTAAAGCAGAAGGTACGCGATGAGCTACAAATCGACGACATCAACATAAAAGTGGATGCATTAATTGTACAAGACGAATATCTTCCTGCGGATTTGCTTATCGGTAGTGATACTTTTAAAAAACCGGATATAATTGTTACTAAAACAAAAAATTCGTTGATGATTAAACGCGAAAAAAATCTAGACATATCTGAAAAAAAAACGGAATCCAATAAATTAAACGTGGAGATTGGAGAAAATCTGAATAAAAAACAAAAAAATAGACTCGAATTAACTTTGAATAAATATGAGACCTTGTTTGCTGATAATTTAGAAAATATTGGTAAGACTGACATTTGTGAAATGGAGATAAGACTAGAAAAAGACGAAATTGTGTGTCAAAAACCCTATCGAATGCCAATATACCTCGAGAGAACGATTGCGTAAGGTAGTAGCTGAGCTGTTAGGCGCTAATATAATTCAAGAGTCTAAATCAAACTATGCAAGCCCAGTAATTCTTGTGGAAAAAAGAGATGGCAAAGATCGTATGTGCGTTGATTATCGACGTTTAAATTCTTTTACCGAAAAAGAGAAATTTCCTATGCCTGACATTGATGAAGAGCTACATAATTTAGGTGATGCTAAATATTTTACAGCATTGGATTTGAATTCAGGTTATTATCAGATAGCCGTGAGTGAACAAGCAAGAAAGTATACCGCATTTATTACTCCAGACGGTTTGTATGAATTCAACAGGATGCCGTTCGGCTTAGCCAATGCACCGACAGTATTCCAACGCATGATGAAGAACATAAAAAAGGAATTGAAGCCAGGCGATATGCAAATCTACATGGGCGATGTCTTAATTTCTAGCAAGACCGTAGACGAGGGTATAGATAAACTTGAAAGAGTGCTTGAAGTATTGCAGAAGGCCGGTCTGACCTTAAATGCGCGAAAGTGTTCGTTCCTGACAACAAAGATTACATACCTGGGTCATCGAATTGAGCATGGGAATATTTCACCGGGTGAAATAAAAACACAAGCGATAAGAAACTTTCCTACTCCGACTAATGTTCGAGAAGTGCGCCAATTTCTAGGATTATGCAGTTTCTTCAGGAAGTTTATTTCCTCATTTGCTTTGGTAGCGGTACCGTTGTATACCTTATTGAAAAAGGATGTCAAATTTATGTGGAGGAAGGACAGCGAACAGCTTTTAAAGCGTTAAAGGAAAAACTTTGTGAAAAACCTGTTCTAGCTGTCTACGATCCGAACGCAAGTCAAGAAATACATATGGATGCCAGTGCTGTAGGACTAGGTGGAGTATTGTTACAGAAACGACAGGAAGCGGACAGTTTCCAAGCAGTGGCGTACTTTAGCCGAAGAACCACAACAAATGAAAGTCATTTCCATAGTTATGAGCTCGAGACTCTCGCAGTAGTAGAGAGCTTACAGAGATTTAGGTACTATATATATGGTAAACATTTCACCGTAGTTACGGACTGTGCATCATTACAAGCTACTTTTAAAAAACGCGAATTGATACTCAGAATTGCACGTTGGTTTCTAAAAATTCAAGAATATGATTTCGAGGTTAAGTATCGAAGCAACAAAGGTATGGAGCATGTCGACAGTCTTAGCCGCAATCCAATTAAGCCAGCTATTGAAACAACTCCGATTGGCAATGAAGTTTTCTTAATTAATACAATTCCGGAAGACTGGGTAGTTAGTCTTCAACAGCAGGATAAACAGCTTAAAGAAATAATGACAGTGTTAAAACTAACTCCGAAGGACAATTACGAGAAACAGATTCACCACGACTACCAACTTAAGGGTGAATATCTCTTGCGAGCCGTTGGCAACGATTCAAAATGGGTAGTACCAAAGGCAGCACGATGGCAATTGTTGAAGTACAAACATGATGAAATGGGGCACCTTGGCATCGATAGAACGTTAGGCCAGATAAACCAACTTTTCTGGTTCCCAAATGCGAGGAGGTTTGTTACAAAATACGTACGAGCATGTATTCATTGCGCTTATTTGAAATGTGGAAGTCGAAGGAATGAAGGAGAGTTGCATCAATTGGTAAAGAAACCAATTCTATTTGATACGGTCCATATAGACCATTTGGGCCCCTTTCCTAGAAGTTCGAAACAAAATGCATATGTGATAGACATGGTAGATGGATTCACAAAATATACTGTAGTGAAGGCGATTAAAAATACAAGGGTTGGTCCAGTCATCGTATTCCTGAACGAGTTTATTAATCACTTCGGTATTCCTAGACGAATAATCTCTGATCGCGGAACAGCTTATACATCCACGGTATTCAAGAAGTTTTGTTTAGATCATGGGATCCAACACGTCTTAACTGCAGCAGGTTCAGCCCGCAGTAACGGTCAAGTCGAACGAGTAAACAGGGAGTTAACACCGATGATTGCTACAATGACGAAGGAGCAACGCAAGTGGGACGAAACATTACTAAAAGTTCAATGGGCGATTAATTCTTGCTCCAACTAGACTACAAAGAGCACGCCACTCGAATTGTTGTTCACTTATAAGCCAAGGGGAGTAAATGGAGACAAGCTCAGCATGACTTTGGAAGAACAACGCATATCAACACCAGAAGAAATAGAACTTAAGCGACAAAAAGCGACTGAAAACATCGATCAGAACCAGCAGAAACAGCTAGAGAAATACGAGCGACGACATCGTAAGCCAAAAGAATTTCAAGAAGGACAACAAGTTCTAGTGAGCTATGACGCTCCTGCCACCGGACATTCACGAAAACTTGAGAACAAATACAAAGGACCATATATAATAACACGAGTCTTGGGACACGGAAGATACGAGGTCAGCGGAAGAAAACGAGGACTCCAAAGAACAGTATACGCATACGATAGATTGAAACCATATTTGGAATTGGCATCCGATTCAAACGACTATCTAACCGATGACGACGCTGAGGACATCCTTAAACTCAGGAAGGGCCGAATGTAATGACAAGTTGACAACACTGTCCGAACGAGGAAGCGAGTGAGTTTAGAAAAAGTGCCAGTCAGTCGTATGGGAACTTTTGTACGATATAGTCGCATTAAACAAGTTTTCAGTTCCCAATTATATTGTTTCTTTTATTAATCCTCTCCCGAGTTAATTTTTCAGAGTGTATTACAGTAATTATACAAGTATCAAATTCAATGTTGTCAATAATTCCCAATATAAATATTCATATTTATTCTTGCTCTTGAAAGAGAAGGAAGCCGTTATCTTCGTTTAATAAATCAGCGATGCAATCATATCTTTCATTTAATCCATTCACAGCAAATACTGCCTGCTCCATAATTAAACAAATACAAAAATTTCACTCAATATCCCCTATCACAACGTAAGAAACGTACGCAAATATCGAATAATTCTTTTCAATTCAATTACCATTATTATTTTATATAGGTATACTCTTAAAGTCAAACGAGATAAGATAATTTTAAAATATTGTTATTGGGTAGATTCAGTTTTGCAATGAAACTTTTCTTGGGTGAAGAAAACAATTATTTTTTACTTCGTACCTACCTATAATTTATTTATGAAAGTTTTTTATTTCAAAAGTTTTTTTAATACATTTTATTATCTAATCATTACATTTTCGTTAAAAACTCATATAACAGTACATGATCTATCTAATATATGCATATTTCACTTGCGAATGTTGTGAT
Organism: Dioctria linearis; assembly: GCA_963930735.1. Classification (NCBI taxonomy): domain Eukaryota; kingdom Metazoa; phylum Arthropoda; class Insecta; order Diptera; family Asilidae; genus Dioctria; species Dioctria linearis. The sequence goes on along the minus strand of OZ005742.1, from coordinate 137,305,412 downwards.
GTAATTTTTTTCCTCTGCGGTAAGCAATAGTTTAGACGATTATTGCACTTTAATGTAAGTACTTCCATATAAAAACGTTTTACATGAAAAAACTGGAAGAATTTATTTTACATCAAAACCCATCGGTTAAACATATAAAATTTAAATGTTCACATGAAATATGTAAAACATTATGCTGAAGCGTTTAAAAGAAAAATCATTCCCCCGCAAGAACTTACACACAAATTCGAAAATCACGCATTTTAAAGATATTCAGGTGAAAAGGTCGGTTATAAATTTTCTTACAGAACAAAAGAAAGTATGCCATTTAATAAATCTCAGCAAAAGCTTCAATTTGGTATTACACACGGCCAAAATTGAACAACTCTAAGGGTGTAGTTACCACCGTCCCCCTGAAACCCCCAAAAACGTAAAAAATTAGGCCCACTGACTAATTCTAAAACAAAAAATCCAATGTAAATCCATCAACGTTTACTATTCTAAACCTATTCCTAAAATTTCACAATTTTCGTCACGAAGGTCGGATAAAAGTTATTTAAAAAAGCTACGAATTTATTAACTTCTGGCAACATTTAAATAAATCGAGAGCAATACCGACACCCACCCGCACCAGCATATACTTTAGAATTTATCAATGAAAGTTACTATCAGAGGGTGTAGACCAATTGCCAAACGCTACGCTGCGTTCAGCGTACCATAGCATATGCGTATGCAAACTCTTGAGTGAATATGAGTCCCAAAAGTTAAATGTGTTTAACTTTTTACATTGGCTTTGTTGTTGTAAACACGCTATAGGGCGGTGATGTCAAACCCATCGCACATGCCAGAAATGGCACGTACGAAAATTTGGTGGCACGTGAACGATTTATTATTAAATTGGATTTAATATAGATTAATTTTAAAATTAAACCATGTTTTGGATGAAGTTGCGTGTGCTTTTGTAAAATGAACCTGTCCAGTCATTGCAAAGTGTACATTCATTTACTTACACATAGTCCACGTCAAAGATAACCTAATAAGAAGATAGAACATAGCCGAACAAAATTGTAAATTTTCCTTTTATTCAGAAAGAAACAAATAATGTCATAACTTTCGTCATTAAAGAATTTGGATATTAATTATTCTAGTACAAATGAGACAACGACTTGAAAATTGAGAGAGCGTAGAATTATCCGAATGATAAAATCTTCTTGAATACCTTCAAAATCCTTTCAAGCAATTCATAATAATATACATCGGATCACACCACATTAATCGTTTGAGAAAAAGATAAATTTCGCATCGAACAACGTACTAAAAGGAGATGTGAAATATCTGTCAAATAAAATTCTCATTTTTCCCGAAAATATCAGAGAATCCAGCATGAGTTACACCCGCGTAATCTCTTCAGAGCAAAACGAAAAGACTTTATTGTTCGTAAAATTAAACTTAGAAATACTCAGTCAACATCTCTATTAAAATTTATAGATAGCCATTCAAATATAATTGATGCATGTTTTGTCGCCTCAAATGTGATAGCGAATATATGAAAGAAGCATGGTTAAAATGTGCACCAATTTTGTTTGAAGATTTTGAAAACAATGAAAATATCATCCAAAGAATAAAAGATATGCCTTTGGCTAGAAACACTGTTCTTGGGGCTACAAATATAAGTCACCAGCAAAAAATGGGTACAAATTCTTGTGGTTTATTTTCTCTCTGTCTTGATGAGAGCACTGTCAAAGAAGAAATGGTAAGTTTAGCATCATTAGCAACAACAACTAAAGGAATAGATATTTACAATGCAGCTGTAAATGCACTTGCTGAAAAAAACATAGGTACTTTCAAATTTGTTTTGTTAGCCGGGGACTACACGAGTCAGTAGAACTGACTCTGACAGCGATTGATACTTACACAGGCTCGTGTAAACCCCTACTGACTACTCTTTTTTACTGACCAGTCTGCACTGACAAGATTTCTGACGAGTCAGTACGGACTAGTCAATAAACTGTCAAACGTACAATTAAGATGGCGGAAATTGAAAATAAAGGGTAGATGCTAGTGGATCTTTGTGTTTATATTCCTAATCTGCTTTCTTTTGAGTGGGAAATGACTGAAAAGTGTTTAACATACATTTTATTGCTTATTTTGTAGAGAATAAAGGCGGTTTAATGAAGAAAAAAATCGTTTTTTGTCAGTAAATTTGACAGACGAAATCAGGACTATCCGTCAGCTCTATTGACTCGTGTAATCATTGCGTAACGACTGATGGTGCTCGCAATATGACTGGAGAGGTAAATGGGCTTGTGAGCTAGTCTGACAAGCTCGTTATGCATTCAATTCTGGGCTTCCATTGTATCATAGATCAGCAGGCTATGTCTGCAAAGGCCGGTATAAGTCTCTGAACGATATTATGATTCTTGTTACACAATTACTCAATTTTATATCTGCACGCCCTTTAAATAAACGAAAATTTTCTCAACTATTAACTGAGGTAAATTCAGTGTACGATGGTTTACTGATGTACAACAATGTCCGATGGTTAAGTGATGGAAGAGTTCTTCAAAGATTCGTATATTTTTTAGATGAAATTAAACTTCTTTTTTTAAACAACGAGAAATTAATTGAAAAATATAACCAATAAATGAACAATGAATGGATTTCAAAACTTATGTTTTTTACTGACTTGTGTTTCTTAAATGAATTAAATGTGAAACTGCAAGAAAATTATTATAATGTTTGCTATAATTAAAGCTTTCGAAACTAAATTAGAAATTTTTAATCGGGATATTATTTCGAACATATATATGCATATATATTTTCCAAACCACTTTTTCAATTCTTTGAAAATTTAGATTCCAATGAAAAATGGCAAAACTAAATTAACAAAAGATTTGTCTGAAATTTTATTGTTTTTAATGAATGAATTTACTTTAAGATTTGAAGAATTCAAAACATTTGCAGAAAAATCAAAATTCATTATGTTCCCAAACACGATATCGGCAGATAAATTTAATTTAATGATTTTTGAGTGGCTGAATTTAGAAGATGTGGAGATGCAATTAATAGGTTTTCAATCCAGTTCCATATGGATACAAAAGTTTTTCGTTTTAAGAAATGAACGGGAAACCATTGAAAATAATCGAGTATTGAGTGCCGTTCATAAGAATGCGAAAAAAGAATTAATAAAAACATGGAATGCCATTCCTGGAACATTTACTTCTTTAAAATAACTTGCGGTAGTTATTCTATCATTTTTTCTTCCACATATGCGTGTGAATCAGTTTTTTTCTGAATTGAATTTTGTAAAAAACAAATTTAGAAATAGAATGACTGAAGAATCAAGTGCAACATGTGCTTTATTAAAAGTATCAAAATCCCATAGATTGTTAAAATTCTCCAATGAATTCATAAATTAGTATTTTTTTAACTATTTTTTAATGTCAATTCTTTATTTTTTAAGTATTCGGTTTCATTTGATTGCCCTTGTTTCACTTGAGTTTTTAATTTATTCAAATATTTTTAATTGAAGTATTTTGTAGCGTTGGTATTTTTTGTTTTTTTTTTTTTAATTTATTTGTAAATCCACATATTGTTTCTATGTAGTGACAAGGTAAAATGATTATGTATAAAAGCATAATATATGTTTAGTTTAGTTTTTGTATATTGATTTTTAAAATTGTCTAAATGAAATTCTGAAACACCTATATTTTTATAAATTTTGCTTAATTAAAAACTGCCCAGCACGCCAGCAACGCGATAAATAATATTCGTAATTTTCTGGCACGCGCCCATAAAAAGGTTCGCCACCGCTGCTGCAGAGATTTCAGCGTTAAGGCCTAACCACAATGTGCATATGCAAAGCCACGAGCAATTGCTTTTCATAATAGCAACCCACAATAGGAATAAGAAGCCGTTCGTCAAGTTTTAATTCCTTTCGTCAACTTCTGTCTGTACGCTCGCGATCGTACTTTGCATAAGCAAATTTGACAGTTTGTGTAAATACTACACAAATGTTAGTGATGCATAAGGAAGCATTCGTGACATTTTCAAGGCTTGCATATGCAAGCTTATGCACATTGTGGTTAGGCCTTTACTGCGATGTTGATTCTAATGCCATTCCATCCATACACCGCGAATATTACGTTTGTTTCCCCAACAATTTTCCCAAAATTTACCCGGAGTTTTGTGCACTCATCGGACAAGTTTTTGAAACACCGAGTAAACCTAATGTGATGACATTTCTCTGACTGTTCTCCTGAGTATAATTAATTGTAAAAAGTTATTTATACAATGGGTGATGACAAATAAAACGTGCTCTAGCTATTTTTCTATTTCTTTTCTTCTAATTTTTCCTTATTTTTGCTCAAGAAGTAATTTATATGTCCCAATCAGCAACAAATTGCAAGTGACAGTTCTCAAGTGCCAACTGTCAAACCATTACCCCGAGAAATTTTTAGTGTAAGCTCGGGATAGCCCAGTCTTTTCAAAAAACAAGATAGTCTAGCCCGGTGTAGCCCTAGGCTTACCCGGGTTTTTCATCGAACAGACCTATTATGTAGCTTATTTCACAAGACGAATCGGGGCAGATCTGGTGATGGGTGGAATGATGGTGGGTGTGTCATACGCTACATTTTGGTCAGCGTACCATACAGTATGCTAGTAGCGATATAATGACATTGGTTTGGGTGGTATGTTCTTAGTTTGTAGGAGAAAGTTGGGCGGGGCGTTACTTATAAAATATTTCAGGTTATATCTAGTGATGCCAGAGTAGAGTAAACTTGTTTGAATTTTATAATTTTTTTTTTTTAAATATTCTAAGAATATTTTTACGCAAAATGATTTGTCTTTTATGTATGGATTTTTCAATTTTGTCAAAACAAGCAGTGCTTTCTTTGCTTCCAATGAGGAGCCGCCCTTGTTGCAAAAGGTCTGTGCAAAAAGCGGTAATCTACAAATGCTTCTACTATATTATCATATCCGTTCTGATATTTAAAAATATGTCGCATTTGCCGCATTTAATACAATCACCATGGTCTCTAGTATCCGAAATATAACATTCAATACAATTGTGCTGTGCTATTATTAAGTTTATATTGTGTACAAACGAATCAGGTTTTTCTTGATATTGCTTGTTTTGAATGCTTTCACAATCTATGAAGAAAACATTTGTATTTTTATTTTTTATTTTTTGTAAACTTTTATAAAATACAAGTGAACGTATTTAAAACAATTCGTGCAAAAAAACTCACCATAAATGTTTCTGCCGTCTAGAATAATCGACAAACTTACCACAATCTTGTAACGTTTTGCAAATAGTTTTTTATTCAATATATTTTTTAAGTGATTATTGTAACACACGGTACCCATAAATACATAACAATATAAACACCACATTTCACATTTGTGGTAAAACGATCATATAAATATCACAAAAACACATACAAATATTTTGGAAGACACAACAAGCCGGATCAGGGATCAGATTTACGATCAATTTACCGTTAATCTCATCTACCAGTCTCATGCTAACCCATATCGGATTAACTTCCTGATTATTTGGCAATAAAAGTGACAATGCTACTTGACTTCCCTTATTCTTGTTTAGAATTAATTCTTTAACCATTTCAGAAAATGATCTTTTCATTCATTCAATTATATTATCAATGGCTTGATGTGAGGAATCTTTCAGTTGAAAACTCAGCTTTACACCATCCATTTTAAATTTCCTGTAATGTTTATTTTCTTTAGATAATATTTTAATAAAGTCCCCACCCACTGACTGCACTATTTTACTGAATTCGATACTAGAAAAAGTTATAGCCGTATGTCAATACGTTGTTGTTGATACTAGACTGAAATATCCACTACACTGGAATTGTGTGGTTTATATTCACTGAATTGAAGGGTTTGGAAAGCAGTCCGTATTGGAACGTGCATATTTGAAAATAATTTTGTGCGCTTTTAAAATATCTTTTGTTGTTAAAGCACCATTATTTTCAAACATTTGGTTTAACCCGAATCTTATAAAACATGGGAAAACTCTTCACCCTTTTCTATAACTAGTTCTAAAATATTTAAAAACTTATCTGTTAACATGACGCCGTTAGTTTGATGATCTCGTTTCTACGTTTCCTATGTAGGCTAGTGATACTGCTCAGAAGATGCTGTAACAAAAACAATATTAATATTAGCACTGTAATTTACTTCTAAAATTTTGCGTCTTACCTTTAGTTTTGCTTTTGTCTGCGCACTACACAGGTTTGATGATTAGTTAGTTTGATGAGGCGTGGTTTGGTTCGTTATCTAAAACACAATGTTACAGATTTAATTCACAAGTTCTTTATTTTCGCTCTATCCAGAACCTTCCCAAAGATTTCATCATCGATTCTCCGAACCTGAAGTTGCTTACTCTTCATTTCCAGTAGATGTCCTTTCTTGTCTCTTTTTGTTGCAAGTAACAATATCGTGTTTCTATTTAGGCACGCACTGCACAGAATTAAAATAACTACAGTGTTTTTATTTTAAAAACCGCACAAGATTTCCTGATCAACACAACTTTTTCTTATAAAAGTTCACTTTCAATAAAAACGACGGTACTTCTTCCTAGGTGAGTTTTGCATCTTTAATGGTTTTGTATAGATGGCGTTTGGTCGATTTTACACGAGATTCCCATAGGCCACCAAAATGAGGTGCTGCCGGAGGGTTAAAATGCCAAGCTATACCTTGGTTGGCAAATTGGCTGGCCTACTCGACTTCAATTGCTCTGATCGACTTCTCTGCGTTTGCTTGTAAAAGTCGATTTGCTCCTACGAAATTCGTTCCTTGATCAGAGTAAATGTGTGAGCAGAGGCCTCTTCGTGCTACAAATCGCTTAAGGGCGGCTAGGAAAGCCGGCGTTGATAAGTCTGAGACAAGTTTCTATGTGTATGGCCTTGGTGGCCAAGCAAATGAATAGACAAATATAAGCCTGTGTTAATTTTGCTCCTCTTAGTGTTGATGTTTTTATGTCAAGCGGACCTGCGTAATCTACCCCAGCATGTTGGAAAGGCAGAAATACATTAACTCTTGCTGAGGGTAGAGAGCTCATTAACTGAGAGCTAGGCTTCGCATTGAATCGAAAACAATCGACACATTTATGGATACGATGTCTAATTGTATTGCGGGCATTTAATAACCAATAGTGATTTTTTATAGTACTCAATATGATTTGAGTGCCTCCGTGTAGGGTGTAATGATGTATATGGTCTATAAGTATATTGGTTATATGATGATTATTGGGGAGAATTATCGGGTGTTGTTGGTCGTAATTTAATTGAGAATTTGTGAGACGACCTCCAACTCGCAACATGCCTTCAGAGTCGAGCTTGGGGTTGAGGGAGAGTATTCGACTCTTTTTTGGAAGAGGCAATTTTTTCTCCAAAATCGAGACTTCGGTCGGAAAGGAAATCTTTAGGAGGAGTTTAATTAAACATCGCTCTGCCCTTTTTAACTCAAAGACGGTTAAATACTGAGTAGTGGACTGTATTTTTCGCATGCCGTTTATAAACCTGAGGCAGTATGCAGTTATTCTTATGGTTTTTTGAAAAGATGAATATTTATGTACTAACGTTAGTTGCTCATCGATAGTAGTAGTGAGAGCCCTTGTCTTTTTGTATTCTAAGAGAGTATGTACATCTGGTGATTGTTGAGGCCAGAATTCTTCATCTTGATGTAGCCAGTCGGGGCCATTCCACCACATAGATGTTGTTGTTAGAGTGATTGGTAAACTACCCCTAGACGCTATATCGGCAGGATTGTTCTTGGAGGGGACATGTTTCCAAATGGCTTGTGGCATATTTTCATGTATTTCGCATGTACGATTGGCCACGAACGTTTTCCAAGTAGACGGGTGCTTTTGCAACCATGATAGAACTATTTTGGAGTCTGTCCAAGCTATGATTTTAGCTTCCTTTAATTCTAAATCATTAGTGACTTGCTTGATGAGTCCGGAGAGTAAGACAGCACCACATAGTTCCAAGCGTGGTAGAGAGACAGGTTTGATGGGAGCGACTTTGGTTTTTGCAGTTATTAATTGTATTCTAGAGTTTTCATGTTTCTTTAGGTATAGAACTGCTGCATACGACTTATTAGAGGCATCACAAAACCCGTGGAGCTCAATATCAGCTGTATTAGGTTGGTAGCCTAGCCAACGTGGAATCTGGATGTGTTGTAAAGCATGTAGTTGATCTTTAAAATGATTCCATTCTCTTGAAATTTCTATGGGTACTACGTCATCCCAGTCACATTTTGAGAGCCAAAGTCTCTGAATTAGGATTTTCGCATTGATTATGCATGGGGCCAGCCATCCCAATGGATCGAAAAGAGATGAGACTTCCGATAATATTATTCGTTTTGTATAGGGGTTTTTCGCCTCGGGAATATTAACCTTGAATGAGAAACAGTCTGTGGTTGGATACCAATGAATACCGAGAGTTTTTATGGACTCGTGTTCAGAGAATTCTAGATTCGTTTTTAACTCTCGGTGGTCCATTGGTATATTCTTTAAAAGATCGTGGTGATTGGCTGTCCATTTCCGCAAGTTGAATGCTCCTGTGGCTAGATCTTCAATAAGCTCGTTTTGTAATTGTCGAGCTTCGCTCAGACTGTGTGCTCCTGAGACCAAATCGTCCACGTAGAAGTCTCGCAATATGCTCTTTGCTGCGAAGGGATAATTGGTCTCTTCATCCTTTGCTAGCTGCTGTAACGTTCTGATAGCTAGATATGGTGCTGGTGTAGTTCCAAATGTGACAATAGTGAGAATAAATTCTTTTAATTCTTCATTTGGACTGTCTTTCCATATTATACGTTAGAAATTTTGGTCTTGAGGTGTCATTTGAATCATTCTGTACATTTTCTCGATGTCCGCTGTAAATGCGAATTTGTACAGACGCCATCTCAACAGAGTGGTCCACAGTGTTGGTTGGATTGTAGGTCCAACTAGCAGTTGCTCGTTTAGTGACTTGCCATTTGAAGTACGAGCTGAGGCATTAAAAACTATCCGAAGTTTTGTAGTGGTGCTCTCCTTTAGCACAGCGTGGTGTGGTAGATAGTAAAAGGGAATGTTGTCGTACGATTTATTTTCTGACATTGTAGGTGGGATAGGCTTCATGTGGTCAAGACAGATGTACTCATCTATGCAATCCTTATATAGCTTATGTATAGTTGGATTATTGGAAATTTTTTTCTCTAGTTGTAGGAATTGTTTGACCCCCATATTCCTAGATTGCCCAAGCTGTGGTCTATCTTGACTCTTGAATGGTAAATGAACCTCGTATTTACCAGAGGATAGACGTCTTGATTTATTTTTGTAGAATGTTTCACACATTTGATCTTCGTGTGACAATATTGGTCGGGTGATGCATTCTTCAAGCTCCCAGAATTTTCTCAATTGATTTTTTCCTCAGTATGAATTGTAGTGTGGGTGGCTAGCACTGTTGAAATTGCGCTCGTAACTTCTGGTACTGCTCCAACAAGAATCCAGCCCAATTCTGTATTTTGGGCTGTTGGAGAGTTGCCAGATCCTCGTTTAATACCATTTTTAATGATGGCGGCATAGATGTCTGCACCAAGCAAGACATCAATTTCTCCTGGAATTGAGAAGGTGGGATCTGCTAACGTTAGGTTGCTGATATGCTTCCAGTTTGATACTTCGATAGTTTGTGCTGGCAATAACTCTGTGATTTTTTTGATAATGATCAAATTGCTCTCTATTTTGAATTTGGTGTATAAGGAGTTAATTGCAACAGTAGCCTATTTTACTGCAGTATTGGTGGGTGTCGTGCCCAATCCAATTAGTTGATGGGTGGGGGCTTAAAGGTTCTTTCTGTCATAATAGACACTTGTGACCCAGAATCTATTAATGCTCTGAATGTCATTGCAATTCCGGATGGAGCTATGATATTAATTAGGGTTGTAGAAAGAAGTACCCTTTTCAGATTTGAAGTTAAAAAATTTTGAACTTGTTGTTCATTCCTTCTATCGGTAGGTGAGACTTGCTTTATTTTGCATATTGGAACTCTGAGAATGCTGAATGGGTGATTTTGTACCCGAATGGTTTTGCTCGTAATGAAGCAATGTGTTGTGAATTTTCTTGCAATGATAACATCTTTTATTGCTTGTGCAATTTGAAGGTGATAAGCAATTTTTGCATAAATGCTTATGTGTAACAACTTCATGCCGTTGTTGGATGGTCAAATTTCTAAAGGTTGGTCAATGGAAATTATGTGATCACCATTGCAATGACTGCAAGAGGATTTTTTTGTAGGTGGGTGACTTGGTGTTGAGCTCTTGGTTTTGTTCAAGAGTCCATACGTTGGTTTGGGCGAGAATGGTTTTCTCTGTGTTGCATTTGGCAATGTGTTTTTATTTCCTATCATTTCCTAGGTTCTGAAGCGAGACTCTAAGAATTAAGTTAATATTTTTAATTTAGGTAATTCTGTGCTGTTGTGGAGACTCTGCTCCAATAACTGGTGAGTGTCTGAGTGCAACTTTTGTACAGTCAAATATATAATTATTGGATCCCAGTTGTTTTTTTCTATTCCTAAGTTTTGTAATGCTAATAGTGCCTCAGTTATATTGTCTAATAGCCTTTTGATACTTTCGGCAGTATCATGATTTGTGGTTGGGAGAGACAATAACTTTTTTAGTTGTACGTTGACTAGGATTCGCTTATTTGAGTAGCGTTCTTTTAGGAGCTGGTTTATAATTTGCGTCGCATATTTCATAATGCCTGAGCAATTTTTCAGCTTCTCCAATTAGATTAGTTTTTAAAAAATACAACTTGTCAACGTCTCTTAAATTATTGTTGTTGTGTATAACCGAATTAAATAAATCATGGAATGAAATCCACGTAGAGTACTCTCCATTGAAGGTGGGAAGTTTAATTCTGGGGAGTCTTTCATTATTACAAGAATTTGTGCTAGCATGTGATATCTGAGTCTGAGGAGGATTGTTGACAGGCGTTGGTGTTAGTTTGTCTATATCCTCTTCCATGCTTACTGCTTTTTCAATATAATACTCCTGTGCATCACTAAATGTCTCTTTCGTGAAATATTCTAATCTGCGATCTTCCTTTGTCGCTCTCTTTTGAATTACCCTATGCCGTGTTTGGAATTCTTTCCAATATTCGGTGAACGTCTCTAGGCGTTTTTCTGTCGATTTGACATTTTTCTTTTTACCGTCTCTTTGATGCCTTTTAAAGAGGTCTTCCATTAAGTCTTTGACCTCTTTTTGAGACTCAATCAACTCTAATACTGAGTTAATAGTTTCGTCCCGGCGTCAGATATACTGCGTTCGTCATCTGTAGGCATTTTGAATGGAGAGGCTTGAATCACGTGATATTAAGCAATGTATTCAATTTTATATTTGATTCGACTGAGTTTTCCGGCTTTGAAGGACCAATGTGAGAGCTAGTCTCGGACCTGGGAGGAAATGCCGGTTTATAAATGACAACTCAGTCGATTTAACAATTCAAATATAAAATTTTATTAATACTTCTCTTTCTTAACTAATATCACAAAAATAACTTCAATAAAAAATTCACAATTCAAAATTAAAAACTAACCTACAAACTTATATAAAATTCAAAAAGAAAAATTCAAGTAAAAATAAAGAAATTCAAATTAAAATTCAATCGTGTGAATCCTGGATTTATGCTTTCTGAAATAAAGAGAGAAGAAATCGGAATTAATAATTTTTCATCAGAATGAAAGAAACAAAATAAGTTGATGCTGTTGGTGCGTGAGGGCACAAAGGTAGCTAAATCCTCTGCTTGTACGTGAGGGCACCAGGGTAGCAAAGTGCTGGAAAGGCGAGTTAGATTATTCTCTGACTATAGTTTGCGCGTGCGCAGACGTGTAGCAATATGCTACCTTAAATTTTGCAGATTAATCTCTGCGCACAATTATTCTTCTGCTTATGCGTGGGTAGGAATATTGCAGATTAATCTCTGCGCAGAATTATTCATCTGCTTAGATGTGAATAGGAATATTGCAGATTAATCTCTGCGCAGAATTAATCTTCTGCTTAGGTATAGGTGGGAAATTTGGAATTGATAGGATTTTCAGATTAATCTCTGAAATATAGAATTAATCTTCTATAATGAGGTTGGGAATATTCTTGTGTTTAGATTAGTCTCTAAACCAGATGAGCTCTGGACCAAGAATGATTTTCTGCTGCGGTTCGTCGGCTTTTATATCCGCCGCATCCAGTTATGAGCCCTCGCCTCTCGGTGTTGCCCTAGCGACGTTTGTTGGATTTGATGACTGAGGCGAAATCAAATGATTTGACGTAATGTCACAATGTGACATTACAAAACGTTAATATACAGGAGGGATGTAGAATTTAGGTAAGTTTGTGATATTTTTGTACAATTTTGTTGAAAATAGTAATAATTTTACATGTTTTAGATATAAAATCTGTTCATTGGAATGTTTGGACGTCGCTGGACCAAAGGACGGAAGTTTTCAACAATCAGTTAAGTGGTTTTCTTTTAATTTATATTAGTCTTGCCTTCTTTGTGTTTTCTTTTCCTTTCTCTATTTCGTCGTGGGAAGGATTAGGAATGTGGATGGGATTTACATCGAGGGATCATCAACATGTATGTGTGGCCCAAACAGTGGGACATGGTGTACCTGTCCCTTACATGCGCAATATTATTTGGTATCAAAACTGTGCATATTCTTCTTACTATTTACCTTTCCTAAAAGCACTTTTACATCAAACGCAAGAACCGAAAATGTAAACCGGGAAACTCAATTTATTCCAATTTAAAAGAAGATTTTTGCTGCAATGATTTATAAATCCCAGGGAAATAGGATAAACTAAGAATTTGACTGAGCAAATAGTGTATTTAGTTCAGATTTTTAAGAAAAACACAAGTTTTATATTTTATCGGTCGGAAAACTTTTTCGGTTCTTGTTTTTGTTGCGAAAGTGCCTTAAGCCTTAGAGTCCAACCCCAGGGAACCACACTAATAATTTTTACTTTTCTCGCTATTTGTGCCTTTTCAATTTCAGTACGCTAAGGATTCAGAAGGCCTTCGAGAGAGCACAACGTCACCAGCTGCCATGTAAGTGCACACATGCGACTTGACATTTTTTGGCGTGTGGTTATTCCCTCGGGTTGCCTCCGATATGTAATTTATTCGCGTTAGGACCAGATTGGTTATTATTGTATTCAGTAAGCTTTTACCAAAGATAACCTAATATTAAGAAGATAGGACACAGCCGAACAAAATTGGAAATTTTTCGTGTTTTTTAGACCGAAATCGGTAATGTCATATACTTTCGGCTTTTGCATGAATGGGGGAAAAGAACTTGGCTATGCACTATTTTAGTGCAACTGAGACAACGAGTTAAGAACAAAAATCGAGAGAACGTAGGATTCCCCGAACGACAAAATCTTATTGAATTCCTTGAAAATCCTTTCAAACTATTCATTATAATGTACATCAGGTGACACTACCTGTATTTTTAAGAAAAATATCAATTTCGCTTCGGCCAAGGTGCTGAAAGGAGATATAACATTCCTGTCATTTTTCCCGACAATATCAGAGAATCCAGCATGAGAGTCTCCCTTTTAATCTGTTCAGAGTAAAACAAATGCGAAGAAAAGCAGCTGCTGTTCAAATATCATAGGATTACAGCAACAACATGTGTCCATTGCAGTATTAACATGTGACTAAACTCTATCAATATTTCATGAACACCGGTTTTCACAAAAGTGCGGGAACATTTAATGAGAGTAGAACGTGAAAACTACGCCCCTTCTCATTTATTTACGAAAATAAATCATTTGCCATTCGGTTTTGTTGCATCCAATTTGCGTTTTCACAATTTTTTATCTTTATTCATAAAAGATTTAAAGAGAGTTTGATTTTTTTTTTAATTTCTTTCTTCCTTTTCTCGTCGTGTGCATTTTAAATGTAAAACAATCGGAAAATTATTCTGTGTCCTAATTTGTCATTAAACTAACTTGTCATTAAATTAACTTTGCTTTTACACGCAGTAAGCGTAAGTTTTGATTAAGAGAGTATTATCAGTGACGACGATTTAATGAATAGCATAAATGCAGGCTTTAAGGCCAACAATTGTACTCTAGTTTAAACTGTTATCGAGACCTCTGTTTCAGGCCTCTCAACAATTCCCTATTAGTTTTTGTAACTCTCATTTCCTATAGTAGTTGAAAATTCAGAACATATCGAGTGTTTGTACACTTGCGCAATAAAAAATTCGAATTCAATCCGACTGTATATAATGATGAAATATAGGTACCTGCCATTTATAACGTAATGAGGGCATATTAAGTATTGTTTACACTTTTCAAATATCCAGTCAGCGTAATTGTTCATTTTAAAATCCCCTACTTGCTACTATATTTTGCATTTCTGAATTCCTTTTCAATGTAGTTTTATCTCTATTAATCTATTGTAATATCATAGCAAAATTCCATTCTCGCAATTGTAACGGTTAACTGATAAGCATTAGTCAAATCAAATCAGAATTGAATTTTTGTTAAAAATTGTTCAGGCCACTTGTGCATTGGAACCGAACGAATAAAGAAGTAAACTCGAGCTCGTGCGTTTTTTATTTTTCAATTTCTTTAGCTTCGTGGATAACACAAATTTTGGTGCCGAAACCCAGGAAAGACGTTGAATTAAGAGTAATTGATTACGTGCGCGATTAAATCAAGCAAACGCTATTGGCTTAAACGACGAATTAAACACGCGACGTCGCGAATATTGAAATATTATGTGTAGATGGGATTAATGTGCAACATAAACAGGATTAATATAGTATGTACTTAGTGCTTATTCTGTGAACACAACATAATAGATTGATTGTGCTATATTTGAGAGTGGATGCTTGTGGTGTTGTGATAAAGCCGGCAATCGTACAGAATTTTTGTTCTTATACAAATACACCTGTGATACTACTGTGAAAATTGCTTGACTCAAGTAATTAATTAATTGTTCTCAAATTTTCAAAGAAGTGCCTTTATCAGTGTAGATCTTTTCACTTAGCATACAAGTGACTAACGGCAGTGGATTACCGTATGGTGATAGAATTTTTAAACGTGTTGACTAAGCATAGTGGTTCATTATCCGGCAATCACAGAAAAGCGGTATCAGATTGGCAACAAATTTGCACGTGGAATAACAGTAAGGCTTCTCTTATATAGCTTAAAGTGAGTACGTTCCATATTTTTGTTTTTTATTTTTTACAATGGAGCGACTTTTTGCTACTCAAAATACGCTTAAGACTTATATTTCAAATTTTATCGCTAATACTAGTAGGACAAATAAGGAAAAACAAAGCAAAGGCTTTCTGGAAGCGCGAGTAGAACTCCTTAACAAATATTGGGACAAATTTCAACAACAACATGAGGAAATTTTGTCCCAGGCAACAACACAAGATTTAGCGAATGATTACTTTAAGTCTGAGCATTATACAGAAACCGAGAGGGGTTTCTGCAAAAGTTCCGGCACATTAAGAGATCTTCTTAAAGATCAACAACCTAAGTCTGTCCGAGATGCATTATCTTTACATTCTACTACGCGTAATTTTCTTACGTCTTCCTCACAACCCTTGTCTAAAATAGAACTTAATCGTTTTGATGGTAACTTGAGGGAATGGTCTACATTTCGCGACTTATTTCAAAGCTTGATCGGTTCCAATGAAGAGCTCAGCGGCTCCCAAAAGCTCTACTATTTAAAAACACGTCTCTGTGGACCCGCAGAATAACTCGTCCGCAACATAACTATTTCGGATTCAAACTATGATTCCGCTTAGAAAATACTTTGCGATAGATACGAAAACAAGCTCTTGCTTGTCATGTCATCTTTAAAATTGCTAACGTTTTTACCTGCAATGAAATCAGAATCATCAGAAGAGCTCAAAAGACTTTACGATGGAACAATTGAAGCTTTAGGAGCTCTTGAATCTTTAAAATGCCCGGTGAAACATTGGGATGATTGGCTGGTATTTCTAACTGTTCAAAAGTTAGATACAACCACTGGAAAGGATTGGGAGGATTCATTAAACGGTGATACAGAACTACCCCAGTTTAGTGTGCTATCGACCTTCTTGCAACGACGCGTTCATACTCTTGAAGCAATTGCAGAAAACAAGCCCCGACATAAAGACATTTTGAGAAATGATACCGCTACTGCTCGATATAGATCTTCAGTCAAAGTTCATCACACTTCCAGCTTTGGAAAGTGTTCTTTGTGTTGTGGAAATTATCTCTTACTATTCTGTACTACATTTCGACAAAAGACGGTCGCTCAACGTCGAGCTTATGTTGCCACGAAAAAACTCTGTTTCAATTGTTTAAAACCCAACCATGCAGTATTTGATTGTTCTTCACAAAATCGTTGCAAATTATGTCAGCAACAGCATCACACTATGCTACATGTGCCCGTACTAGAAGCTGCTGCATCTACAGTACGACAGTCAATTACAACCCCTGAAAATAACGTGAAGTGTACTCAAAGCCCGATAGAAGATTTAACATCTCTAACAGCAAATCCATTGACAAATCAAAAAATAAGTAACACTGTTTTGCTGGCAACGGCTCAAGTTATAATAAGAACTCTCAAAGGAACAAGTATTAAAGTGCGAGCACTGCTTGATCAAGGCTCTCAAGCCACTTTCGTTTCATCTAGACATGTTTCCTTCTTAAGCCTTCCTCAGCAAAAGGTTCGCATCCCTATTAATGGAATTGGAGAAACCAGTGCGGGTTCAGTTAAAGCTGTAGTGCAACTACAACTTCAGTCATGCGTGGATAAGGATTTTACCTTAGACTGCTATTCTTTAGTCTTGCCCAAGTTAACAAACTTTACTTACCTTACCAAAATAAAGCTATCTGACTATAATCATTTGCAGGATCTAATTCTTGCCGACCCAGGCCCTGCAGAAAATTCTCCTATTGAAGTAATTATTTGTGCTGATTACTATCATTCTATCCTACTAGAAGGTCTTCGCAAAGGGTTACGAATAGCGCAAAGTACCGTACTGGGGTGGGTGTAATCAGGACCGACCAGTTCATCACTTGCCGCACAACAAAAAGGGGTGAATGTCCATCTAAGCACGTCAACACCAGAAAATCTAGAGGGCTTGATTCGAAACTTCTGGGAATATGAGGAAATCTCCAACTCACAAACGCTGTTAACGGTAGAAGACCAAGCTTGCGAAGAGTTTTACAGGGAAATAACGACGAAGGACTCTGGAGGTCGTTATATTGTGCACCTTCCAATTAAACAAGAGTACAAGCACAACGTAGTTTTTGGTCCCTCAAGATCTTATGCCATTCAAAGCCTTCGTCGAATAGAGAATTGCTTTAAGTCCGACTCGCTTTTCAAGGATCTCTATGTACAATTCATGAAGGAATACTCGTCATTAAATCATATGGAAGTGGCGGGGGCAATGAAAATCATGTAGACCCAGCTACCGTGTTCTATCTCCCGCATCATGGTGTGATTAATGAAAGCAGCATTACCACCAAGTTCAGAGTGGTTTTTAATGGGTCTAGGAAATCAAAAGTAGGACTCTCTCTAAACGATTACTTAGCCTCAGGTCCAAAGCTTCAACCAGACCTGTGGTCAATACTTCTACGATGGAGAAAACATCCAGTTGTCTTCGCTGCAGACATAAGAATAATGTTCAGGCAGATTCAAGTTCATCCTCAAGACTGCAATTTTCAAAGAATCATATGGCGTGACTCACCTCTGTATCCAATAAAAGACTTCAGATTGCGTACTATGGGACAACCTCTGCGCCCTATTTAGCTATACGTACCCAAAGGCAGTTAGCTGAGTACGAAAAAATTCAATATCCACGCGGTTCTCAAATACTTAAAAATGACTTTTATGTTGATGACGTTCTGGCTGGCGCAGATACTGTTGAAACCGCAGTAAGCTTACAACAAGAATTAATCGCTATTCTTCAGAAGGGTGGATTTCAGCTGCATAACTGGTCATCGAATCATATTAACTTACATGTTGAGTAAGGTCTTGACCGTCTAGATGAATATGTATTGGTGAATGCTCGGGCTATCGGTCTCTGTTGTAGACAAAAATCAAAACGATTAGTGTCTAAATTTTTTATTTATAGTCTGCCACAACGTTTCACGGGTGAACACTCCGCGTCTTCAGGTGGTCTTATCTATAAGGTAACTATCATGAGCCCTTGCCAAAATTTACAATATTTACATTACTTACGAAAAAACATTTATGAACATTAATTAACTCACTCCAATAAAATATACAAGCACTGGGCGAAACAATAATAAATTAACATTTAAATGAAAAAACACTGCAATAAAAACCTATGAATCATTAAACAAATACAAGAAAAAGAACGAAAAAAAAACTACTTTTGAAAAACACACATTTGAGACCACAATATTTAAATCTCACGTCTAAGAAATAAAATATCATCCACATTGCGCGATTTGTCGTTACTTTATGATCAGGTGAGAGAATGTTTTTTGGATTGTATATCTGTATACACAACGTAAGTGTATATGTGGTGGGAGGAAGCCCTCATTATGGGTTAGCTAAGAAGTGAGCAGTACACCGAATTTATGTTGTCGGTGTCTGTTTTCCGATTCATTGTATTGGGGGTAGTGTAAATATGCAAAGCGTCAAGGCAGATCCTCTTGCTAATATTTTTTTCCTTACATAAAATCGTAGTATTATTAAAATCCGGACAGTGGTTTGCCTGCACACAGTGGTTAGCCAAAGCAGTCTTGCAGATCTGTTTATTTTTTATATCCGACTTGTGACCCGCAAGACGATTTTTAAGTAATTGACTTGTGGTACCTACATAATTCAAATTGCAATCTGAATTGTCTAAAATTGAACCCATGCACGGAATATTATAAACCAGGTCCGTGGAATGTTCCTTATCTGTCCTATCTTTAACACGGCTGAAACACCGCCTAATGGTTTTGTCAGCTTTAAAGGCCGGACAGATTCGATCATTTTTTTCAGTAACCACCTTTTTGAGTTTTTCAGACAGACCTGGAATGTATCTGAGACCTCGATATATTTTGTTTGTATTTTGTTGTGTGGTATCCGTTGTTGTTTCGGTGCGATTATTATTTGGATGCTTACGTTTATAGCTGGTTATTAAGTATTTAATTTTACGTGCAGGGAATTCATTGTCCAGCAGGATTTTGTATATTCTCTTCTTATTTCTTTTATGGAAACAACTGTCACTTAATCCTAGTATTCTATCGACGAGGTTCTTAGCTGTATTGATTTTTTGGTATTTCGGATGATAGGAGTTGTAGTTTAGCAATCTACCTGATGAGGTAGGTTTCTGATACCAATCTGTGATGATGGTATCATTTTTGCGTATTGCTAATACTTCAAGGTAAGGAATCTTACCATCCGATTCAATTTGTACAGTGAATTGCAGTTTCCTGTGAAAACTGTTGAATATATTTAATGTAGCCGGAATATGTTCCTGTGGCATTACAGTAAAGAGGTCGTCAACATACTTAACCAGAATTTTAGGTTGATACGGAAGTTTGGTCATAGTGCTATCCAACAACACTTCCATTACAATGTCCGCCATAATGGGGGAGAGCGGGTTACCCATTGGCATTCCGAAAATCTGCCTGTATAATTTTCCGTCGAATTGGAAATAATTACATTCAATGATGCAAAATTGTAAGATCTCCATGAACTTATTTTTGGAATATTTGTGATATCAGAGATCTGCTCCCACTTATCTTCAATAATGCGTAAGCAAAGGCGGGTGGGAATGTTGGTAAAAAGTGATATTACATCTAATGAAACCATGCTCTCGGTAGAATCAAGTTGGAGGCTATTAACACGCTCCTTGAATTCAGAAGAATTTTTAACATTATACCTCGAGCTAATCGTTAATTGGCGTAGAATGTTTGCCATAAATTTGGAGAGCTCATACGCTCCTGAATTTAATGTTGACACAATCGGCCTGATTGGGAGATCTTTTTTGTGTATTTTGGGCAAGCCATACATCTTGGGTACTTCCGCTTTATACGTGCTGATATGTATCTTTTCTTTTTCAGAAATGAAGTTTTTTGAAAAAGGTGTTTGGCTATTTCATTGTTTTTGTTTTGAATGCGTGAAGTTGGATCAGTTCTTAGGGTTCTATAGGTAGAGTTATCTGCTAACATTGCTTGGAGTTTATTAAAGTAATCGCTCTTATACATTGCCACAGTAACATTTCCTTTGTCAGCGGAAATGATGATGACGTTCTTGTGTTTAGCTAAGAATCTCATTGAATCGTCATATATTTTCAGAATTAATTTGCTTAATGCGTCATTTTTGATATTGTGCTGAAAATTAGACAACAGATTACAAAACTTCACTCTGGCAATGTCACGATCATGCTCATCTTCAATACTTTGTAAACAAAACTCTCCATCTGCTATGACCTGTAGCAGGGGAAAATCTTGTTAACCGTACGGTAGCGCAAATTTCTTTCCCATTGCCAGCAACCAGCTGATCTCATCGGGGATTTGTACATCCGTGTGATTAACAAACCACTTCCCACTGTTATTCATATTAATGCCTAGAGATTTCATAAAATCAGATTTGAGTTTATTAAACTTTTTTGTATGTATTTCATTTAGCTTATCGCTGAGCTTAGAGAATGCAGCCTCTTGGGTTTGCATAAACAACAACGGATACCACACAACAAAATACAAACAAAATATATCGAAGTCTCAGATACATTCCAGGTCTGTCTGAAAAACTCAAAAAGGTGGTTACTGAAAAAAATGATCGAATCTGTCCGGCCTTTAAAGCTGACAAAACCATTAGGCGGTGTTTCAGCCGTGTTAAAGATAGGACAGATAAGGAACATTCCACGGACCTGGTTTATAATATTCCGTGCATGGGTTCAATTTTAGACAATTCAGATTGCAATTTGAATTATGTAGGTACCACAAGTCAATTACTTAAAAATCGTCTTGCGGGTCACAAGTCGGATATAAAAAATAAACAGATCTGCAAGACTGCTTTAGCTAACCACTGTGTGCAGGCAAACCACTGTCCGGATTTTAATAATACTACGATTTTATGTAAGGAAAAAAATATTAGCAAGAGGATCTGCCTTGAGGCTTTGCATATTTACACCACCCCCAATACAATGAATCGGAAAACAGACACCGACAACATAAATTCGGTGTACTGCTCACTTCTTAGCTAACCCATAATGAGGGCTTCCTCCCACCACATATACACTTACGTTGTGTATACAGATATACAATCCAAAAAACATTCTCTCACCTGATCATAAAGTAACGACAAATCGCGCAATGTGGATGATATTTTATTTCTTAGACGTGAGATTTAAATATTGTGGTCTCAAATGTGTGTTTTTCAAAAGTAGTTTTTTTTTCGTTCTTTTTCTTGTATTTGTTTAATAATTCATAGGTTTTTATTGCAGTGTTTTTTCATTTAAATGTTAATTTATTATTGTTTCGCCCAGTGCTTGTATATTTTATTGGAGTGAGTTAATTAATGTTCATAAATGTTTTTTCGTAAGTAATGTAAATATTGTAAATTTTGGCAAGGGCTCATGATAGTTACCTTATAGATAAGACCACCTGAAGACGCGGAGTGTTCACCCGTGAAACGTTGTGGCAGACTATAAATAAAAAATTTAGACACTAATCGTTTTGTTTTTTGTCTACAACAGAGACCGATAGCCCGAGCATTCACCCATACATATTAACTTACTTCGAACAGTAGATGATCCTCGGAACTCGCTGGAGATCAACCTAAATAAGGATACTGTAGTTAAAACCTTAGGCCTGCAGTGGAATCAACAACAAGATAGTCACGATTGCTGATCCTCCTGAAGTTATTAGCAAAAGGAATCTTCTTTCAGACGTTGCAAAATTGTTCGATCCGTTAGGCTTTCTTTCTCCTTCTATTCTACTTGCAAAAGCCAGGTTTCAAAGACTATGACTTCTTGGACTTGATTGGGACACACCTCTACCGGATAAGATCAGTCAAGAATGGCTTTTGCTACGACAAGAACTGATGCAGCTGGAAAAGATCGTCATACCTAGATGGATAGGTTATAATACTTCAGGACTTTTTATGGAAATACATGCCTTCTCCGATGCTTCTGAGAAAGCTTATGCTGCTGCTGTGCACTTAAGAGTCCTACATGATTATGATAACGTCCAAATTTCATTATTATGCGCAAAAACACAGTTGGCTCCTCTAAAAAGGTTAACAATTCCAAGATTAGAGCTTTTAGGGGCTCGTCTTATGGCTCGATTAGTAAATTCCCTACACACCTCCATGGAATTAGTTAACACGCCAATCTATTTTTGGACAGATTCCCAAACAGTGCTAGCGTGGATACAGGTACGCCCCTCTAAGTGGAAGATGTTTGTCGCCAACAGGGTCAGCCAAATACATGAGCTGTACCTTCTGCTCGATGGCGTCATATCCCAACATTCTTCAATCCAGCAGATCGTGCATCCAGAGGAGTATCACCTTCTCAACTTACACACCACATTTTATGGTGGCAAGGCCCTCCGTGGTTAAAATCACCGTCAAGTTCTTGGCCGCAAGCAGCTCTGGTGAGCCCAATGGGCATATATTTAGAGGAGAATCAGCCTGTTACGAGTACTGTCAGCTCAGTTAGTAGTCAAGAGAATTGGGACTTACTAAATAAATTGTCATCACTATCCCGATTTACAAGAGTTACCGCTTGGTGCAAACGTTACGGAAAAAATCTTCAAAGTAACGCAGAAGATCGATATTTGGGGTCACTGACTGTGATGGAAATAGAAAATGCGCTAACCTCCCTGATTAGACACTCCCAGCAAATTAGCTTCCCTGATGAATTCAAACGACTCTCTTCTGGCCTGCCAATAGAAGCTAAAAGTATTATTCTTCGGCTTGACCTATCTGGGATGATAAGACCAAAACAATTCGAGTTGGTGGAAGGCTACATCGATCAGCTCTAGAAGAAGATTCCAAACATCAATACCTCCTCGATAAGGACAGTCCTCTGTCAGCGCTTTTTGTCCAAAACGCACACTTACGAACACTTCATGGTGGTATTCAAACAACTTTGAACTATACTCGGCAAAAAGTCTGGATAGTCAACGGCAAGGCATTGGTGAATCGATGCATCCGAAAATGCTTAACATGTTATCGTCAACGTGCTTCGGCGCTACAACAACTTATGGGCATATTACCGGCAGAACGGGTACGGCCATCTAAACCTTTCTCATTTACTGGAATTGACTACGCGGGACTGATTTTAACGCGTCAAGCACCTGGCCGAGGGAGAGCTGCTCACAAAGCCTACATAGCCATTTTTATTTGCTTGGCGACCAAAGCAATCCACGTCGAATTGGTCTCAGACCTTACTACAGCAGCATTTATCGCTGCATATAAACGTTTTACTGTCCGGCGAGGATTTTGTAGGAGGCTGTACAGTGGCAATGCCAAGACATTTATTGGAGCCGATACGGAATTAAAGCGATCACATTTTTTGCTGTAGACTAAACTTCCCGAAGATCTTAGGGTGCTTTTGACATTGCAAGGAACAGATTGGCACTTCATACCGCCATACGCTCCCAATTTTGATGGCCTCTGGGAAGCTGGGATGAAAGCCATGAAAACTCATCTAAAGAAAGTCATCGGTACTTGTACACTAACGTTCGAAGAATTATATACTCTACTTACCCAGATTGAGGCTTGGCTTAACTCGGGGCCACTTCATGCACTTAGCTCAGACCCAAAAGACATGGAAGCGCTGACTCCTGGTCATTTTTTAATGGGAGCCTCGCCACTAACAATCCCAGAGCCAAGCTTAACTTTAGTGAGCTCCAATCGACTAACCAGATGGAATCTTGTGCATAAAATGTCTGAACATTTTTGGAGACGTTGGTCCAAGCAGTATCTAAATAATCTTCAAAATCGTACTAAGTGGACTGCAGCTCAAGATAACTTGGAAAGCGGGAATTTGGTTCTAATACGTGACGACAACTTACCACCAGCGCAGTGGGCCCTCGGCCGCATAACAGAAGTGCATCGCAGCATTGACATGCCGTCAATGGCATGGTTCGTGTTGCTAGCATTAGAAGTCGAAAAGGCATTATAAAACGACCAATCAGCAAGATCTGCCTATTACCTGCTTCGCCAGATGACTCATACAACCCGGATACATCAGGGCGGGCGGCCCTGCAATAAGCTACGACGAAAAGGGAGTTGTTTCGTTTACTAAACGAGACGAGCGGTTATGTTTACACTTTCCAAATATCCAGTCAGCGTAATTGTTCATTTTACAATCTCCTACTTGCTACTATATTTTGCATTTCTGAATTTCTTTTCATTGTAGTTTTATCTCTATTAATCTATCGTAATATTATAGCAAAATTCCATTCTCGCAATTGTAACCGTTAACTGATAAGCATTAGTCAAATCAGATCAGAATTGAATTTTTGTCAAAAATTGTTCAGGCCACTTGTGCATTGGAACCGAACGAATAAAGAAGTAAACTCGAGCTCGTGCGTTTGATTCCAGCTTCGTGGATAACAAGTATTTATTTTTAATATGTAAATATAGCAAATACGTCATTGAATTATATTGTTTAGTGTCTCGTTTAACGTAAGAATTTTTTTGACTTAGGTAGTCATCAACTAAATATGTCCTTTTAATATTTGTATAGCAATAATGTTAACTAATTTTATTGATTTTCGGTCTCAGATACGTATAAATTTTGCTGACTTAACAGTCATCTGCTGATTGTGACTTTTTAGTTAGTATCTAATAAAAATGTCATTGAATAATCGGGATCTCTCACGTAATATCTATATATAGCAAAATTTCGTTTAATCCTCTCATTTACGTATAAATATTGACTTCAAATTCCCTTCAATAATGTATCTTATCTATGGTATGAAGGTGGGCTCAAAGTTGCCTTCCAGTATTGCATGCGCCCTATCACGGTGTTAAACGTCATTGTCAATTGGGTATTTCCTAGCTGTTTATGATACGTAGGAATGTTAAATTAAAGTCCTGGAATTTTGTGTGAAAAAGTCACAGTGCCAGTAGGAGATTAGGCCTGACTTGATGCATAAAAATTGTTATTGCAAGTCCCCGACCATGGTGCAAGGCATCTGCGATAATTATAGCTTGGCTACACTTATATAGTCAATAAAATATATTTAAATGTCCCAAGCTCTATTACTTGGAACTACCTGTATCCGCTGTTTCCCTGCTCCGCTTTCTTTATTTTGCAGTAGAATCATCTGCTCGTTGTCAGCCTCCTCATCCAATTTGGACGTGCCAACATTACTTGTAGACCTTTTGAGGAAATTGTTCTTGGCAGTGTGTCATCGTAGGCGCCGCCATTTTACTTTGGAACTAGGTATTTGAACTAAAATTTTATATTTCTCGTTGGATGTTGGCATCTCAAAGTACATTCTAATTCAACTAGGCTGGAATTTTTTCTGCATGAAGTAGGATTACTTTTACTATCCGTGGATCAGTGAAGCAGAGCTTCCGGAGCATCTGTATTTGTTCTGGCAAGGAAGAACCCCATAAGTAAGGCTCTCGTTTGGCTCGACACTCAACTACCGAACTGAAACTGTGTCAAAAGTTATGGCTTGCTTGAACCTATATTCAAACATCTAAACTGCAAAATATATTGGAAAACGTCTCATAGGGTTACTGCACGTCAACAACCAACCCACTTAACAGTGCTACGGCAGAACTGCCCTCAGTGCCGTATGGGTGGATGGACCACAGCAATGAAGGCAGACCATCTGCGCCTTCAAGAAAGGAAAGGTAAGTTGTGTAAGAGTCCTTTCAGGACCGGATGTGGTGCTTGTGGTTTTTGTACAGGCACGATTTTTTTTGTATTATAGTTCGTGACCGGCGACAGGTTTTGGTTAGCCCCCTCCCCCCCCCCCCCCCTTCACCACTATAATTCTCCCGCACTAGTCTAGGGCTAGCATGCCACTCTGTTCTATCGCCGATCACGGGAATGAGCTGTCAGCTCATGCTGACAAGATGGACTTCACGTCCAAGAATACTGACTCGAAGATGTGTACCATAACAAAAATGGCGCCCAACGTGGGGCCAATAACATTTTGAGTATGTCCGACCTCTTTACTTCAGACTGAGATTACTTTGCAGTTATGAACATTTGGCTTTTAGCTGATTGTCTCACTCGGTGGTCTCACATCCAGTGGAGAAGGGATAACATCAGTACTCGGCTTCACGTGAACCTTATATTCAAGAGGTATTCATTCTTCTAGATCTGGTGTTTCTTATTAGTTGTGCATGTCCATAGTTATGTACCATAACAAAAAATGGCCCGCAACGTGGGGCCACCTCAGTTAGACTTCGGTAGTCTGAATGTAAATGTTTCTGGGGACTGGGATTTGTTGTGAGATGATCATCTGGCATTTGCTAGCTAATTGACCTCAAGTGTCATACATAGTGGAAGTTGCATACGGACTTGAGCTTAACCGGTGTTTGTTACCTACAAAATATTTTTTTGAGTAAAGTTAAGGTTTTTGAAGTTTTGAGTTTGTAAGATTTTGGTAAAGTTTTCGAGTTGTCAATTATTAACGTTTTGATTGTTTTAGATTAAAGCTTCCCTTCAAGTAACATGCGATAGAAAAATCACCATGATAAAATTATAGCCGCAAGATTATGACGATAACCTGTGCCCAAAGTGTGTAACAATAATTCAAGAAAATAATTCAAAAGAAACAGAAAGTACGAAAAGTTTAACAAGCCCTGTACTAAACCCATTTTCGCGTGCCATTCCTTACTGGAATCTGGACACGGCTACGTATCTCGTTAATTATTCGGGCGCACAATCTGCGTAATACCATGTGACCACGAATCACCCAATAGCGGCACGTCGCAACAGCCGATACTAGAAATTTTTAGCAGCCGTGGTTATGGCCTTACACTTACCTTCGTACACCGCTATAATATATCTAACGTTTATTTATATGAGCTTTAGTATTAATTATTTAAAATGAACTTTCTGCATACAGCGTTATAACACAACAAGTCATTTATGAGTGTTAGTGTTAATGCTTAGCAATGAACTTAGTTGCGTGCATCGTTATGATATATCGTCTGACTACACGAGTTTTGGTTGTAATTATTGGAAATGGACTTACCCACCTGCATCACCATACTATAACCTTACATTGTATGAGTTTTAGTAGTAATTGATTGAAGTGCACTTACTTGCTAGTGCATCCGTGATCTATGCTTCATCTTATTAGACTTTAGAAGAGTCTTATAGACTACCATTGAAGTGGACTTACCTGCGCATGTATGTATTCATAGTAGGTCTCGAGCAACCTAGGTAGGAATTATCACGCTAATGTTTTGAATTTAGTCTAAAATTGTGAAATATTTACATAGGCTAGCTTCTTTTGTTGTGATCAAAGTGTACCCCCAGCCACGCAAGTCGTGGTTAAACCTCGAAAGACAGGCATCATAACGTTTCGAATTCAATATTGTTGTTTGACTCACTTTCCTTAGTTCCGCTATACATATAAGTACACTCCTGTTTTTGTTTTGTTTTGATATTCACTCATCTTGTTCGTCGCACGTCAGCTGATATGTCCGGAATGCTTGAGTAAGAGTCTTAAGGACGGTGATGAGCTTCCTGATCACAGCCACACACTAACATCTATGGGACGAAGAATTTTATATTGACTGCGACGTCTTAGCCAGGGTGGATGGGGGCGATGGGCCCAATTTACGTCCAGTCAGGATTCCACCATCATCAGGGGTCCACGTTCTCTCTCTCTTGGCGTCGAACTTCTCTGGGTGGCTAAAACACTTGTACGGCGTTGGTCTCTTTTTGTTTTATTTTATTTCAGCACATCGCATCGCTGGTATTATGTAAATTGTATTGCTTTCAGGTCTACTTTTCAGGTTTCACTAGGAGTGCGAACCGGCATTTCTCTTTTTTTGTCCGTCTGTCCGTCTGAGTTCAAGTAAATAAGAGCCAGCTTCCATTTCAGTTATGTTTATACGCACAGCTTACTGTGCAGCCACCCACCAATATCCCCAAGATGATATTTGCGGCTAGGGGTGCCAGTTGCGGTCCTGTCTATCTCTGAGTCAAAGCGGAGGTGAAAAAGGCTGACAGCTGTCACGCTCTTTTGCTACATGACACAGATTCAAGCTACGCAGCTGCGGATTGCAACTGCTAGTGGCCTATCGTAACCAACGTGTAAGTGAGATTGACGACTTTTCTTTAATATCGGAATGTGACACAACAGCAGCAACAGTGTCAACTGTCTAATCTAGTCCACCTGTTGTTTGTTGGAATTGTGACCAACATGGTCATTTCTATGAAGACTACCTACAAGAGTGGCAACGCGTGTTCTGCTATGGATGTCGACGAAAAGACGTCTTTAATCCAAACTGTAGACGGTATCTACAGAAAAACTTGAAGCGGTTCAGGAATTTCAACCACTTTCTCCACCAAGTGCCACAGTTCGAATGGCCTCAGCTCCCACCATTCCAGTTCAATCTCTGACCAGAGAGAACAGTCATCTCAATCAGTAGGTTTCATCGGACCATCATTAGACTGTCCGCTGGTATTATTCAGTGACTCTGGTGATATTAACATTCCACCTGACATTCAAGCGAAGAATATTAATCCTTTAGCAGAGGCAGAGACCTGATTGATTTCTTTGCAGATTTTGAAGCTCTCGTTTCCATCAATAGGGACCCCGGACACTCTTATTAGACACTTCTTTAGAAGAATCCCTGATTTTTGATGCTCCATTAAAACCGATCATAACCTCTTCGGGCAATGTTGTTGAGCAGGAGGTTCAGTCTCCCGCTTATGCGGTTCTAAGACGGCCACCAAACCCAGCGATGACAAATGCGCGTGAGCCCGTCGAATTAGATCCGAGCGAAAGAAACTGGCCCACATTACAGTGTGAATGCCAGATGACATTCGACCGTACGCCGAAGTAAAGCTACTCGGGCGAACTGAGACTGGGTTGCTTGATGGTGGTACCACAGTCAGCATCCCAGGCCAGGGAGCTCTGGAGAAGCTAGCTGGACGACTAATTAGTTCTGTCACAACACTTCGACACTCATCTTATTTTACTACAATATTAATTATTTTAATTACAATAACTTCAACATAAAGAGAAATCTTACCTAAAATACTGGAATCCGGCTCCAGTTCGCCACAGGAATTCTCCAAAATTCAGCATTCTGAAAAATATAAACGGATTAATACTTAAATACAGAAATACAAATAGAAAGAGAACTTACCCAAACATTTGATAGCACAGCTACTTCGTAACCTCCGGAATATAATACAAGCCATGAAGTCGCCGAAGGCACCGACACATTAAAAGGCCTTAACGTGCCGGGTACAGCATCCAGTAAGACCTCACTCTCACTGCTTTCTGTATAGTCATGGAGGAAAAACTAAAATTTCATCTTAAACAGGTCCTAAAGCCCAAAACTGTCGCTCCCACAGCAAAATGAAGTTAAAAGAAATTGCAGCCAAATATGTTTTCTTTCTAATAGTTTAAAAAAAAATAGCATGTAGAACAAATTTTCGGAAATTATAGCGTTTGAACAAAATACAAGCAACTTTTATATGAAAACTTCTTCAGTAAGACAAAGCAAGAAGACTGTGGAAGTCGCCTGCTGACCGGCCCGCTGCTCTCTTTTTTTGACTTTGTTCATGGCTTGTATCTTGCGGGGGTTACGGCTACTTACATCAGCAGCATTGACATCTGACATACGTCAATACAGTCAAATGTTTCAGCTGTAATAGGCACAGCTGAAGCACAATAGAAGCAACGCCACGCAACTTTTTTCTCAGCCCCCATTTACTCTGTACATTTCCAAAGTATAAATAAAGCGGGGGCTCGAGGTAAAAATCATTGCCTCTTTAGCAGTCTTCCGAGATCGATCAGTTGGTCAAGTCTAATATTCCTTGATCTTTGAGTTTGGAGATGTCATATCAGTTAAGGCACGTAATATGAACTACTGTGGGGTTGAACGTTGGGCTTGTTAAGTTTTATGCTTTTGTATAGAACTATATAGTGGTTGCGAAAATGCTTCCTTGTTATAATGACAGATGGCTCCACTTGTACCATTTTGAACAGTTTTGCTCGCGCTCATTCGCAAATTTCTGTAACTGAAGTATGGACAAGGAGTTCAGGGGATAAGCCGTAAGAGCCTTTAAAATTGCCTGAACGATTGTTTGCTAAAAGCGCTTGTGTTTTTCCTGGTAGATTACATATTTATTGTTTGAGTTTTGTTCACGCTTCGCTTAAAGCAAAGCTGAGTGCAATTGACGTTGGGCAAGGGGCGCAAGGGATAAGCCGTAAGAGCATAGCCAAACTAAAGCCATTCAAAGGCTGGGAAGTAGACAACGCCTCCATAGAATATAAAATCCACGTTGGCTGGACCTCATGTAAGGAAGGCAGCAATTTTTTTTTAGAAATTTACTGGAAATTTTTTCCTTAGAAATTTACTGGAAATTTTTTCCTTAGAATTGTCATGCATTATTGGACAGACAACCGTTGCTTGGGCAACTAACAATTTTTATGAGCATAGACTCACAGATGAGCAAATAGCATTCATTTGTTCTTAAAAATTTACAGAAAATGTTTCCAGAGAATTTTTATTCAGTCCGGGCGCCGACTGGAGTTATTTTCAGATGCAATCATACAATGTGTACCGTTTTCGGCCTTCAATGCTTAACATTTCCAAGGTAAAAATTTCCAGTATATTGGAGCGAGGCTAGTGCTGTCGTTTGGAAAATTTCAAGAGTAGTACAATTTGCTGCCAAAGCGGAGTATTTTCGGAAAAAACGGAGTACACGGCTAACGAAATTTAATGATTTAAAATTACTTAGAATGGGATGTCCAGAAATCATATTAATGTGAATAAAACTCTTTTTCATTCAATGATTCATATTTAGGTTTTTAAATAAAACTTTATGTCTCCTATTATTACATTATTTATATTTTTTATATAGAAACAACTGGGTACTATTTTAAGATTGTCCTATGAATTTTTTTTTCAGCATTAAGAATTTCTTAAGTTTAGTTGACACCTGTTAATTTGAAAGATTCATTAATTATTACCTTTCATTCAGATCATACTTTCATGAAGTAAAAAGTTCTGTTATGAAAAGCTATTCTTGAGAAAAGCATACCGCGTAAAGCAAATCAATACAGATGTATACTAATAAAATACATAAATTCGATCATTGGTTTAATATTTAATTATTGAAAACTTTTGAATTTTCAAGATATTTGTAAGGTTTTTAATACGTCATCATGCACAATTGTATTGACAAATTCAGTCGCTTTAGTTTTTCTGCATTTCAAATCTATTACAATATTTGAATCAGTAATGCACAGAAATAATTCTGGTAGAGCAAAATGGATTAAACACCCTTGCACAAAATTAAAAGTTATTCTGATTTTTGCATGTCCATCCGTCCGTCGTCCATCTTCACGATAACTCGAGATCGCGTGTACTTATAGAGCTGATATTCTGCATATGGGTAACTCCTTCGTAGGGTTGACATGCAAAAATTTCGTTCTTCACTACCTATATATGTATATATTTTGATATTGCGTGAGAGCTCGTCGACGTAGAGAGTTGAAATTTTGTACATAGTGTTTTCATAAAAATAGTAAATATAACTTCAAAAATGGACTAAATCGGATAACGCTTTCATGTTGTTGCAATATAAAAATTTAGGATTTTTACGTATACTGAAAACTTCTTCAGAATATGAAATCCTATAAAATTGGTTGTAAATTTGTTCTGTCCGACGAACCGTTCTAGAAATATATGCAAAATACCGCTTTAAAAATCAAACTTGCACAGATGGGTGATCATACGAAATTACATACGGGAATTCATCTAGGGTATTGTAAGAATGCGTCTTAAACTAAATCGAGTTTTTTTTACTTGTTTGCAATAACTTTAAAACATATTTTACAAACCGCCTGCTATTTATTAGGCTGCGAGCATACAGAGCAAAATTGTTGGACACGCTTAGTTTTTTTTTTATAAGTATTACCTTTTGTTGGCGACAAAACCTTAGAACATAAAACTAAAGGAAGCGAAATAAGCCCAAAAAATTGCGGCATTTCCCACTATGTAGTAGAATTCTGTTAATGTATTCGTTATGCTCATGGAAGTAGTGAATCTGAAATATTTTTGAAGGGGGGTTTGGCGCAATTATTTAAAAAAGTGTTGTATATGAAATAAAATTGTTATTGGAGATTTTATGTCTTTATATTTAATGGGAGCTCTCAGACACAATAAATAATTCTTAAAATAATTTTAGGCTCACTTATTTGTATCACATCCTTTTGTTTAAATATTTTGAGTTCACTTATTTGTATCACATTTTTTTGTTTAAATATTTTGAGTTCACTTATTTATATCACATTCTTTTGTTTAAATATTTTGAGTTCACTCATTTATATCACATTTTTTTGTTGTTTAAATATTTTGAGGCTCACTTATTTGTATCACAAGATATTGTTTAAATATTTTGCGACTGCATTACATACCTTTAAAATGAATTATCTTGTTCAGTTTTTGTCTTATAGAACACTTTTCTGACGTTTTCTTAGCAATAAAAAAATATCTAGTATGAAGATATTTGTTAATTATTAGTTTAAGTAGGGCAGAGTAATGAATAATATTGCATTCCGTGTAAGAATATTGATCTTCAAATAATGTTTTGTTAATAAAACTATTCTGCACATCAATTTCTATGGACAAAACATGTTTTTTGTTTAAAATTGTTTCATTATCACCCAAGAAATTCATTTTATGACGCAAGAGTCCTTCCGTGGTTTCGCAAATTTCCTTAACACTTTGTAATGGCATTTTACGAAAACCTCGTGACTTATATGCTATTAAGGATAACGGTGAATATTCACCTTGTAAAGCTTTTAGGCATCCATCACAATTTAAAGTTTTGATTATTTTATGTATTACGAAACCAGCTATATAATGAACTACATGTTTATTGTATTCATTTAATTTCGAGGGATATGAAACATAACTAAGTATGTTCGTCTAAGAACTGCTGATCGAGGTTCTCTAAAATGTAATCTTTTGTTGCTAAGATTTGTTCTTCATCTTCTTTATCTTCCTCGGTCATATTCTTCCTTTCAATACTACTGTTTATTACAAGCTCAGGATCAGGATTCTCGTAAGTCGGTTTCGATTTCAAGATGTCTATGTGCTCTTGCGGAATGCAATTCCCAATTTCGCCTTTCCTAATTGTGCATCGTACAAGAAGCCTTTTATAAACAGAAATGAATTGCTTCAAAGATGGGTTGTTGTTTCTACCCAAATGCATACGCACCGAACTAAAGAATAGTTCTAGGTGATCCTGATTTAGTTTATAAAATGGCACGAATGTTAGCTCTTTGGTAGCAATAAAACGATTATAAACAAATTCAATGTTTCGTAAGCAAGCAATTAATCCAACAAAGCCAACTTTTCGATTAGAAATTATTAAAGGAATACCCGATAAATTTTTAAGACCTATAATATAAGTAATTGCCTCATTGATAAATTTGTGGACAGCTTCATAATTATTATTGCAAAGCGCTTTTTTCTTGTATTCATATGTGCTTACTTTGCGACTATTTAATACATCAAATGTATCATTCATTATACGAATGAACGTTGAAAGTGGTTCGCTTCCAGCAAACTCAGGTATCTTCAACACATCCCTTAAAAAATCCAATGCATCAGCCACAGATGTGCTAAATGTTTGAACTGCTAGTCGTACCTTCATTTTTTGTTGAGCGAAATAAATGTGTGCAGCTCTTAATTTGTTACCTAAATGGAGTTCGTCTTTTTCTTGCAGCTTAACCAATTTCTCAAGATATGATCCGTCAATTTTTTCCCCTGAATTACTTACAAGAACTTTCAAATCAAAAAGAGCATTTCGTACTAACTTGATCATATGACATGGGTCTGGATGTACGATATTGTTGTGTACCTAAAAAACCTAAAATAAATACCTAATTATTAATTAATAAAATTTAAAAAATATTAAAATATTTCATGCATAAAATTTCACATAAGCTAACCATGCCTAAAACATGGTTAGCTTATCTATTCAATCAATGAAGAAAATTGCGTCAGCATAAATTAAAATAAAATTATTCCCATGGCAAATTTTGCCTTCAGCAAAATTTGCCAGTAGAAATATTTACTTTAAAAAAATAAAGCAAAAGACAAATCGTACCTTCAGTACGATTTGTCGTGAAAATTGCAATATGTATTTACGAACGTACATACATATCACAAAAAAGCTTTCGCGATAAGAAGAGCGCGCCGCGAAAATACATTGTATGTATACGCGTGCGGCAATTCTTATCATCGTGACGGTGGCTGATGTTTATAAAAGCATCAAATTTCAAGCCTCCGTCCAACGAAAAATATTCTGGACTTGTTTAAACAAGTCCAGAATAAATGAAAATTTTCTCAGGGTGAAAATGCAACTATGCATTTTTTACCCTGAACGAAGGCTCTTGATCGCGACAAAAGTGATCAAGAGCCGAGTTGGATTTTAAACATTATACGCGGCGGTTCATGGAGTTGGTTTTTAAATTCTGACTACGGCGGATCGCGAGTTGTATTTTTAACTTGGTGGCGGCGCGGTCGTGCTGAAAGAAGATAAGTAGAAAAGGTTTTTTGAAAGGAATCGTTGTGTGTTAAATAAAAAGTGTAAGTACCACCGCGAAGAAAATAGTTGATTTGGAAAGTAAAAGGGTTACGGATTCGGTCGGTTGAAAAAATAAAAGGCAAAAGAACAAAGGAAATAAAATAATTCATGTGAAAATAGTTTAAGAAAAAATTAAAGTAGAAAAGTGTATGCGAAAGTGAAACAAGTTTGGATAAAATTAAAGAAAGCAAAATAAACGAGGCAATAAGGCGTGTTATTCAACCCCTCCAAATACCCCTATTGGAATACGCACGCAGCAGAACGGACAGGGCATTTAGCAGTGAGTACCCCAAGTAAATTAAACATAACAAAAATTGGCGCAGCCGGTAGGATAGAGGAAGCCTACTTTAAGCAAACAAAAGTATAAGCGCTCGAAAACCCTCTATCCTACGAATCAAAAGGAGTTGAGGACGAAATCGAATACTGGGCAAGACACCCTATCCTTCGCCTGAAGTTGAGTCTGGCTTCAGGAGTATTTCGATCTAGTCGGCTCCCAACGCTCGGGGTCGGACAGCTTTACACTGCCTCTGTTTGAAAAAACACGCAGCCACCCCCTCATCAAAGCACAAAGTGCCAACGTGGGACAATAGCGGGCTTCATCCCAGCCCAGGAACATAAGACGTCCACAGCCGAAAATTTCAAAGCGAAACTTGAAGGAAGAATCCTCAACCGACAATCTGCGATCCGGAGCTGAAAGGGACTTCGAAGTAGGCAACGCGCCCCCCTTTCAGCTTTTATCCAGGGGAATTTAAGAAGGCCACGGGCCCCCCCGGCAGCAAAAGAACTTCAATCACAAAAACCAGCGATCCTGAATCGAGAGGGACCTCGAAGAAGGCAATAAGCCCCCCTCTCAATTTGAACCAAGGGAACTAAGACGGCAGAAGCCCCCCTAGCTGCAAATTCTACATACGGTGGTCCATGAGCGAGGAAAGCTCCCACCAGGAGACGCCGCCGGAAATCTCACCAATTCCACCAACTCCACAACAATCTTCCTCACCGGGCGACGCACAGGAAGATCCGTCCCGGTACGAAGGAGGCAACGAGGGAGCAACATCTGCAACAGAGGGTGCTAATCAAACACCCCCAACAAATTCAACAGCACCAGGAGTAACATTAAGGAGTGGGACAATCCTTACAGGTCCCCCACAAGTAAGACCTTCTAGTTTAAATTTAGAAAATTATTTAAAATATCTAGAGGGGAAAGTGCGAGACTCCTCCGAACTTTCTGTTATACAGTGCGATTCTATCGATAAACAGCTCAAAAAAACCCGTGAACGGCGTCTTGAGCAAATCGCGCAATTCAAAGAAAGTACGGAAAAATTTAAAGAAAGCTTAAAACAGTTTGGGGAACTCTCGCACTCTCTCGAACCAGAAATTACCAATAATAGTGTAGAATTAAGAGAAGGTGCCATTGAAGACAGTGTCAGTGATTCCACCGTGAGTGAAATCCTATTGAATTGGCTGGGCGACTCCCTTTTGGAAACCAGCATAGAAGAAACTAGCTCCCCAAAAGCGTCAAACTTTAGCTTCAGAATCCCCAATATAAACATGGCAGATTACGCGAAAATCGCCAAGCTAACTGCCCAGCTCGTTCCCCTATTCTCGGGAGAGCAGCACCCAAAATTGAGCCTTGAGCTCCAAACTTTCCTAGGATGCTGCAGGCAGGTAATCCAGTGCATTTCGGTGGAGGAACTATCGGCATTTTTGCAAATCTTCCCCACCAGACTCCGGGGCGAAGCTTACCAGCTTTTTGCCTCAAATATGCCTACTACTTTCAAAGAGGTAGAAGAACGGCTAAATCGTAACTACCTGCCTAGAGAAACTTACCAGGAACTGGTAAATAAATTAATCACTACGAGGCAGTATCCTTTGGAAAATCTCACAGCCTTCACGGCACGAGTAAAACAAATGCTGGCACTCTGTAATGAAGCAGCAGAGTCCAAATATGGCGCTACAGCAGCCCCCGCTGTGAAAACACAGCTAGAAGACTTCGCGAAAAACGCACTAAAAACCGGAGTCAATAACCCGTATATGTGCCAATATCTTCTGACCATGACAGACGGCACGGTGGATGACCTCGTACAAAGAGCACTTGACATGGAACGTCTCCAGCAAAGTGCTCTGTTCCTGCAACCTCCAGGACAATTCCAAACAAATATGATGCAGAATACATTGCCAAATTCTGCCAGTACCAGTGTACCAAATAACGCACCATTAACTCAAAGTAGTACCCTAGTAAATCAAAGCGTATATAATCCTGGCATCATATCCTACTCACAGGATCCCCGGCAAAACCATATGCCCATTAACCCAAGCAGTCACATACCAACGTCACAGTTCACACAGGCCGGCACAGCATACATCAAACAGGAGCCAAGATCTCCTAATAAAAATTATAATGTACCAAATAAAAATAATTATTTAAATAAAATCAGTTGTAGTTTTTGTAATCTAAGAGGCCACACATATGCTGATTGCCTCAAAAGGAAAAATACGCCTTATTGTGTGAACTGTAAAATGTATAACCATGACGTGCGTGACTGCAGAAAAAACAATAATAGTTTCCAGAGACCACACAACAATGGTGGACCATCGAATCAACGCCCTAGAGAGCCGCAGAATTCCAATAACAATTCCAGAG
The DNA here is from genome assembly GCA_963930735.1 of Dioctria linearis. Taxonomy (NCBI): domain Eukaryota; kingdom Metazoa; phylum Arthropoda; class Insecta; order Diptera; family Asilidae; genus Dioctria; species Dioctria linearis. The sequence goes on along the minus strand of OZ005742.1, from coordinate 137,267,981 downwards.
TATATAACGTAAGAAAAAAGTGTGAATTTTGTGGTCGTTCTGGACATGCAGTAAATAACTGCCAACAAAAACGTAAATGGGAGGCCCGGAGTCAGGGAAACGACGTACAGTCGACCCAAAACTCCCCGGCTCGACTATAAATCCCCCGTCTAATAAAATAGGGTCCCCTCAGCAGCCCGATTCCAGTGTCGCTACAGTAAAACTACCCTTAGACATAGGCCTGAACGGCCAAGCTAAACTAGTAGTAGACACAGGCGCTGAGGTTAGTATAATAAAGAAAAGGTCGTTAAAAGATCTCAAAGAAATTAACCACAATGAGGCATGTACACTTCAGACCCCATTTGGTACCGGAAAGACGCTGGGAAATTGCCAGGGAAACTTCGTTTTCAAAAACAAAATTCCCTGCAAGTTTCAAGTCGTACAGAACTTGCCTGGCCTTTCCGATGATGGACTTCTAGGAAATGATTTCCTAGCAAAAAACTGTAACGTTGAGGTCCTAATAAGGCACTAAGGTTTCCTCGCACGGAAACTAATCCAGACGAATTTGCTTTGCCATTAGATTTTGAAACGGACAAGCCACGTTCTGAAAAAGCAGTCGAAGTAAGAACACTTGTAGAAGAGGTAGAGTCTAAACAGGCTGAACTATCCACCTGCAGTGTCTTCAAGGCTCCTCAAACGAGAAAAGCTGGCTGCCAAGCTCCAAAAGAGCCCAAGGAATGTGAAAAAGGCTGTCTGGGCGAACAAGAGACCGATGAAATCAGGCGGCAATTGGTTACCCTTAAAAAACCAATCTGCATACCTGCGCGCTCTCAAATTGTTGCCCCAGTCCCGTTACAAACTCAAGAAGAAATGCTCTGTTTATCACAAGAGATAAGCGATGGAGTCTTCTTGGCAAACAGTTTGCTGTCATCTGGAGAAGAATTAGTGCTGGTCAGTATTCTCAACGCTAACAGTCATCAAGTAGTCATACATAGCTTAAAGTTACAGCTATTTCCAATAAACGACTACATCATAGTCCCATTAACACACACAAAAGACCACAAAAGAACACACATTCCACTACCAAATTTAGAGGCAATATCAAACAACACAAGAGACGGAACTGAGTGTCTAAAGCCTGCCAAAAAGGTGCATATAACTCTTCCGTCCAAAATCCCGAGGCATAAATCACTCTTAAACAAACAACGGCCATATAAAAACGGTAGCGAGTCGCTAAAGCCTATATTAAAGGTGCATATTACTCCACCGTCACACAACACAAAAAATTCTACATGGTCAAAAAGCAGTAGCATTGACGCGCATGAGTATCGCACACAACCTAAGGCAAAGACCACACAGGTGTACCAAACTCAGCCGTCAACAAGGCAGGAAGCAAATACCCTGTCAATTATTAAGAGCAACGAAATACAGCCTCAAAAGCAATCGCAAAATCCTCATCTATTTACAGGTCAAAAACCTAAAAGGAAGAGTAAGTCAAACCAAGGTTCAGCCGACAAAACGGCAATATTACAACATGTACGATATCTATACCCGGATAATGAGACTCCGGACGACCCAAAACAATATCCGCGTATTTCTAGGTTAGAGCAAGAACTCAGCCTAGACCCTAATTTAACCGCGGAAGAAAAAATTTCGATATCAGAACTCTGCGAAGAGTATAACGATATCTTCTTCCTCAAAGGTGACAAACTCACCTATACAAATGCGATAACGCATAATATTCCATTGGTGCAAGATCAAGCACCAATCAATCAAAAAATGTACCGCTTACCTGAAACACAGCGGAAAGTCATTAACGAGCAGCTAAAAGAAATGCTAGACAGCGGGATAGTCCAGTCTAGTAAGAGCCCTTGGAATTCACCTCTACTAGTTGTCCCCAAGAAAGCGGGACCTGACGGTGAAAAAAGGTGGCGCGTCGTTGTCGATTTTCGTAAATTAAACGAAAAGACAATTGGAGATGCATTCCCGCTACCCCGAATCGAGGATATTCTCGACCAACTAGGTCACGCAAGGTATTTCACCACACTCGATTTGGCCAACGGCTATCACCAAGTCCTTGTCGACAAAAAAGATCGACATAAAACTGCTTTCAGCACAAGTTATGGGCACTACGAGTTCAAGCGTATGCCATTCGGGCTCAAAGGAGCCCCCGCCACATTTCAACGCCTAATGAATTTCGTCCTAACAGGCCTACAAGGCCTCGAATGTTTTGTCTACCTAGATGACATTGTCACCTATGGTAAAAATTTAAACGACCACAACGAAAAGTTGAGGAAAGTCTTCAATAAGTTGAGAGAAAACAACTTAAAACTGCAGCCAGAAAAGTGCCAGTTTCTACGAAGAGAAGTTGTTTACCTAGGACATAAATGTTCTAGCGAAGGAGCCCTACCAGACCCAAGTAAGACGGCCTGCGTCCAAACATTTCCTGTTCCAAGAACAGTAAGGCAAGTCCAGTCATTTGTAGGACTTGCCAATTACTACAGGAAATTCATTCCAGACTTCTCCAAAATTGTACGTCCAATCACAAATTTACTCCGAAAGGATGTAAAATTCACTTGGACAGAGAAATGCCAAGAAGCATTCCAAAGCATAAAAAATGCTTTAATTTCTCCACCACTTTTAATTTACCCAGATTTTTCGAAATCTTTTAATCTCACTACAGACGCAAGTAACGAGGCTCTAGGAGCTGTTCTTTCTCAAGGAGAAGTCGGAAAGGACCAGCCCATTGCCTATGCAAGCCGCACATTAAACAAAGCCGAAAGAAATTACTCTACTATAGAGAAAGAGTTATTGGCTATTGTCTGGGCTACCAAGAATTTCAGGTGCTATCTTCAAGGCCGGAAATTCACAGTCTATACTGACCATAAACCTCTCAACGGTGTCTTCAATGTGAAAGACCCTACTTCCCGTTTGGTGAGATTTCACCACAAATTATCTGAATTCGATTACAACATCGAATATAAACCAGGGAAGTACAACACTAATGCTGATGCACTAAGTCGCATCCCTCAAGCATTAAAAGAAGACAGTTTAGGCAATACCTTAACGGTAGAAGCCCTAGTCCACCACACGATGGACTCAGATGTGGAGGAAAACAATTCCACAAATAACAAGAGAAAGAAGAAATCCGCTCATTGTTTCGTCGTGACTCGAGCTCAGAAGCAAAAGGCTCAAGAGACATTAAATAGCTCCAGTGTGGAGACAGAAGAGCACACGAAAGCGGACCAAAACGAAATTCAACACACTGAGGCGGAAACACTAAACCCAGCATCGCCTGAGCAAAAAGTAAGTACTGGCAAGACACCCGAAGTTATCACGAGCGCTACTGAAATCCGAACAATCTTAAAAGATTATCACGATTCTCCATTTGGTGGCCATCAAGGTGTCATAAAAACTTACAAACGCATAAGACGCAAGTATTGGTGGAGACACATGCTTAGCGATATTAAAAAATACATTAAAAAATGCCCAAAGTGCCAGACGATGAAAGCATCTCCACAATATAAAATGCCAATGGTTATCACGGACATCGCAGAGCAACCGTTCGACAAAGTTTACCTCGATATTGTAGGTCCATTAGAAGAGACCACATCAGGTAACAAATATATCTTGACCTTCCAAGATAATTTAACAAAATTTGTCGACTGGTATGCAATACCTAATGCAGAAGCAGTCACAGTAGCGCAATTTTTCTTTGATGAAATCGTTACGCGCTATCGCATACCCAAAAGAATACTCACCGATCAGGGAACAAATTTCCTGAGTGAATTATTCAAAAGAGTATGTAAGCTTCTAAAGGTAAAGAAGTTACAGACTTCAGCATACCACCCCCAGTCTAACGGAGCACTAGAGCGTGCCCACAGGCCGCTGATTGAATACCTGCGAACAATCGTAGATGAAAATCCCAAAACATGGGACCAATACCTACGAACCGCTGCATTCGTGTATAACAATAGTGTACACGAGGGTACTAAACTTACCCCAATGGACTGCCTATACGGCTTCACAGCGGATGTCCCATCAAATTTAAAACGGGATCCCGAACCCGTTTACAATCATGAGAGCTACTATCATATACTGAAGTATAAGCTCCAAAAATCATATGCCACGGCAAGAAAGAACTTATTGGCAAGTAAACAGCGCTCAAAGGGGTACTACGATAAGACAGTACGGCCCCTAACTTTCCATGTAGGAGACAAGGTCCTCATCAAGAATGAAAGCAGAAAACATAAGCTTTCCCAAATCTGGGTAGGACCTTATCAGGTAATCGCAATACCAAGTGATGTGAATACCACAATCAAAATTGGTAAGCGAACGGTAACGGTACATAATAACCATTTGAAACCATATTTCGAATAAAAATATATCAAACAAAAATGAACCAGGTTGACTTGAAATTCCCACTATAGTGTCCATTAAACCTCATTTCAATACCTCCCCATAAACATTTGCGGTGGAGTCACTCCACTGCCCAGTTTAAATCGGTATGCTTAAAGGATTGTTTTCTTCTCCTGAATTGTCCACAGAAATGGCGCTAAAATTCATCATAGTTGTCCTCTTCATCCAGTACACAACTGGAGCAACCGCTGACAAACCTTATGTAATAACCCAGCTAAATGGCTCGGGTATATTTTTCGAGGACCTAGGAAATCTGATGGTATATCATGACACCTGGAATGTCCTCACCGAGATAGACTTGGAAGAACTAGATGCACAGATAAAGCTAGCAGAATATGCAGAGCACTTAGTGCATAAACTCTGCATAAATATAACAAACCCAGAAGATCTCTGTAACGTGCAGCAACTACACATACACGCTATTATAGACAGCGTACGAAAGCGCACGGAAACTATTAGGGAACTAGTACCAGGAAAACGCAAGGCCAGATCACTATTTGATGGAATAGGCAATGCCATGCACTATTTGTTTGGAACTATGGACAGCAACAACGAAAAAGAAATTTACAGCAGGTTAGAAGAACTTGAATCGAATACACAAGCCCTAGCCGAGCTAGAGAAACAACAAATCAGTGTTGTAAAAACTACCTTGGAAAAGATTCAAAAACCGCTGGCAATGTTAATAGACAGACAACAAAAAATAGCCCACCAGGTAAACGATCTCCACCATGTGGCCGATGATTTAACTAGGAGGCAACTGAGACAAGAGATTATATCAAGCTTATTGCTCCAAATCATCGAAGTTGAATATCGACAACAAGCCCTCCTGGATATAATAATGGCTAGTAGAACCAATCATATTCATCCACTCCTAATGTCTCCCAAAAATCTGTTGGAGATATACCGCAAGACGGCCTCGAATTGCCCAAATGACCAAAATTGTCTATCTGTCCTATATCAGACAGCAGGAGCTCAGTCGCTCCTTATGCAGAATAAATTGGTGGTGAGAATTACTCTCCCAATTTTCAATCTGCCAAAAATGAGGCTACAACAGATTCAATGCTATCCTGTATCCAAGTCAGCAAATTACTCATTAATTCCAGACCCTGGTTATTCATACATAGCCAATAGCGAAAAAACTCAGGAAATTCTCTTATTAAGAGGCGATGACATGAAAAATTTCAAAAAAATAACAAGTAATTTGGAAGAAAACACGTATGTAGGCCGGCTGAACACGCCTATAATCAAAGCGGCAACGTCCAACGAATGTGCCATTAAATTGCTATACAACCCTCTAAGTGAAGTGCCCAAATGCAAGACCAGAGTACAAATCCCACAAAAAGACATGCTGATCAAATTAAGTAAGCCCAATACGTGGCTATTTTCTTTTATCACCTCCACGGTGCTACACATCACATGTCCAGATCACTTTGTAATCTCGAAACTGGAAGGACAAGGGATATTAGAGATAACGCAAACATGTCAAGTTCAAATAGGTGACAAAGTGCTTAAATACGAAGGTCAGAGTAAATTTCCACTAAAAATTATCCAGCCGAATCAGTTTCCTGAGCTCAACCACTCTCTACTCAACGTAAACCTGACTGAAATTTTACAAGGAACTCAAAACCACAGTCTGGGGAAAATCGAAATCTTAACGGGAGACAATATCCATAAATCAATTTATACCGACACCCATTCGCTGGAAGAAATCCAAAACAAAATTATAAAATACCAAGAAAAGATATCAAGTAAAAACTCCCATATCCTGTCCACAACTTCTCTATCATTTACGAGCCTACTAGTTCTGGCCATAATGATCGCTGTGGCAGTAAAATATCTTAACCCTGTTGTCATCAAGATGAGACAACAGAGAAGTCAACCACAAGGTAACCCCGAAATTTCATCAGAGGGAATTCCTTTAGAAGAGCGAACTCCTGCTCCCCAACCCAGTTTAAGGCGAGCCAGAAGCCTCTCCAAAACAAAATCAGTCCAAATCGTTTAAAAAAAAAAGAAAAAGAAACAAAAAATAAAATGGAACACTGATACTGTCAACATGAGCCACTTAATCAAAGTAGAATTTATAGGAAAGGTAGACCTGGTAAAGCATTCAAAGAAAATCTATGCATGTATATAACAACCTATGTATATGTAACGATTTAACACAAAAAAAACACAGCAATATACGCATATAGTATATAGTATAATTAGTTATAGTGCAAATAATAAAAGGTATATGCACACAAATGTACTAAAATTACATAACAAAATACAAGTTAGAATAAATAAATACCTATAAATAAAATCAAAATACATTATATTTAAATCTAACTGGATAAAGTAGTAAAATTAAAGAAAAACCACCTCAAAAGTGGACATAAATAAATAGAAATAAAATAAATATGAAAATATATAGAAATAAAAAAAAAAAAAGATAAAAAAAAAGAGGGGCACAAAATTATGTTCTAACTAACCTGAAATTAAAACTAGAAAAGATAAAATAACAAAACTAAAGAAAAGGATGCATTTGAAGAAAATAACAACTAAATAAAATCAAAGGAAAATAAGAGCGTGCCCAAATCTGCGAAATAACAGCAGAAGCAAGTTTAACCAGTTAGAAATCTAGGGAATAAGGAACAGACAAGCAAGCAAAAGCTTTACCAGGCTACTACCCACAAATAGAATTTTAAATTAGAAATTTATATATATACTAGTATTATAGATATAGTAGACACAAAAAATAATGTAAAAAATGAAATTATATTATTATCATATATATGTAAAAAAAAAAAGAAAAAAAAAGAATGTGTAAAGCCTAGCCGAACCGACCGGAATCCGAGCCGCCAAAATAGCACCCACAATAACTTCCCCTGAGAATTATTCCTCTTCAAAGAATAATTCTCTTTTTCTCAGGGGGAAGGATTGTTGTGTACCTAAAAAACCTAAAATAAATACCTAATTATAAATTAATAAAATTTAAAAAATATTAAAATATTTCATGCATAAAATTTCACATAAGCTAACCATGCCTAAAACATGGTTAGCTTATCTATTCAATCAATGAAGAAAATTGCGTCAGCAATTTTCCTCACATTCCATAAATTAAAATAAAATTATTCCCATGGCAAATTTTGCCTTCAGCAAAATTTGCCAGTAGAAATATTTACTTTAAAAAAATAAAGCAAAAGACAAATCGTACCTTCAGTACGATTTGTCGTGAAAATTGCAATATGTATGTACGAACGTACATACATATCACAAAAAAGCTTTCGCGATAAGAAGAGCGCGCCGCGAAAATACATTGTATGTATACGCGTGCGGCAATTCTTATCATCGTGACGGTGGCTGATGTTTATAAAAGCATCAAATTTCAAGCCTCCGTCCAACGAAAAATATTCTGGACTTGTTTAAACAAGTCCAGAATAAATGAAAATTTTCTCAGGGTGAAAATGCAACTATGCATTTTTTACCCTGAACGAAGGCTCTTGATCGCGACAAAAGTGATCAAGAGCCGAGTTGGATTTTAAACATTATACGCGGCGGTTCATGGAGTTGGTTTTTAAATTCTGACTACGGCGGATCGCGAGTTGTATTTTTAACTTGGTGGCGGCGCGGTCGTGCTGAAAGAAGATAAGTAGAAAAGGTTTTTTGAAAGGAATCGTTGTGTGTTAAATAAAAAAGTGTAAGTACCACCGCGAAGAAAATAGTTGATTTGGACAGTAAAAGGGTTACGGATTCGGTCGGTTGAAAAAATAAAAGGCAAAAGAACAAAGGAAATAAAATAATTCATGTGAAAATAGTTTAAGAAAAAATTAAAGTAGAAAAGTGTATGCGAAAGTGAAACAAGTTTGGATAAAATTAAAGAAAGCAAAATAAACGAGGCAATAAGGCGTGTTATTCAACCCCTCCAAATACCCCTATTGGAATACGCACGCAGCAGAACGGACAGGGCATTTAGCAGTGAGTACCCCAAGTAAATTAAACATAACAATATGCTGATCATTGTTACCAGTGATTTTAAAGGTAGAAACACGTTCTATATCTCGAATATCACACCCTAACTTTTCTACGGCTGCTAAATTGACCGCCGCACCATCAAAAGTAATTCCCACAACTTTTGCGCCAGTTTGAATAATGTGCTCGGAACATAATAATATTAAGTTATGCTTTTGTTCTGCTGCTAGAGAGCATATAGGAAAGTAAGCAATGGGAATTTTCCATGATTTGTTAACACATACTACCATGAAAACTAAGATTTGCTTAGCCATTTTCCCAGTTTCTTTACCATCACCAATGCCAACATAACCACAAGACTCGTCTCCATTCCAATCCACATGCTGCCTTATATTGATTTCGTCAAACACAATGTTAACGAAGATTATATCTGCATTTTTATTCGCTTCATTACAAGCATGACGTATAACATCAAATGATTGTTTAGTAAACCCTGGTTTACAGTGTACATTTTCATACCAGTTGCAAAGTGTTCGCGAATTGTTGAAATTCTCTCTTAAGAAATCGTACGCATTAAGAGACATGAAAGTCAAATTTAGTGCAAAAGACCATATTTTCGGATTATAGGCCTTTGGCAGCGTTTGGTCTTTGCATTTAGTCAGTTGGCGTTGGAAAATTTCCCAATTAGGACCTATGACTTCTCTTAAGTTTTCGGGAATTTCGTAATTTTTTGCTTCATCTTCTTTTAATTGTTTATTTATTAAAGAGAGCTTATTAATCTTTTTAGTTTTTCTTCCGTTACTTGCTTTTAGATGTTTTACGATTTTATTTTTATTTATAATGACCTATCTCAACCGTTTTAATTTTTCGTGCTTTTTTCTTTCCTTTGCCGAAAGTACTCCAATTCTTCCTCATCAGATGTTTCCATACATTCCCTAATACTAAGGGAATTATGTATTCCCAACTGAAATCAAATAATAATATACATATATGGACCAAGTAAAAATTTATTTGTGTTATTGTTGTAAATATATATTCTGTACATTTATTCTTTGAAAATTTTTCTGGAAACGAATGAAAACTTATTTATACCTTAAAGTAAAATCTTAACAAGAAGAAGAAGGAAAAATTCAAACAGTTAATTTGAATTATTAATTAATTTCAATTTCAATTCCGCTAAATGTAAATATTGTGTACCCACCTAACTACCTATATTACACATGTATTCATAGAAATTGAAAGTGTAATTAAGTATTTTCTGTTTCATTACTTAAAAACTCCTCTTTTACTTATTTTCATATCACAAAGCTATTTCCGTCTTATTTTCAAATGATCAGCAACGTGCGGACGGACAGACAGACAGGCGGTGTTGGGTGTTTAGTCCGATTTGGTCTACCAGTATTATATCTATGTGTAATAAACGAAATGACAAACTTAGGATACCCTATGAGGTATCATCTATTAAAATAGTTTAAAAAAATATCATACAGAGACTAAAGATGTCGAAGGTAATGGAGTGCTCTCTGCAAAAGGAGGAACTGTTTCAGACGTTTTGGAAATCTGAAGGTATTCAATTTTCATTGCGCTTAGTTTTACTGATAAGGAATTACCATAAATTCAGGATATTCAGGATGTTCTACTAGTCTATCTTTTTCTGCTTTCTCCACTTCATTTATATTCTGGAATAATTAATTATTTAATTGATGCACATCTACATCATCTTATATTAATTACCTCAGAATTATAGACGGGCTGTAAAGTTGCGGGAAATGCAGTTGCCTTCAATACGGGATGATTTTGTGCATCTGTAACAGAAATTGCAGGGATTGTGCTACTTTCCTCACTGTGTGGTAAGATATAAGTCAAAGGCTGGTAAATAAAAGAGCCTGATTCACCGATTTCAGATTCTTTGGCAATATGAAAATCATCAGAACTCTGGAATGTAAAAGTTAGTTAATAAACGTTCTATAAATGAATTCACTTTTGTACATTTTCATGAAGGGAACATTTGCCACATGATATGCAATCATGGATAGGAACTGCTCCTTTTTCGAGGATGTTTTTGATTTTTCTGCGTACAATATTAAATTTACTGAAATGGTCAGATATTGCTGTTGGCGGTCGCATTATAATCCGGTCTCCCAATGGCTTGAAGCCATATTTCTTTTATCGTCTTATCTTTTGGAAACCTAAAATAGCAAAAAAAAAAAAAAAAATTTACTTTTTCTTCAAACTTTTCCGCTGCCCCCAAATAAAACACAATTGTGAACTGCCATTGAAACACGAAAGAACAAAAAAAAAGTTGGGAACACAAAAATGTAAACAAAGAAATATTTTGGACGATTATCTTGATATTTTCGTTTCCCCATCCTTTTTCCAATTCATTTACACGTATTTGCAGAAAAGAAACTTTCTAGTTTAATTTCAGGATTTCAACTTGCCTGAAAAACGCCTTTTCGGGATTATTTCGGCGATTATTCAAACAGCACAGCACAGCACAATTCATTTTTAAATTATCACACGTTTATGCACTTAAGTCCAATGCTTATTCTCTAAATTGTCACTTCAAAAGTTTTTATTTAGAATTAGCACGATTTACAGAACAATTTAAAGTTTTTAATAAAAGAAATCACAAAATATACAACCTGGCACAAAAAACACGAAACTGACATTTAATTGGAATGACACAATTGACATTAGCAAGTTAAGAAGAGTTAAATTCTTCTTGCCTTTCCACCCCGTCGCCATGGAACCAAGATTCCCTCACACCGATAGGGTTTTTACACGATATTTTGCTTCCTTTAGTTATAGTTCTACGTAATTGAATTAATTGATTTTCGACAGCGAGAGTGGCCGACGGGCGACGACAACTGCAGATTCCTATTAATACACGTTTCATAGCACGATCCTGAAGAAAATTGTTAGCACTATTGCAATTGAAGTAATTATATTTCTTGTGCACTGATGAAGCGATGATGGGAGGCAGCCATTAGGCAGATCTCCTAGAGAAGCTTAATAAAGCAGATCTCTTTACCTGTGATGAGCCTAGTGTAGTAGAAAAATTCCCATCAAAATCGATCGATAGTAGGTCGACCTACCGACATGATTATGTGTGAATAGTTGCAATAGGCAGGCCTACGCAGTCGGACTCGCCCCGTTTAGAGATTCTCCTCCTTGCTTAAAAAATAAAAGCCCAAAGGTATGCAAAATAAAATAAATTTTCGGAGAAGTATAAAATTAGGAGCTTATGTGGAGGCATCGCACAATCTCAGTTGAATGCAAAAGCGTTTCACTTTTGATGTAGGGGAGAGGGGGGTAAAATGATCCCTCTAAGAAAAAAACAACTTGAAAATGGGAAAACATTTTTTTAAATTTTATTTTTAATAAGATAAGCTCCTAAAAGAGTCATTTCTCTTGACATTAATTACACCACTTTTTTGGAAAAAATATTTATTCATTTATTAAAAATTTTAAAAAATAAAAAAAAAGAGCAAAGGGATCATTTTACCCGCAAGTTGAGGGTAAAATGAAACCTTCTACAAACAACTTAAAAATGATATTCTGACATTATAATTTCAAGATAAAACATTTTCAAAACTTAATCTTCCTCCTTCTCAAAGCGGGATCGTTTTACCCCAAAGTGACATGAATCACCTTTTGTTAATTATAAATTTAGTTGCACATATTAACTGAAAACGAATACCACAAATCAACGCATCAACTCTTCCTAAATAAAATGCGATAAGATAAAGATCGGTCATTCACGTCGTTTGAAAAAGTACACAACAATCCAAATACCTTACCTTATATCATGAATGTAAAAAACCCAAGTTCACTTGTCACTTGTCGGATTCGAACTGAATCGTGTTTCCGAACATTGTCTATGGTTAACCGCTCCGTTCAGTGCACTGTTGCCAATATTACATTTATGTTGCACAAAAGGCGAACTTAAAAATCGAGGGATCATTTCAACCCGAAGGGATCATTTTCCCCCCTCTCCCCTACTACATCATTCTTCTTGTCTTTTTTATTTCTATGGTACTACTAATAAATCTTTCCCGTCTACTAATATTCCGCCTTTTAAAACATAATTGTTATACTCTCTTTCTTTTAGAATCTCCTTAATTGCAGTTGCGTACTCGTCCATTTCCTGTGCCTTCTTTATTCTTATAAATAATTCACTATTAACTGCATAAATTGCAGGATGTCAACCTAATGCATCAACGTGATTCATTTGTTTTCCTTTTCTATGTTTCACTTCGAAATCAAATTCTTGCATAAACATAATCCATCGAGAGACGGCTACCGGTAAGTCCTTTTTACGAATAGTTTGGTGAAATGCTGCGCAGTCAGTAACGACTGTAAAGAATTACGTAGCAGATATATACGAAATTTCTTTAAGGTTAAGTAAACTGCTTTGACTTCCAACGTATAGCTATGAAGTTTTTCCTCTTAAGGTGAATTTTTATGACTCGTGTAATATATTGGATGAAATTCGTATTGTCATCTTTTTGAAGTAAAATAGCTGAACATCCAAATTTGCTGGCATCATGTACTTCGATATCAGCCCCATGTATAAATATATGAAGTAGTTTTCTCTGTTAATGCCGACTTTAGAATACAAATTGCTTTCCGTTGTTCTAATCCTATTTTGAAACTGCTGCCTTTCTTTAAGAGATTAGTAAGAGTACGTGCTTTTAAGAAATAATCTCGAATAAATTTCCGGTAAGACCAAGGAATTCTTGTAACTCCTTACGAGACCGCGGCTCTGCCAAGTTCTTTACTGCTCTTATTTTCGTTTCATACGGACGTATAGTACCCCTTTCTATCACATGACCCAAAAATTCAATTCTTCTTTTTACAAAACTTCATTTTGACCACTTTATATTTAATCCATTTGCTGCCGCAACATTTAAAACAGCTTTTAGTTTTTCAATGTTTTCTGCTTCATGTCGTGATGGGATGATTAAGTCATCCATATAGTTAAGGACAACGTTTTTTTTATAAATTCACGAAAAATCATATGGATGAAACGGGGAAAAACGCTAGGGGAGTTAGTTAACTCAAGTGGTACTCTTAGGAACTCAAATTGTCCTTCTGCTGTCATAAACGCCGTATACTTTGTACTTTCGGATGAAATCGGTACCTGGAAATATCCATTTTTAAATCGTGTGGAAAACACGTTAGCTACCTGCAGCTTATCTAATAATTCATCTATTAAAGGACGCGGGAAGTGATCTTTGAGTAGTTTGGCATTTAATGGGCCATCCCAGACGAGTATTCTTGATGCAGTATGCAAATTGGTTTTTTAGGGAAGAGGTGAGAAGTCGCGGCGAGATATCTCTTTGCGTCTTTTCACCTCTTCCCTAAATAACCGGTTTGCATACTGCATCAGGAATACTCTTCTGGGATGGCCGAATCGGCGGTAGCCAATGCAAACTCACGGAGTTCCATATTTTTTCTTTGTAACTACACGACTTGCGAAAGGTGATGTTGATGGTATAATTTTCTCTTCCGACAACCAATCTTCAATTTGACCTTTGACTGCTTTCTGTTCTGTTATAGGAAGTCTTCTCGGCGGGTCATATATAGGAGTCACACCGGTTAAGACTAAGTCTATTGTTACAGGAGATTTCATGAGTTGTTTTGGTTTATACTGGTGCTTTAACACTTCAATTTCGCGCGTATAGCGGAAATCAACATCTTCATTATGCACAGCCTGAATCTGCATGATAGTTTTATCTTCATCCAATTGTTCGAAAAACGTAATCCCTTTTGTATCTATTACCACTCTAGCTTTTGTTATCAGATCGTTACCGATTATGCACTCTACCCTGATCGCATTGTTTGGTACTATGTTGCAAATACTTTTAAGAGAAACCACATCAATTAAAAGACACTTCAAATGAACCTAAAGTCATGGACCGCCCAGACGCCAGACCATGGAATGTCATAGAACTTCTGCGTAATGAAATACCTGCCATGCTCCGGAATTACATCTTGCCTAATCAATGATACATCGCTACCTGTGTCTACCAGTGCTTCGACGGAATAGGTATTGTTTATTAAAACCGTTTTGTACATCCTCGTTGATATCAATTGAACTTCTCCACTTCTATCTTTGCTTTGGAATTTCGGGCAATTAGGTGCCATGTGTCCAAATCCATTTCACCGGAAACATTTAGTTCCTTCTTTACAGGCTTTACGTTTCTGTTCCACTGATCCACAATTGAAACAGTGTTCATTTTTTGATTTTTCACCCGAAATTTGTCATTACGAAATTCATATTGTCTTTCGCGGCTTTCACCCAATCTAGCTTTAACTTTCTCGTAAACAACCCATTTATCCTTGAGTTCATCTAAATCTCTGAAACTTTCCTGCTGTTTCTTTACCCTTCTTTGTAAACACGCATAAATATCTGCTTTACAGATCGGTTTGCCGAATTCTTTCTCAAGCAAACCTTTAAGCTCTGAGTATGAAGAATATGTACATAAACGACAAAATAATGTAGCCGTTCCCGACATTTGTTTTTTGGCATAAATCAATTTTTCAAGATCACCCCACCTCATTATATTAGCTATATTTTCAAATTCTTTTATCCAGCGCTTGATATGAAAATCATCTTTGCCGTTAAAATGCGAAATAGAATTTTCCAAATCTTTTACCGAAACCGAAACAGGTTCATTCTGTTCATTTAATCTTGATAGTATTAAATTTGCAAGTTCACTTACCGCATCATTCTGGCTAGTACCCGGCTTATTACATATTTACTTCCTGTTTTTTGTTTATCTGTTAACCAATTCTTTGTGACCCAGTATCCAATTTATATTCATCATCTGACTCGTCTCCAGCTGCTTCTTTTAACCTTGCTAGCAGCCTTGTTGCCTGGTTCAGCCTCTGCAATTCTGCTTTCAATTGCTCTACCGTTAGTGTGTACGTTTTATCACAATGATGTAAAAATTGAAACTTAACCGTTCAGGTGAGGGGGAGTTTACGGGTAAGCATAAGGGGAAGAACAGTCATGTTTTTCCGCAGTTTTTCTTCTAGGACATTTTACCCCTTACCGCGCGGGCACGGGAAACTACACCAAACGACGGGGAGGGAAGGACACATCGGGTAGGTTGAAAAAAACTGCGAGGATGGTGTGACAATTTCAGGGGAAATATCAAAAACCGGTTTTGGCATGAGAAATTTGGGAGTAGTTTCATTTGTCCCCCCTCTTTTCACCCTAACGTTGAAAAATGCGATTTTTTTTTTGCAGAATCTTAAAGCACGCTTCGAGGTTTCCATAGAGTACCCACATGTTCAAATTGTGTGGAAGAAAAGTCCCAATACGAGTGTGAGAAAAAAAGTGAAATTTTTCGGAAATCTTAGGTTTAGTAGTGAAAATTTACGAAACTTACGAAGCCGGACTTCTCCCAGCATAGAATTCAAAAATGTATGTAGAAATTAGTGATTTTGCGATTTCGAAAGTCAACCCTTTATAACTTTATTCAACGAAACTTTCGCTGATGACATGCAGTTTGAAAAAGTTGGAGATTAAAATGATCTAGAGAATAGTGGAAAAGAAAATCCTTAAACTGCAATTAGGTCTGAAATTTCGAAGAAATACAAAATAAATTGTTTCACATTTTCAAACTTCGGTATCAGTGGCAATGGCAGCAAGTGAGTAGTCGGGTTCTATGTCGCTCTACCTCTAACTAGAAATTTTATTATCCAACCGTGCTTCAAAGTTTTTATTTTTTATTCTTCGTGTAAATCAAAGTTCTTTTACTCTGATGGGATGTAGATGAGCTCACGATACCTGTATCGTGAACGAATTTGTTGGAGCTGTGTCCGGTTCTTGTACCGACACAGTAAGTAATTTATTGTCCGTCGCAATGAAGATGGTGATATGATGATGCTTACGATGCTTGTATCGTAAGTTACTTGTTGATTGGTTTCGGTTCTTGTACCAAAACAATCTATCTTAATTGAGACTCACAAAGCGAAAGCACTGGTAAAACAACACCTTGTATATGATAATGAAAACTGATATATTTAATTTAATTTGCACGATATTTATACAAGCTTTACAAAAAAACTAGAGTTACTTAAAGCTAGGGTCAATAATCATTACAGCAATAAACGCATTGCTGACATACACAAAATTAGCGCATTTACAAATTATTAAAGCGAATGACCTGTGCTGGTTGCGCGTTTTTATTTTCTTGTTACAAGCCAATTTATGTGTTGTCAGCGAATGCCTTTATGCTTTCTAAAAGAAGGTCAATGATTCGTGCAATGCATGCAAATGAATTAATGAATTGTTTTTGTTGATTTGATTAAGCATGAGAAAAACGACTTAAGATTAAACATCCTCCACCGCCTTGAACATTGAGTTCAATATTACATATACTATTCTAATGTTAGGCATCGAAGGTTACGCTAAACTCAGGATGATTTGTTTTAGGCTCGTTCTCGAATCGTCTGATTGATTTTCTTGGTGATGGCTTTGGTGGGTTTTTGATTCTTTGGCAGATAGTCGCTCTGAATTTCCAAATGATGATGGTGCTTAAAGCAGCCACGAGCAGCAAAGCGGCATATGCTATAGTGTATTGATGAACATCATGTGCTTGAAGATGGGTCTTAGGTGGTAATTCGTTGTATAGTTGTTTAATCTTTTCCTGTATGGCATCTAGTCCTGCCCAATGTCTATGATAGTGATATGTCTCGTTATCTTCTGATAGCAAATGTTGGGTGGCTATAACATCCGATAAATTTCCAGTGGGCGTATAGGAGAGTCTTGAAACTGATGGATAAATGCTATGTCCCTGTATTGTTATCAGTTCTTGTTTGATTATGCAATCGCCTTGAATTTTCAAAAGTCCTGTTTTCTCCAGAATTGTTTGCGTGATGTTATTTCCACAAACTACGTTAAGTATGGTTTTGGACTTAAGAGCATAGATCCATTCATTTGGCTGATTCAACTGTATCCAGTGGGGTCCGTCTCCAACCCTTGAGACTTGACAGGAGGGTGATTGCGGCAGGTGGTTAATTAGATCGACTTCACAGGAACTGATGTTTGACCCTCTTCGATATATTGGGTGTTTTTGTTGGCAGAGGTGCTGGCCTTCAGCTATGATGGGGCAAGATTGAAGTTCGTATTCCGTTATCGGATAATATTGATCCCGATGCATATTTATGACCAAATATGGGGTTGATGGATGAATGGTGAAGAAGGTGTTGTTGACCAATACTGGTACAGAGACAAGTTTGAATAATTCAAAGTCCTCAAGGGTCAGTAATGGTATTCTGAGGCGGAATATCAAGTGCCTTGTTGCTATTCTTGCTTCGATTGTCATCAAGTTGTAGAATTTTAATACTTCATCCTGGGTTACTGGAAGCCGTAACGACGATGACATGTGTTCCTTAATAGTTGTCAACTCTCGTCTTAATTGAGGTGGTGAGATGAGCTGTGGGCTGATTTTTCCATGGTGAGTGTCGACGAGTACATCTACAATCGAGGCTTGGATTTGCTGGAAGCGTATGGCGGATAAGGTAGCCTGCATTGTCAAAGATATGAATGCTTGTGACAGCCTTTCTTCTTTAAGTTCCTTTGTTAGACCGTTGACCTTTCTTGCGAGACTAGTGATATGCCCCCCTAAGTCTTGAAAGTGCTTATCTATTATGTCCTGGTTTTTTTTCATCACATTTAATGTGGTATCTATCAGCGATGTTTGGTTCCTTATCAAAGCTATCAGGTGCCCTTCATTTTGCTCTATATCTTCAATGGTATCGGACATTTTATCTGCGTAGTTCGAATCCAATACTCCGAAAAGTGCACTTGCGATGTTGCCCACAAAATTCAAGGCTCCTCTTTTTACTCTGGTGGTGGAATTACCTTTGGGTTGAAGTAGCTCATTGGTCTTTGATATATCTTCGATGAGGTTTCGAAAGTGGTCGACTGTACGTAAACAGCTGTCCCTGTCTGTCATCAAATGACAGATGTAATTTAATGTCCGTGTTGAATTTGCAAGTATCTCGAACTCATTCCAATAGTGCTGGGTGTCGTAGTAAGCAATTACATTCCACTCACTTGAGATAATGTTTGTAACACCCAAATTTTCAAAGTATATTCCCGGCTGTGAGTGGAATGGACTCAATTCAACGGGACTACCATGTGTCAGGGGTAACAAAAGGCACGTTAGTAGTAATGTGACTACCGCTGAGCCTGGTGACCGGCGAGCCTTTTTCTTCGGGGACGAGTATGTGTCTGGTGACTGATAATTGCCATCGGTATGCTTCGCAGTAGATATAGTTTGTTGTCGTTTATGGGTACTTGTCAATTTGTAGTGATCTAGATTCTTCAATTTAGTACTGTGCTGGTTTTTGACGTTGGACAACAGTTCTGTGGCTTCGTCTAAATCGTAGTCCCTTTCGATAGGTAATGGCGCCAGCTTATGTATGGGACGACGTAACACTCCACTGGAAGTTCTAATATCAGCTACTCGAACCAGGCCATCATTTCCATGGTGGATTTTAATTATTCGACCCAACGGCCATTTTAATGCCGGTATATTGTCTTCTTTTATAAGTGCCATAGTGCCAGGTTGAACATTTTGGCAGCGCTCCTTCCATTTATATCGATGTTGCAACTGATTCAAATATTCGCCAGACCATCTTCTCCAGAACTCATTTTTGATATGTGTAACGAGTTTCCATCGTGTAATAAAGTTTACATTAAGTGGTTTGGTGTCGGAATCTATCATACCAACAAGGGGTTCTCCGATGAGGAAGTGTCCTGGAGTCAAGGCGTTGAGATCGTTAGGGTCAGAGGACATTGGTGTGATTGGTCTGGAATTTAAGACTGCCTCAATTTCGACAATAACTGTTTCGAATTCTTCATATGTTAGTGAAGCAGCTGCTAACGTGCGTTGGAGAAGATGTTTAGCTGACTTTACCGCAGCTTCCCAGAGCCCTCCAAAATGCGGTGCTCGAGGGGGAATGAAGTGAAAATCGATGTTCTTCGTACTACATATTCTTGTTATCTTTTCTATTGCAGTTTCAGATCCAATCATGTCCTTTACTTCTTCTAACTGGTTTTTGGCACCCACAAAGTTTGTCGCATTATCACAGTAAATGTTTGCGCAGTGACCTCGTCTACCCATAAAGCGTTTAAGCGCCCCAAGGAAGCCTTGTGTTGTTAAATCGGTGACTAGTTCAAGATGAGTTGCCTTGGTAGCAAAACAACAGAATACTGCTATGTAAGACTTCTGTGGCCTTTTTCCTCTGATCTTGTAGTGGGTCCATACTGGTCCGCAAAAATCTACTCCTGAATTGACGAACGGTCTTGCTGGCTGAACTCTATCTGCAGGCAAATTGCCCATTAACTGTGAAAGTAGCTTGGGCTCTGCCTTTGCACATCGTACACAATTCTTTACTATGGATCGCACCAGAGTTTTGCCTTTTATTGGCCAAAATTTTTGTCTCGCGATTGACAACAGCGCCTGAGGTCCCACATGATAGTTATCTTTATGTAACTCGCTTAGCAGTAATTTTGTGAAAGGATGTGTGTATGGCAACAATATTTGATGTTTGGCGTCATATGAAAGGTTTGAGGCTTCAAGTCGGCCTCCAACTCTGATGAGTCCTCTAGTGTCTATGAATGGGGTGAGACTGCTAAGAGAGCTGTTTTTGTTAACTTCTGCAAAGCGTTTTAGATGGTCGAGATCATCTTTGAACTCTTGCTCTTGAATGTGCCTTATTATAGCTACTTGAGCTTCGTTGATTTCGTGTATGGAGAGTGATTTACCCGTACTATTTGCTTGTTGTTGATTGCGATGTCTCATGATATTTATAAAGCGTGCAATATAAGCGAGCGTATTACATAACTTCCTGAACGAATTTCCATGATCGATTTTATCGATTATGGATGTTGAATCTTCGGCTGCTGAGGCTGATAACGTGAACCCCCTTTTCTCTAACTTGCATTCTTCTGTTTTCAAGTATGGTGGTGGCCAAAGGTCTTCAGTGCCATGTAGAAAGGTGGGGCCGTAAAACCAAAGTGTGGAACCTTCGAGTTTTTCGGGCTCGATTCCTCGGGAAAGAATGTCAGCAGGGTTGTCCTTAGAGCCCACGTGGCGCCATTGCGTGGGAACGCTTACGTCCTGGATACTTGAGACTCTATTTGCAACGAAAGTATGAAAGTGTGATGATGAAGAATTTAGCCATGCTAGGACTATTTCGGAATCAGACCATAGGAATATAAGCTCTTTCCTCATTCGTAAGTCCCTTTGGATGCGATTAGCCAGTTCTGCTGCCAATTTAGCTGCACAAAGCTCTAGTCGAGGTAATGTGGTTTGTTTCATTGGAGCTATCCTAGATTTAGCGCATAATAGGCGCACTACAATAATGTTGTCCTTATCTATGGATCTTATATATGCAGCTGCACCGTATGCTTTCTCTGAAGCATCTGCGAAGACATGAATTTGCACTACTTTGGGGATTCTATGAGAAAATACATGCCTTGGAAAATTTATGTTGCTCAATAACTTTAGACCTGATCGAAATTTAATCCATGACGTATGTAATTCTTGGGGTAACGCTGCATCCCAATCAAGTTTGAGTGTCCACAGCCTTTGAAGAAATAATTTAGCATTCACCACAACTGGAGCCATAATACCTAATGGGTCGTATAGGTGAGCAATATCCGAATACGTTGTTCGCTTTGTCACCTTACATGATTCAATTTGTGCAGTCTTTACACGGAAAGAGTCAGTCTTAGGAAGCCAGATCAGACCGACCGTTTTAATATGCTCGTCCAATTTATTGTTGAAATCTAGTTGGAGCTCTTGATCTGTTGGAGGTATGCCCTGCAGCAGGCGCTGGTGATTTGCACACCATTTTCTTAATTTAAAGCCAGATGTGCTAAGTATCGATTGGAGCTGAGTTTGGATGTCAAGAGCTGCTGATAAGGTGTCTGCACCGGTGAGAACATCATCCATGTAGAAGTCACGTTTGAGTACTTCCGAACCCACAGGATAAGTCTGAGCTTGATCCTCTGCCAATCTTTGCAGACATTTAGTGGCTAGGTATGGCGCACACGTCGTTCCATATGTTACCGTTGACAGCTGGTAGACCTTAAGCGATTCACTTGGATCAGGCCTCCACCAAATTAGTTGATATTTACTATCGGATTCTTCAACTTCTATTTGCCGATACATTTTCTCGATATCAGCAGTAAATACGAATCGTGGTAATCGAAAACGTAAAAGAATGGAAAAGACGTCATCCTGTATAGTTGGACCCGTGCATAGTATGTCATTTAAGGATATGTTCTTCGATGTTTTTGCTGAAGCGTCGAATACCACTCTAAGTTTTGTGGTGCTGCTATCCGGCTTCATGACACAATGATGAGGCAAGAAATAGTATGGTGCCTTGATGATGTTGATGTTGACTTCCCGCATATGACCCAAGCGAAGATACTCCTCCATAAATTCCACATATTGTGTTTTAACGATCTCATTATTGGCTAACTTTCGTTCCAATGATCTAAATCTTTGCAAAGCAATGTCTTTCGATTCCCCTAATCTAGTAGGCTGAACTAGAAATGGGAGTCTTACGATAAAACGTCCACTTAAACTTCTTCTTGTGTTTTGATTGAAGTGTATCTCACACCGTTTCTCTGCCGTGGTAAAATTCGTGGAAGACCCTTCAGTCTCTTCCAGCTTCCAAAAACGCTCAATTTGCTGGTCTAATCTTTCATCGTCGCTGCATATTCCACAGATTGCGTCAGCTTGAGACATATTATTGATCTTCCCTGCCACAGTCCAACCAAAAACAGTGTTTTGAAGTGTTGGTAACATTTCACCCAACTTTATCTGGCCAATTGACAAGAGTGAATAGTAAATCTCTGCACCAATCAACAGATCAATAGGCCCAGGTCGATCGAAGGTTGGATCAGCTAACGCGATGTTTTGAGGTAGCGGCCAAGCTGAAGTATCTATTGACTTAGTGGGTTGAACTGAAATGATTTTTGATAGCACATGGGCTTCGAGTCTTATAGTAAAATTATTTATTCTAGATTGCAACAGTACGTTCACTCGACTATGGGATTGTTGTCTCCGCTGACCAATGCCCTCAATGTGTAATTGCTCTGGAATTTCTGTTAATTCTAATTGTTTCGCAATCTTCTCGGTCATGAAGTTCAACTGAGAGCCTGAGTCTAAGATGGCTCTACATTCCACTTTTTTACCTCTGTTGTTAATTAGATTAACGACTGCTGTGCTGAGGAGAACATAGCCCTTCAATGACTGAGCTGTTTTCGTTGTCAACGATATTGATTGATCGTGTGCCTGATTGAAATGTGTTGATGATAATTTGTTACTTGCTGGGTGTGCAGCAGTAACTTGACTCTGAGGATTTTTGCTTTGCGTATATGATGATCCGGATTTGGAAAAGGCGTTATCAGTATGCAATAAAGTATTATGTCTTTTTGAACACTTGGTACATGCTCGGGCTGTACAAGTATCGACCCGGTGACCTGCATTGAGACAATTGAAGCACACATTGACTCCTTTCACATGAGCAATGCGCTTGAGTGGAGTTAATTCTTGAAATCTCCGACATGAAAACAGCTGATGATTACCTTTGCACATGGTGCAAACTGATCCGTTGGTCACTGTTGAAGCAAAAGCCCTTGAGACACCTATTCTTCGGTTATAATCTTCAGTGGGTTTACCTTTGTTTCCTAAGGTCTCTAATGATTGGAAGCGCGTTTCTAAAAACACTAAGAAGCTCTTCATAGATTGCAGTGCTCTGGGCTGGGGCAAAGATTGCTCGTAAAGCGTGTGTGTAGTGCGGTCCAGTCTCTTTATCAATAGATGATGTAACAGTGGATCCCAATGGTTGATGTTTATTCCCAAGTTTTCTAAGCCGAGTAGGCATTCCTGGGTTGTGTCATGCAGGGCCTTTATGGCAGAAGAACTTTCGTTGGTTATACTGGTCTGCGACAGCAGTCTATTTAGTAGTGCAGTTACCAATAACCTAGGGTTCTCGTACCTTTCGGTGATAATCTTCCACGCAGCAGAGTAATTTGTATCCGAAATAGTAAGATGTCGCACTAATTTCTCGGCCTCGCCTGATAAGCTGCTTTTGAGATACCACATCTTCTGGCACTCCGACATTGTCTGCTTGTGCACTACTTCAGTGAAAAGATCATGAAATTGCCGCCATTTCAAGTAATCGCCATCAAAACGTTGCAGAACAATCTTAGGCAGTTTCATCACAGAGTTTGTACTCACATCTGCTTTGTGGTCATTGCTCTTACTACCCACATAATTGTATAGTTGCGCCAAAGTATTTTGAACTTCTTCCACTAAACTGAAGTATTCCTCTGCATCATAACTTATTATTGTGGGATCATCGACACTATCCCAGATTTTGTAGTGGAGCCTTTGAACATCATGTAAGTATTGTTCTATTGTTTTGATCTTAAGCTGGCAGAATTGCTCTGTATAATCTTCCTTGATTGTAGCTAATCCTGCTACTGTTTTACGCAATACAGCTAAAACAGATCGTTGTTTATGTAAAATTCCGGAGATGCTTGCACCTAAATTCTCATTCTTATTTTCTGTATGGTTGCATTGCGTTGTTGCTAGATTATCTTCACTATTAGTGTCTTTCAATGCCTTATCCGCTTTATCGATTGGCTCACGCTTCTCTTCTAAGGGTTGAGTGAATTTTTTAATTGCCTCAATCTTTTCATTCATATCTTGGATTATCTGCTCATAGACCTTCTTTATCGCTTCATAATAACCAGTTGAGATGTATGGATGATCTGATATGTCTCCCGATTGCTTCATAATGACTGCGTTCGTTGAAGAAAATTCATTCCAGCAAGCATTTAGGGCATTCGATCTTGACTTTAGATAATCTAAAGTTTTCTTGTCCGCGGGATCCGTCTTATAGTTGGCGATTATCTTTTGTATTTCGCCTCCAATCTTCTTCTGCGAAGTTATACGGTCTTCTAAACTCATGATCAAATCAAATGATCACGTCGGGGTCACCAAATGTAAATCAAAGTTCTTTTACTCTGATGGGATGTAGATGAGCTCACGATACCTGTATCGTGAACGAATTTGTTGGAGCTGTGTCCGGTTCTTGTACCGACACAGTAAGTAATTTATTGTCCGTCGCAATGAAGATGGTGATATGATGATGCTTACGATGCTTGTATCGTAAGTTACTTGTTGATTGGTTTCGGTTCTTGTACCAAAACAATCTATCTTAATTGAGACTCACAAAGCGAAAGCACTGGTAAAACAACACCTTGTATATGATAATGAAAACTGATATATTTAATTTAATTTGCACGATATTTATACAAGCTTTACAAAAAAACTAGAGTTACTTAAAGCTAGGGTCAATAATCATTACAGCAATAAACGCATTGCTGACATACACAAAATTAGCGCATTTACAAATTATTAAAGCGAATGACCTGTGCTGGTTGCGCGTTTTTATTTTCTTGTTACAAGCCAATTTATGTGTTGTCAGCGAATGCCTTTATGCTTTCTAAAAGAAGGTCAATGATTCGTGCAATGCATGCAAATGAATTGATGAATTGTTTTTGTTGATTTGATTAAGCATGAGAAAAACGACTTAAGATTAAACACTTCGCTTCCGTAACAGTATAAGTAAATATATATTTCTGTTTTTCTTCATTTACGGTGTTTTAAGTGCTATTTTTCCATTATGCCGGATGATTTGAGAAATAATAGGAAATCTCCAAGATTTGATGACCTTGCGGAGGTTAACAGCAAATTGTCACAACTTATCGCTGCACAAGACATGCTGTCTGAAAAGGTCAATGATCTAAAAAGCTGCATTAAAAATTGGAAGATAAATATAATCCAATGCAATCAACACTATCCAGCATCAGCTCTCAGCTAGTGGCACTTGAAAAAACTGTTATTTCTGAAGTCCAGTCACTGGAAAACGACGTAGCTAATATGAAGGTAAATCTGAACCTAATTGAAAGGCGTCAGCGGCAGAATGATGTTGTGGTCGCAGGCATCCCATATCAAAATGAGGAAGACACCAGGGAAATTGTGAACAAAATAATGCATAAAATTGGTCATACAATATCTCGATGTATTCAGATGTCGTGCAGGCAATCGAAGCAATGCAGGCAGTACGACGAGCAAAACAAATGCTGTACCTATTATTGTGAAGTTCCCCACGTACTCGGAGAAGCGCACATTCTTTGCCATGAAGTCTGCACCAGTAAAAGTTTCTGACGTGAATTTAGAAGCTATCGGTTCCTCGGCGCTACCTCACAATCGAATCTACATCAATCACTCGCTCACACACCAGGACAGAGGAATTTTTCTTCACGCAAGGCGGCTGAAAAAAGAAGGCAAGATTGACTCCGTATTTGTGTTAAATGGTTCCATTTTTATTAGAAGATCTGCCAACTCATGTTCAATTAAAATCTAGGTCAATTAGAGGTTTAGTGATCGATATGTGAGCTGTTTATGTTTTTGTTGTTGTTGTGGTTAATTAAGTTCAACTTCTGTTCTATTAATTTGAATTTTAGATTTTACGTAAAGTTTATAATGTATCTCGTCTTGTCAGTTGCGCCTTTCAGTTGTTTCGGTGTGCGGCATCGGGCTATCTTCTGGGGAGCCGGTGTCTCGGACTCCTTTGACTGTGGGTGATTTGTCTCATGGCCTGAACGAAGATCATATGTGTCATACAATGATCAATGTTTTTGCTTCTCGTAGTTGCGGATTGCATATACATATGTCATATAAATGCTCGAAGCTTATTACCTAAAATAGATGAATTTCGTGTAATATTTACCCGATCACAGGCGGATATAGTTTGTGTGACGGAAACTTGGCTGAA
Organism: Dioctria linearis; assembly: GCA_963930735.1. Lineage (NCBI taxonomy): Eukaryota > Metazoa > Arthropoda > Insecta > Diptera > Asilidae > Dioctria > Dioctria linearis. The sequence continues at coordinate 137,241,740 of OZ005742.1, read as the reverse complement.
ACCTGCAGTACCCACATCACTGATAAACATTGGAGGTTATCGTTTATTTCGACATGGTAGGGAGGATAGAAGAGGAGGCGGTGTCGCAATTTACATAAGACCTAACATACAGGCAAAAATCTTTCTGTCTTCTACAATTTCTTCGACGGAGTTTTTATTTCTCGAAATTCTCGGTGCTGAAAACAAAACACTCATCGGCTGCGTTTATAAACCTCCGTCGGTAGCGTTATCTGATATCTTCACTGACAATCTCTTGAATCTCTCTTGCTGTTTTCCCAACATAATTCTATGCGGAGATTTTAACCTAAATTTATTAAGGATGACCGGCCCGGTTAGACAGTTTATAAATTTCTTGTCTGCAGGTGATCTTCATATAATAAATAATAAAGCAACGCATTTTTCTGGTTGTAGTTCATCTTTGCTCGATGTTTTCATATGCAATAACCCCTCAAACGTGTCCTTCTTTAGCCAACTTGCCCTACCTGGCATTTCAGATCACGACCTCAATTTTCTAACATACTCGCTTAACATTGGGAGTGGGAATCGCTCCACTGAAACCTTCATTTTCAAAGACTTCAACTCCATAGACATGCAGTCCTTACAGGCTGCACTAACTAATACTGAGTTTAACCTAAGTATTTCATCAAACTATACCTCAATTGATGATAAAGTTGAAATTTTGGAGAATATGATACTAGAGCTATTCGAGCGTTTTGTTCCTATTAAGACCGTTAAAAGAAACAATAGGAATCCATGTTTTTCCAGTTCTATCTGTAAGCTTATGCACCGGAGAAATAAAGCACATTTTATCTGGCAACAGACACGAGCTCCTAGGGATTTTGAACGTTTCAAAGCACTGCGTAATATAGTTAATACTTCTATTCGTAGGGCAAAATACCAGTATTACCATAAAAAATTAAACATCAATCTTCCTTCAAGAAAATTGTGGCGTAATCTACATGAGCTTGGTGCAACGAAAGCTAAGACTGTAGATTGTGACCTCAATTTAAACCAACTCAATAACTACTTTACCAGCTGCTCTGTATCCGCTTCCTCCGTAGTATGTAGGACCCCACGAAATGATCACAATGAGGCATTTGATTTTCGTGGAGTGGATGCTTCGGAAGTTCTTCAAGTTATTAATTCTATAAAATCAGGTGCCACGGGATCAGACATTTCTCCACGCTTTGTCAAGCTAATAGCACTTTATGTTCTCCCCTGCATTACAAATATTATAAATGCATGTCTCTCATCATCACATTTCCCTGTAAAATGGAAATTGGCCGCTGTCACCCCTATCCAAAAAAAAAAAAACAAAATGCTGCGCACCTGAGGATTTCCGACCCATCAGTATTCTTCCGTTTTTATCTAAAGTACTGGAAAAGATTATGCAAAATCAAATTGCATCTTATGTCAGCTTCAAGAATTTTTTTGTCGGATGTGCAATCTGGTTTCTGGTCTGGAGTACCGCAAGGCTCGATTCTTCCTCCCCTCCTCTTCGCCCTTTTTCTCAACGATATAACTTCCGTTTCAGGTATTCTCAAATCCATATATATGCAGATGACGTACAAATCTACTATGCTAAACCTGTTAGTGATGCTCTTGGGTGCATTAGCAATATCAATTACGATCTATCAAAGATAGCGGATTGGGCTTCTAATAACCTGCTGCGATTAAACCCTGGTAAATGTGAGTGCATTGCCATTTTTAAACGTAGATTCGAGACGGGAATGTTACCTCCCGTAACTCTTAATGGGAGCTCTATAGATTACGTCGATAAAGTCACTAATCTGGGTGTGGTCTTAAATAAAACACTAACATGGAACGATCACATTAACTCTACTGTGTCGAAGATTTATGCTTGTATTAGGCGCCTAAGGTACTCTCCACACTTTACTTCTTTGGAAACCAAGGTACACCTAGTAAAAACCCTAATCGTTCCGATTCTGGCATACGGAGACGTTGTTTACGGGAACCTCGATTCGCTATCTTGGCAAAAACTTAAAGTCGCCCTCAATTCTGCTGTTCGTTATGCTTTTAAGCTACGCAGATTCGAATCTGTGTCTCATTTAGTCCCCCAAGTATTAGGAATGAGCCTGTCCTCGTACCTTCAGTTTCGCACATGTCTCTTTCTTTTCGAATTGCTAATTTCTGGCTTGCCATCCTATCTGCATAATAAGCTGAGTTTCCCTCGTTCCTCTAGAACTAATAAGCTTCTGCTTCCTACATTTAATTATTTGCACGCCATCCGACTATGGAATACATTGCCTGATACTATTCGTCGGGCCGGGACGGTGGTTTCCTTCAAGGAGGGGCTGGTGTCGCATTTTCGGATCAATATATGATGGGCGCTCTTGACAAGGTAGTAAGTTTCAGTCATATATCTTATTTGTTTTATCTTCATCCTGCATTTATAGTAGATTATGGTTTGATTTTTTTATATATTTTTTTTCTCTCTTTTAATTGTTTTAATTAGTTTTGAATTTTGAACTTATAGCACTGAATTTTAACTTTAACTTTATTTTTAGTGTAAGTAATTTGTAACCTTCCTTTTTTCTGTTTTCTTTTTTCTCCTTTTTGGCAATAATTATTGGTAAGGAAACTGTAACTAATGTTAGATGTACATATATCTATGCTAAGCACATACAAAAAGAATTGTATATTCTTGTTTGTGCAATAATAAATGAATTATGAATTTAGAATTTCGAAAATGGAAAAATGCAAAAAGCTGTGTATTCCTAAATCCGGCACACATACAAAATTTCATTAAAATCTATTTGAAATTACTCGAGCTATCACGAAAAAGAAGTTAGAAATTGGCCATTGTCGAAATCGATTTGCCAGTCTCACAAGACAAAATCGAAATACGTTATTTTCTTAAAAAAATTCTACATCCTTAATCTTTATAATATATAATAAAAAAAAAGTCCCAAAAAAATGTCGAAAAAAATGCACAAACTCAAGTAAACTTTCTCTCTATAGATCTTCGAAAGTACCCGATGGTACGCTCCATTACGTTGTGAATCCAGTGGTATGCGAATCATTGTTCTCAGTTAAAAACTGTAGGAGGAGATAGGATTCTACGAAAAAACGAAATCAAACTTAACTTTCCAATTTTCTCTTTATTTATATTAACATTATCAAGAGGTAAAACACAGATTCTTACTTTAAATAAATAATTAACGAAATAACAAACATTCAATTACATTGGTTACTCCTCTAGCGAACGAATATATTTGGACAACAATTAGAAACAACTCGATCTAAAATAATTTATAATTTCACATCGTACAGCGCTTAAGCCCAGACCTGATGAATACAAAAAATCCGTAAAAACTATTTATAAAAAAACCCAAAATATTACTCTGATAGTATAATCCCAGCTACCAGTGGATAAAGCAGTTCCATCAGGAGATACCTGAACACAAGAAACCTTGTTCTCATGGCCGTAGAGCAAGCAAACTCTTTGAGATTTAAGAGTATCCCAAATATTAACAGTATAGTCATTATATCCAGCAAAAAGCAATCTTCCACTAACGGAGAAATCAACTGAATTAACTCCAAAAATAATACTTTCTTTGGCATAAACAGCGACTTCTTTATCAGCTCTCATATCGAACAGACGACACTAAAACGTAATTCATTGTAAGATGAAAAATTTATCTAAAGAATATGGGACAGATACTCACTGAGCTATCATCAGAGCCTGTAGCAATTGCATCACCACTTGGGTGAAATTTAACACTATTGACATCAGACTGGTGGCCTTCGAAGGATTGAACAACATGTCCTGAACGCATATCCCATATAAATGCCATTTTATCGCAACTCTGAAAGAAGTCATGTGAAAATTAAGTAGTTACTTACTTTTGTTGTTAAAATTTTGTCATACCCCCGAAACAAAAGTATTGCCCGTTTCGTTAGGAGCCAAGTCAATGGACATTACGTCTCCAGTATGGCCATGGAAACTCTGTAATAATTGTCCGGATTCGACATCCCAAAGAGCACAAGTTGAATCTCCACTTCCAGTAAGAATCTGTTGATCTGAATTGGGAAAAATACAGCACGACATATAGCTAGTGTGTGTTCCAACAGTTCTTTTTTTAGTCGACATATCTTCATCTGATGTTATGGGATACACCGTTACTTTATTGTCAAGTCCCCTAGAAATAATTTAATGATTTTTTACTGGAAGTATAACACTAAAAACTTTAAGATGTTGGATATATAAGCAACATCTATTATCATAAATACATCAGCTCAGCTATCGCCGTCATATGAAATATTGCAGAAATGAATTTTAGTTAGCCCCCAGATTGGAGTCACCAATATTCCGAAACCTACCACGGAATTCGTTAACATTATCTAGCCTACAAAAAATCTCACATGCCAGCGCGAAATTTGTTGTGACTCAGGTACCTTTGCCCCGAATCACAACCATAATACCAATACATCAATGTATCGTCCAATACGATTTATTGATGTACCATTAATTGACCCTGAAAAAAACATTTCAATTTAAATTCCATTCAAAATTTAATATAAAAATTCAAAATGCAATTAGAAATGCATTCCCACATTATAACAAAATGCAATTTAGCATAAATTGCATTTTGTTATCAGACACACATTCCACTCACACGGTATGCCTACATACAGTGTCTTCTTACTTTTTTTCCGTATGTACAGTGTACATACGTACATTACTAACTTCCTCCAATCTAATTGTATGTACATATACATACATACAATTATCAGAATTATTCGCGCCCTCTTAAAATTAATATTTCAAGACGGGCGCACAAGTGCATATCGTATTACAGTTTTGCATAGATGCAAAACTTTTATACATTTTCTCACGTACGATTTTTAACGTCGTGAGAAAGCGATAAAAAGATAAAAAAAAAGCTTTTGCAAGTGATCATGGGTACCTGGGGCCGGCAAGCCCAAAACTCGTGTTCGTTCTTTAATCCCGTCGTGTTGAAAGCGTTTTCAAAAATCCGTTCGAAACTTATTAATTGAGTGAAAAGAAAATATAATTAAATAAATTGTATTGAGTTATCTTCGAATCAAACTATTATCTATGAAAAGAAAATATAATTAAATAGTTTTGAAAAGAAAATATAATTAAATAATTTGTATTGAGTTCTTATCGAATCAAACCATTATTCTAGTGAAAAGAAAATATAATTAAATAATTTGTATTGAGTTAATCAACGAAGCAATTTGAGTGCAAAGAAAAATGGAACGACAAAAATAGTAATATTAAAAAATAGAAAAAAGAATAATAAAGGGTTTCAGTTTTAATTTTCCCTTTCCACGATATCGGCGACTGCTCTCTCCTTCGGAGCACGGAGCGGAGCCTTGTTACAACAATTTATTCACTAATATTAAAATAACGTTTAATTGGGGTTCTCAAAGTGGCCTGAATGGAATAAGTCCAACAGGCACCCTGGAGCTCCTGGTTCCAAACAAACAGCCGCAGCAATAGAATACCTATCAATATAATCCTAAGATCTACTAGGAAAATAAGCACAATATATGCAATAAATTCAGATCCAAAACAATTACGCCAATGCATAAGTCACTCTTAGCTATGAGAGATATATGTATGAAATGTCACCCTAAGCCTCCAAAAGAGTCAAGACATGTAAAGGATAAAAGTTGCTGGAGGTTTTTTATTTGAATAGAGAATTACCAGTGAATTGAATAGGACTAAGGTATGATAATCTAGATGTATCAGGCAAAGTATTCCACATAGAAGTCTCCTTGTTAACGAATACTTTTAGCTGCGTATTGCGTATTAATCCGAAAAAACTTTCCCAATTGTGCATATAAACAATTAGCGATGTACAATATTAAGCCCAACTATAAAAATGAAGTTCATTGAAGCATAAAAAGTTTCAGGAATTGCACGATGTGTGTTCTTCATTATCTCATACGTAATGCAAAAAAGTCTTAAGTTCACGTGGCAGTTTGTCCAGCGCTGAACTCTGCATTGGAATATTAGTACGTACGAGGTTCGTAACAACATCATAAAAGGAGCGCAGCACATGATAAACGCTCGTACTTATTGTTATGGTCGTAGCGTGTTGCATATAGCAATATGCTACATTGATAAATACTGCAGGGTGTATGCCGGCTGCTGTCAAACAAAATACCCGAATGCACCCAGACCGAGAGAAGTGCGTTTCCTCGAATCATCGAGCAGCAACATCAGGGAGTGAGTAAAAATAAATTTCCGCGATCATCGGCGAGTAAATACAGCCTATAAGTAAATTTCGAATATTTTTCAGTCCTCATACTGATATATTTCCAACTAATAGTACTATTTTCCAACTACCCCGCACCAGGAGAAAATTCGCTCCTGCACCTGAGGAAAAACATCGAGACTCCGACAGCATCTTCACCTCGGCGGTAAAATCGTGATAAATTCAACCGTGCAGCAATATACAAACAGAAAAGCTTATAAATAACACCAAATCTTGTCATTGCTTGAAGAAAGCATGTAATTAGTTTATAAACTAATTTACAAATGTGATGCATCTAGCTCGGTTAAATTGAATACTTGTGGCTAAGCCACCGTCATATTAGTTGCCGCGGCAATCCTCCGCCGCCCCCCGTTATCCTCAACTGTTGGTTATGTACCGGATGGTGATGTGAGAAAAGAAAAAAAGGAAAAAACAAAAGAATTCGAGGTAAAGGTAGCAGGAACGAGATCATATTGGCATTCTGTTAGTCGAACAAAAACATCTGGTGGCAATTACTAAATAGATAGAATATTACAGAGTAGAAACAATCACATAAGCACTAGAGCAAAAAGATTTTTCATAGAGACAGAATTTCTTTTCGTACAACAGAGAACGACGAGGGGTTTCGAGTTTGCAGCAACGAGCACTATAGTACATGTACCTTTACGGTAGCCGGAGCCTCGCACTCTTGTCTGATTGAGCGGATAAGTTCCGAAGAAAATTTTGTCAAAACAACCTAGTTATTTTTCAGAAACAGCACAACCGCCTCCAGGGAGCACCTTCGAGGGACCGGATTGTACATAAGTCAAAGTTTATACATTGTTTTATTCTATAGTTGTTTGAATTGCTTTTGGTACATATACATGTACATATTGAATTCCTAATCATACGTTAAGAAGAAATGAATGCCAATTTTAAAAACACAAATTAAGAAAGGAAAGAGAAAGACATTAAGAAATAATATTTTTAACAACGTACAGTTGTGAGGTAATGAATCATATCGTCCCTGGGATATTTAAAATGTAGTTCCTTTTTCAATGGGAATTTTTAAGATAAATTTTGGCTCGTATAAATCAACTAGGTAACGGTTAAAGGAAAAGGTACAGCGTTAGTCTTCTTTATTGATTCTTATGTAAGATTGAATGACTACTTAATGATAAAGCAGCTAAGAAACCATAATAAGATAAACCAACTAAATTTAGTTATTTTTATAAATGCACAGGATATCAAAATATTGCAAATAGAATAAAAGAAAAACTGAAAAAGAAACAAGAAGTAACCAATTTTTCAAGTATTTTTAGAACTATAGAACTATTTGATACATTTTTAATTTTTTTATGTTTTCGGAATTAATGAAAATAGATAAAACAAAGTCTATGAAAAGGTACGAGGATTGTGAATATATTGCACTCCTCAGTTGTTGTTAAAAATTATCAAATTATTTTTTTTCCTATTTTTTCAAGTCATTAGAACATAATTATTAAACATCTAGAGTTATTTAATATGGTAAAGTGACGACTTAAAATGTTGCATTATGCAAGCCAGAGACTGTATAGAGTCACGTTTTCGGGTATAATTTTCATTTAGTGCATATAGGCTTAGTGTTTCGGTGGTTGCGCGCTTTCGACGATCAGATTTAAGCCGAATGTACGTTACCTTCCCTTTCTCGTCTTTTTCTATTGAAAATGTAATGTTTTATATTGCACCCAGACGATATTCATTTTATTGTCACTAGAATTTATCATTTATTTTGTGCAGTTGAAAATTTTCGTCGCAACTAACCTTACATCACATTAATGAATTAAAGAAAATTTAAGACAAATACAATTTTGTTCTATAAACATAAGTAAGCTGCATAATTGAAGCTACGGTTGGCTTGTAGCCTCACAAGGACGTGTAAGTCATAATAAAGTGTAAATATCTCTCCTCTCGATTCAATTTATTTCTTTTGTACGAAAAGAAGAAAAAATTCGTTAAAGAAAAAGTATTTAAATGAATGAAGGAAACTTGATTGTGCAAATAGTGTTCAGATTTTCCAGATTTTAGTTATGGTCTCTTGATCGAATGTTGACATAGTTATAAATTTTTGTATTGTGAAATAGCGGCCAACCCGGATGAGGCCCATATTTGTGGAGAAGAATTAAGGTTTAGATTGATAGATATCAAAAGAAATAGAAGGAAGGAAAACGTAATATTTTTATATATAATGAATTTTGTAGTAAAGTCAGCGTCAGAGCAGGGTGAGGCAATATGAATAAACAGAAACCTTTATAACGTAATGACGTTCTAGAGTTTGTTCTTTCTCCTCTCACTGTCCCGGAGCCCTCTCGCATACTCTCCGTCAATAGCCGAGGCGAGCTAGCGTGCCGCACTACAGTCAACGCTCTCCGTCGAGTGATCTGTCAGCTCATGCTGGCAGTCTGGACTTTACGTCTGATGTTCATCACTCAACATAGTTCCAAAACATTATATGACTCACTTGTAGATGCCACCTTAATCGTGAATCCATCAGCACTCATAAGTTCCTAATATGGGCAGATGAGAGCTTAACAACTGGTGTTCTGTCACGCCTTTATAATGTCTAGGTCGTAACAAGGACCGCGATGTACTTTCCTTACGGAAAAGTTCGCTAGCCCTGCTCGTTCGATTTTAATTCTTCTAGCAGTGCCTTACCTCTGGTGGGGGGTCACTGTCTAGCTAGAGGTTGGAAGGTTTTTTATTATTGAAAACACTCACTTTTAACTACGTTTTATTCAATCCTATACTTCACTTTTACACAAATTTGTTACTATTAGGAATTTACTCGGTCATTCTTTTAGAAAATACTGCGCGATACTGATCGATATGGGTTTAGAAAGCACCTCTTTTATATTTTAAGCGTGAAATACAATTACGACTTCTCACTCGACTTCGACTTGATTTTCGCTCGAAGTCGACGCTGAGGTGAAATTTGTAATTAAATTACGACTTCGACTTTGTCAAGGTGCAATTGCTGTTGCTGTCATTTTGTATTTGACGTTTGTGTGAATCGCGTATTAAAATGGATTTTTCTGATCAAGTGCAATTTTTTTTATTAATTTGTGCCGTGTATAAGGCTTTTAAAAATTTATGTGCAATCTCGCAAAGCCAAAGGACAATATGGGTGCGGGAGATATTCGAAAAAAATGAGAGGGAACTCCACGGGTTTTTCACCCAGACATTTAGTGTCATTAAATGTAGGGATGAGCCGCAGTTTTATAAGGCTGTGCGGATGGGCGTGCCACAATTTAATTTACTATTACAGTTAATTAGGCCGAAACTGATGAAAAATTCACGGAGAGAAGCTATTGATCCAGAATGTAGATTGGTTCTTACTCTCATGTAAGTATTTCATAATATTATTGCACCAGGCAGCATTTCAAAATAATATGCAATTGCAGTTACTTGGCTCATGGAGCCCCAAGGCAGATTTTATCTTGGGCATTTAAAATGGCTGTTTGCACTGTTGGAAATATTATTCTAGAGACATGTGACAGCCTGTGGGATGAATTATCTGCTATTTATCTGTCGCAGCCTAATGAAGACGAATGGAGACGCATAGCTGACGAATTTTATACTTTGAGCGGGATGCCTAATTGCGTAGGGGCCATTGATGGGAAGCACGTTAATATTAAGTGCCCTCCGAATGCTGGCTCCGAATATTTTAATTATAAAGGACATCACAGCATAATTCTATTAGCTGCTTGTGACATAAACTTATGCTTCACAGCAATTGACATTGGGGCATACGGAAGCCAAAGCGATGGAGGAGTTTTCTCAAATAGTGTTTTCGGGAAGCAAATCTTAAATGAGACACTGCCACTCCCAAAGGACAAGAATTTGCCAGACTCAAATATAATGTTTCCGCATTATTTCGTCGCAGATAGTGCTTTTCCTCTGAAGAGGAATTTAATGCGCCCTTTTCCCGGAAGAGGATTGCGGGCTGACGAAGAGTATTTTAATACTAGGCTTTCAAAGGCTCGAAGGCTTATTGAAAACTCTTTCGGTGTCTTAACCAGCAGATGGCGCATATTGTTTACTACTATAAATTGTTATCCTGATAACGTCGACAAAATAGTGAAAGGAGTGGTTTTGCTGCACAATTTCTGCAAAATGAATGACAACGCTTACTGCCCCACGAATTATATTGATCATTTAGAGAATGGAATCATAGTAGAGGGTCTTTGGCGGCAAGAAAATCAACAACTACGACCTTTCAAACAAAATACTGGACAGAATGCTTCTAGAAATGCTTTTAGGTTAAGAGATGTTTTAAAAAATTATTTAATTAGAAATTAAAACACGAAATACTGAAATAAAAAATAAATATATTTTCCAAATTCAGTCTTTTTTACTTCACAGCTTCGATCACATCTTTCTTTGCTTGTAAAATGAACACATGTATATATATATATACTTATACTAATTACTAACTGAAAAACTAAAAAAAGCACCTCCACCAGAATAAATAAATCACTAAATTACATTTTTTTTTTACTTCACAGCTTCTATCACATCTTTCTTTGCTTTTAAAATGAACACATGTATATATTATTTTATTACTAACTGAAAAACTAAAAAAAGCACCTCCACCAGAATAAATAAATCAATAAATTACATTTTTTTTTCCGAAAAATAATGTTTACGACATTTCACACAAAATTGCGCTTTTAGCAATTATTGTTATTGCGCTGAGCTTCGCCTATAACCCGCATTGTGTTAGTAAGAAGCTCTTGCTGGAGTCCCATCCACTGCACTTTACTTAAGTTGGCCTCTTCAATTTGAAGAGAATTAAAAAATAAATTGATGGAGCTTCTTGGTTTCATTATATCCTTCACTGTTGCCACGAGTTCTGAAAATTCACTTCCCGCTTTTTCAAGGATATTTTTTGAGCGGCAGCTTTTCCTTTCTTTGGGCCTGATTTTGTTGGCGTATAAGATGGTAAATAGCTCAATGAAGCCGATGAATCGTCGATATCATGATATGATGGTTGTGCTATATCATCAGGTAAACATTCTTCTATGATGTCGTCCAAAAAATTCTCAGGTTCCGCTACCACAATTTCTGGGATTGCTTGGGATACATTCCTTTCAGCCGTGTGTGTTCTATTAAAATTTTTTTTTTTATAAGATTGACATAAATTGAAAAATATATTTATTAGCTTACTTTCTTGGCTCCAGGCTAGAATCTAAAAATTTTAGATGGTCATAAAATCGCCAAACGGTGTCATAAGTAGCTTCACTCCCTGATGCCGTTTTTTTTTTATTTTTTTCCATCCTGTATTTATCGCGCAGACTCCTCCACCTCTTTTGGGCCCTTTCAGCTAAAATAAACAATTTTGTACACATAAGCAACGCTACGAAGGAATGCAGATAAACAACGCTTACCAGTAATATTTAGTGACTCGCTGATTTTCTTCCAAACTTTTTCCTTTACGTGGAAATTTCTGTATGCCTTACTTTTAATGTTCCACAATATTTCCTGATACCTAACTAACTCGATTAATTTTTCCTCCATAATTTCACAGCCGAACCAAAACACAAACAAACCAGAAGTGCCGGCTAATTTGGCAGATGTAATTGAACTGAAGTTGGTTGCAGGAGACACCAACTTTGAACTTTGAGCAAAGTTTATTTGCAGTCGAAGTCGAAGTCGAGGTCGAAGTTGCAATTGTATCTTGCCACATGCATTAACCATTTGGGCAAAGTCGAAGTCGACTGCGAAGTCGCAATTGTATTTCACGCTTTAGTTGGCCATTCAAAGTGAAACAACACCAAGGTTGCGAGATTTTGCTAAAAATTGATCAAGGGTCTACATCATCAATATAATAAAATTACCTTTTCTAGAGTTGCGACACCCTTTGAGAAATTAATGGTGCCGCGACCCATAGCTAGTGTCATAAACAAAGAAAAGGTGTCATGACAAAGAAAAGGTGTCATAACACGAAAGAATATTGCTTCTTCTTATGAAACATAGCTGCAATGGGTGTACGCAATGTTCTTTGTATATACTTCCGTGTATACATCAAAGAACATCAATATACCACACCGCTAAAGCTGTTCAGAAGGTGAGCAGTTGGATTTCCTAACATATGTACTGCAAGCGCCGCTGCGGTTGCTTAAGCGAATTTGTACATACGTAGGTATGCTGTTGCAGCTGCCATTGCATGAGTGAGGCGCAACAGTTTGGCTTGCCGGTATAGGGTAGGTCAGTACGTTGTGTACGAAATTGTCATGAGGGAATTCCATAGGGATTTCCTAATTTTGTATTTTGCACAGCCGTAGCTAGAAGTATGTCGGCGGCAAATTATCGAGAAATGATAATTGCTGACGATAATATAAATGTGAGGAAATTCGTCTCTATGACTGTAAAGTAGGTTGAAGGAATTTATTTTGGGTAGTAAGTATGTGCAAAAATTATGTATGATGCGAAATGAATTGATTATGTTCTCTTTATGATGATGAAAAATGAGTGAAATGATGCGTGGATGCATTATGAGTGTGAACTCATTACACTGGTAACTGTAGACTTTTTATCAAACTGCTGTATAAAGGATTAATGAACGAATTTATTCGGTGTTATGGTCGTAGCATACTGCACGCAGCAGTATGCTACACTGAAGCTGGCAGCAGAATGCACTATGTGACACACGGCGACGCTGCTGCCACGCTTGGCACGACCACATGATCTGGCTGAGGCATAACTCCGAACGAAAGTGACAGAGAAGAAGAAGAATCCGAGAGGCCGGAAAATTATGTTTTTCCACGTCAGGCAGCCATTAAGTCCGGTGTAATCGAGAACGGCCCAAGCAAGTTTCAGTTCGATTAGTGGCAAAGTTTAAAAATAAAAGTGCTTAAATTGAGAGATCATTCCAAAAGTGAGCAGTGCCCGGGGAGATACTGAGGAATTCATCAAATTTCGGAAGAATTCAAAGGGCAATAGAAAAAAAATCCTTGAGAGCCCGCTGTGGTGAATACTGTCGAGTCTTGAGCAAGAAATTGGAAAAAAAATCATTCATGTAAGATTATATTATAGCATTCCAAGTAAAAGAAAAGGAATTTTATTTAATTATTTAATTAAAGGAAACCGTAACTAGATCGGAAAAGGATTTTTGATCAGCGTGGATTCCGCTGAAGGAAAGTTTTGAATAACGGCATGAACTATAGCGAGGCATTCGCTTCCAAGTATTTATGGTTAATTAGAATAGAGACACCGCATCAGAAGAAAAAGCCACCACTCCAAATTGAAGGAAGAAGACTGATCTAATTAAGGCACTTCAACAAATTAGAGTTTGCCAAAATAGGTTACTCGCTTGAACGCCATAAATTTTAGTTTTATTGTAGGCAAAATTGCTGAAATTTGAACCTCACGATCCCTACAGTCATATATATATGTATATATATATATATATAGCAGGAATAGTATCGTTTTTAGACTTACATCGTAGGTTGTATCGTTTTCACAATTTTCATGATTACGCAACATAGTTTAAAATCCTCAAATTTGTACTTCCCTGGGTATTAAAGTAGTTTTATTAGTATCGGCAAGAGGTTATGAAGTTTATCGTTCCTTCGATATAAATACCTATATAGGTGGAAAATGTCCATGCCTGAGCGACATGATGTGAAATCTTCACATTCAGACCTCAATTGATAGAAGAGAGGATTTTAAACAAAAAAAAATCAGTAGTGTGCAATTCGGAAACCATAGCAAACTAAATTTTAACTCAGGAGAAGGTTCACAAGGGCCACCTCCATCAACACGGTGAACGTAGTCAAAAAGATGATTTCATGAACTAATTTGTCCTTTTGCAAGAATTTTTTTAACCTTTACAACAAAAATAAGAAAAATTAACGTACTTCCAGGGAGCTCCTTCGAGGGACCGATTTTTCCGTAAGTTTGATCATACATGCTATATTGTAGCTTATATTATAATGTTTTTAAGCGTAAAGGATTCAGACAAAGTCGCGAGTGTTGCAGTATTGACTTTTCTGAAGACAGTGTTGGTAGTTAACGTCCTGTATACCTTTATTTTATTAGATTTGCAATTATACCTCTAAAGTCTCCCAATTTTTGGCGAGGCTGTGTATGATGCCTGTTCGAGTCAAGGCGTAGATCCTACCCCTAGGGAGGAGTGTCAATCGTAGATAATAGCATTAACTTTAAATAATATAACAGAAACAAGCAAATGTATGTGTAGGTCAAAGACCATTAGTTTTCTTAAAGTTTTAAATAGGTACGTACATATATCACTCTTATTTGATAACTCCATAAGACTCCAGTGTAGGTAATAAACTGACAAAGGAAATCAAAATCATTTATACTACTAATAAGATCACGTTTTTGAAACTTTACGTATATAATCTTCGTTAAAAGTAAATCCCTTATATCTTGCAAGCATTGAATTAAAAAGTAACTTATTCTTTACAAAAGATGCTGCCACGGTATCTGTAAATAATTGATAGAGACTAGTATACCATATACAATTGGTCATAATATATGTCTCCGCCTCGGGAGATGAAATAACAATCGGGTGCGAGGGAACGATAAGTTTCATATCTATCATGTGTATATAAATGTATAATAGAAGCGTTTTTTTTTTTGTATAAGATAGAAAAATTAAGTGCCTATGTGCCCTGTCGTGCCATAGGAAAAGAGACAAGTATAGAAAGCCTTAAGATATTGCCTGTTGAGAGCGAAGTCGAATTCACATGAATAAATTGCTTATATAACGTAATGCAAAGCTGAGTTTTTTGTGATTTTTTCCACTCACTCTCCCGGAGCCATCTCGTGATAATGGTTGAATAGGTCCGCTACTCCTCTCTTTACAGGTCATCATAGGGACACTGAAGATTATCTGCCCTCAGTGTCGATAGGGTGGTTGGGGCGAGCAGAGAAGGAATAACATCTGCGCCTTCACCAAGGTAACGGTAAGTGGTGTGAAGGTCCCTTCTGGACCGGGTGTGTAGCGATGGCTCGTTGTGTAGGCACGAAATTTTTTTGTATGTGGCTGGTGGCACAGCGGCAGGTTTTCGTGGAACCTCCCCACACTCTCCGCCAATAGCCGAGGCGAGCTAGCGTGCCCCCTGTAGTCAACGCTGAGCACCGAGTGATCTGTCAGCTCATGCTAACAGTCTGGACTTCACGTCCAAGTCAATCGCTCTTCATAGAACCATAACATCGGTCTTCAATAACGCTTTCATACAGCTACTAACAGCTACTTTAGTAGTCAGAATCCCGAAAAATTAGAAAGCAATTATCTCACACATTGCTTATAATTATTATTTGCTCCAAAAGATACCTGCATAATGAGGAAAAGAAAATCTTTCCATATGACTAAAAGCAGGGACCGAAAATAGCTGGTATTTTGAAAACTTTAAACAAAAAAAGCTGGGATTAATCATGATCGTGGAATTTTGTGGAATATACCAAAAGATGTCTCGTGAAACCCGTTTCGATTCCTGCAAGGCTTTTAAAAACTTAACTTTTTATTAAAAAAAAGCTAAAAAAACCAAGCCAGAAAGGCTTTTTATTTTATCTGGCAAAAATAAAAAGCCAGCTTGGCTTTTTATTTTTTCTGGCAATAATAAAAAGCCAGCTGGGCTTTCTATTTTATCTGGAATAATTAAAAAGCCAGCTGGGCTTTCTATTTTTTCTGGCAAAAATAAAAAGCCAGCTTGACTTTTTATTTTTTCGAGCTGGAAGTAACAGGTTTCGAAGCCGGAAGTATAAAAAGCCAAGCTAGTTTCTTATTTTCAGGGTCCGGACCAGTTATGAATTTTTTTTTCATACTCGGCTAGGAAAAGTAAGAAACTAGCTTGGCTTTTTATACTTCCTCAAAAAAATAACCAGCTTCAAAACCTGTTACTTCCAGCTCGAAAAAATAGAAAGCCAAGCTGGCTTTTTATTATTGCCAGAAAAACTAGACAGCCCAGCTGGCTTTTTATTACTGTCAGAAAAAATAGAAAGCCAAGCTGGCTTTATATTTTTGCCAGATAAAATAAAAAGTCAAACTGGCTTTTTATTTTTGCCAGATAAAATAAAAAGCCTTTCCAGCTTGGGTTTTTTAGCTTCAAATTATTATCGGTCAGGAATAACAGGTAAAGTTTTCATTTTTGTAAAAAGTCAGAACTGGTTCGGTCCCTGACTAAAAGACAATATTTTCTTCATGTAAATAATACAATCATAATGTCTTTGCCTTTACGACAATTACCGTTTGCTAGACTTTGCAAATTTCTGATTTTATTACGTATTGGCTCTACGGATATTATTTATTTATTAGTTCTCTGACCACATAGAGTGTTGCAAATTATTGTGTCGTGATGAATATTTCGACGGTTAAAAGTAACAAGGCGGTGTTAAGTTAGTAACATACATACATACATGTTTTTACATATTTTTTTAATTTTACTATTAAATTCCGAACATAATCCGTGTTCGGAATTTTTTTCGAGATTTTGACATTCAGGATTTTGTCCCAGACCCAGCTTATTAAATAGGTAAGTTAGTAAACGGAGAATCCATGTTAATATTAAAATTGGTATATTATCGTATCCGACGGAATTAGTTGCATCATTGTTATGCCTCCTTCTGCGTAACAAAATACAAAATTAAATAAAAACTTATACTTGCAATTTTTCGCAGTTCGAGTGATAGCCTTCCACTTTAAACAGGGTGCGAATATTAGGTATACATGCAATTTGTGGCAGTCCGAGAGATAGCCTTGTATTTTAAATAGGGTGCAAATGTTACAGGTGCAATTTTCGGTAGTTCGAGTGATGGACTTCTAATTTAAACAGGGTGCGAATTTTACAGGTACAGTTTTTGGAAGTTTGAGTGATAGCCTTTTACTTTAAACAGGGTGCGAATATTATACATGCAATTTGTGGCAGTCCGAGAGAACTATTTGAATCTTTGAAAACGAAATTACTGTGATTTTAAGTAATGAAGTTCCGAAAAAAATATGTCTAGTTGTCTCAAAGAACTGCTTCAAAATGTTTCACACTAATATTCGTAGCCTGGTGAAGAGTTTAGATGAGATATTAATAATTTCAAATGAACTAGGAGGGTATATGGTTGTTATTATGTGTACTTATAAAAACATGTTTGATTGCAACCGACTGTTTTTATCTAAACAGATGTTTATTCAAACCTAAATAAATGTAACAAAATGTTTACGATAAATGAGAATACACTATGCATACCTATAAAATAGATTTACATCAACAAATGCGCTGGAAATAGACACAATCTTTTAGAAAATAATTCAGTTAAAATAACAGCTATATATTATAGAACTCCTAACGGTAGTGCAAACGACTTCATCTCAGCTCTCGACGAGTATTTGTAGGAAACTGAAAAAATCCACGAATCACTATATAATAGGATATTGATATTTTAGGAAGAAGAAATTCTCCAGTAAGTCATGACTATATCGATACACTGACTAAATATGGTTTCTTGAAACATTGGTTAGGTGCGACACAAACATAACAATATCTTTAATTTTATGCCAGAGATAATTCGAACATATAGAACAGATCACTACACTACCTGTAACATTCGCACTTTGTTTAAATTAGAAGGCTATCACTCAAACGTCAAAAAATTGTATCTGTAAAATTCGCACCCTGTTTAAAGTAAAAAGCTATCATTGAAACTTCCAAAAATTGTACCTGTAATATTCACAGTGTTTAAGATACAAGGTTATCGCTAGCATTTCTAAAAATTGCATGTATAAAATTCTCACCCTATTTAAAGTAGAATGCTATCACTAGTGTGTGTTCTAACAGTTCTTTTTTTGTTCGACATATCTTCATCTGATGCTATGGGATATACCGTTACTTTATTGTCAAGTCCCCTAGAAATAGTTTAATGATTTTTTGCTGGAAGTATAACACTAAAACTTTAAGATGTTGGATGTATAAGCAACATCTATTTTTTCATGAATACATCAGCTCAGCTATCACCGTCATATGAAATATTGCAGAAATGGATTTTAGTTAGCCCCCAGATTGGAGTCACCAATATTCCGAAACCTACCACGAAATTCGTTAACATTATCCAGCCTACAAAAAACCTCACAGCTCAGCGCGAAATTTATTCACTAATATTAAAATAACGTTAAATTGGGGTTCTCACAGTAGTCTGAATGCAATAAGTCCAATAGGCACCCGGGAGCTCCTGGTTCCAAACAAACATCCTAATCCTAAGATCCACCAGGAAAATAAGCACAATAATTGCAATAACATCAGATCGAAAACAATTACGCCAATGCATAAGTCACTCTTAGCTATGAGCGATATATGTATGAAATGTCACCCTTAGCCTCCAAAAGAGTCAAGACAAGTAGAGGATAAAAGTTGTTCCAGGTTTTTTATTTGAATAGAGAATTACCAGTGAATTGAATAGGACTAAGGTATGATAATCTAGATGTATCAGGCAAAGTATTCCACATAGAAGTTTCCTTGTTAACGAATACTTTTAGCTGCGAATTGCGTATTAATCCGAAAATCCTTCCCAATTGTACATATAAACAATTTGTTGCGAATACCACGCTAAATACAAAAAAGTTATTCCCGTTTTGTCTCGAAGTCACAAGGCTGGTATGAGTGCAACGTTACGTGTAGCGGAATTGAAATGGAATGCAGGTCCAGTACAAGAAAATGCGTGCGTTCACTTCTCCTTTATTTATTGCGCTAAGGTCAATTATTACAGATTTAAAAACTAGGGTCCCTTAATTTATGTACTAAATAACGTTATGTGATAGCATCTACAAATTATTTACAAAAAAATTCCATTTATTTGCTACAAGTTCAAAAAATGATTATCAAAAAATTCAACTTAAACTATTAATATAAACAAATTTACTCTATCTACTTATAACTTCACTATTCTGGAATGCAAGCCAATATTGTTCACGAAGTTTCGTGTTACGCGGTAATTTCATATGATTTATCGTTTCTGAAGACAAAAAATTCCATTTTTTCCTTTCTATCCTTTAATTGGTTGCAATGACATATTGAGCCCCGATACCCTTATTGGTATATTGTGGCTCGATGTCAATTGCTCGAAGCAGTAGAACAAAAAAAACAATTTCGAAATAATTTGAAAAAAGATAATTTACCCTTGATTGAGTACTTCTGCACGATCTGAAGTTGATCACCAGAAAAACTTACTAGAACTGTTGCTACGTGTGTTCGTAAACACCATAGTGCACAGGAAAAGAAAAAATACTCCCAAAGTCTAGAGTAAGATGCCCAAAAGAATATAGAAAAAAATCGGAGTCACTTGTTGGTTCACACTGTTGAAATCACAAACTGAAAAAGAGGCTGATGCCTAGTTGCAGCGCCAGCCAGATCTGCCATGTTGCTTTTATGTTCCACACCAAATTTTTATGACAAAATGCTGAAATTCATGATCTTGGGGAATGAACCTTGTAAATTTGCACTGAAATTTACGTGAAGCATTCCACTCTAGATCGTTTTGTAATTTCATTTAAATTTTTTGTTGTCAAAATATCGCACCAATTCATTTTTCGATATCGCTTGTGCAAACTGACTCGGGCAGTATTTATGGCTCTTTCGTGATATGGAACTTGATCATTACTGATCTCTTTCTTACTCTTTTTCTCTTTCCTTCCTATTGGATATATGATAAAATATTAATTCTTTTATCTTTCACGGGGGATATTTTTGGTAATTTTTATCACCACCAGTCTTTCTCCGTGAAAAAACACCCTAATTTCAGATGTCATATGTTGACAGAAATTGAAGGAGTGTCAGTTCGCGATTGCTGTATTTCGTTTCGCGGGTTTGTTTATGTCGCGAAATTCGTGGTGACCTCAGTTGTAATATCAGGTGAGCGTGAAGTAAATCTTATTTTAGTATTGCATTATTGTGACTTTTTGTTTAGTTTGCCACAATTTACTCAATTTCTCATAAATTGAAAATTGTGGGTTATGTCAAGTGGGTATGTGTTTTTATGAATTATTTCAATTTCAGGCAATAAATTGCTACTATTAGTAATTTATAGTATCCACTAACCCCTTGACGTGATTTGTGAATGTTGAAGGAAGTGTATTGCCTTAATATATTTGTTTCTGGAATTAATCATCTTCTCAGCGGCAGCTGTCAACAGGTGATTTTCTTAAGACTTCTACCTGAGCTGCTCCACGGGAACATGATTAATTGCAGAAACTAAGTTACTTAATGTGTGAAGTGATATTTAGTAAAAGATTATACTACTGATTTGTTTTTTTATTTTATTCAGGTGACTTACAAGGAACCTTTTTGTTTTTTCCCTTTTTCTATCGGCGTTGGACGGAGTGACTTGACGCCTTTCTCAGTTCTATGTCGGTATGCATGTTTCGCCTTGATACACACAGATTTTAATTGGCGTTTTCTCATTACAGGTGTGCTTGAACATTCTCTCGCCCGTTGAATGCTCGCATTCAACCGTTCCTTGATTTTGAGAATTCCGCGCTTATGATAGTGATGAAAAATGAGTTCTCCATTGTTCTTCACTCTCAGCCTAACTTGATACCTGTCCGGCAGGTTGATCGTTTTTTCCTTGTTCTTCCGCTTACGTATCTCTTCATAATCAATGCGACGTAGAATCTCTTGTGACAAGTAGATGTTCTCACCCTCGCGCGTTACAAAGCGTTGATGAGTATTCTCTACCCGCATCTTGAGTTCTTCGAGTGTGGTCGTAGCTGTCAGCTTCTGCAACTGGTTAACCTGATAACCGTTTATAGTGGCTGCCGGATCTAGTATTGGGGTTGTGTGCGGTGCCTTAACGTACTTGGGCACTGCACTGTGAGTCGACATCTGCTGCATCTTAGTAGTGTCCTCCTTCAACGTCGTTGACGACGTGATGATTAGACTGGGTTTCTTTGGTAACCCCGTTAAGACGTCACATCCAGGCTGCACGAATAGGTCCGTCATTGAGGTGAGAAGCGAATATCTTCCATGATGTACAGGACATCGTTTGTTTCGTCTTGCGCTTGGTACATCTGAAAAGATAATAATAAGTAACGTATTCCCTCGTGAGGACGATCACCAGGGGACAACACTGACAAAGAACACATATGATTTGAGATTGCTATTTCGTTTTTCAGCGCTCTTGGTAACTGTCACAAAGAGCTGTCCTCAAGAGGTAGTCGACAAATTTTTGTGATGGGTCTGCTGAATGTGCTGTTCTGGGTCCCAGCCTGGACCACTCTTACTAACCCATCTGACCCCGGGTAAACTTGTTCAACGATGCTTAAAGGCCAACACGTGAGTGGCATATTCTCGTATTTGAGGATTACCTCCTCTCTGACTTTTATGTTTGGTTGTGCGGCTAGCCATCGTGGACTATGTTGAAGTTGATTCAAGTAGTCTCTGGACCACTTGTCCAAAAATTGCTTTGACATTTGTTGTGTATGTCTCCACCTTTGCGACACTGTTGTTGTACCCCCGGCCGCGGGGTCTGCTTCTGGGATTGTGTGTAGCGCATGACCAACTAAGAAATGTCCTGGAGTTAATATAAGTAAGTCCTCCGGATCATTTCGGATTTGGCATAGGGGCCGTGAATTGAGACATGCTTCTATCTGTGCTAAGATAGTTGCGTATTCTTCAAAGGTGCAGATCGAATTGCCGAGTGTTCGACGCAAATGATGCTTTATAGATTTGACCCCCGCTTCCCAAATTCCTCCAAAATGCGGAGCTGCTGGCGGATTAAAATGCCAAGCAATTGCCTTAGAGACTAAATACTGTGCTGCCACTGGGGTTGCTTCCTTAACAGCTCGCTCCAACTCTTTATCCAAAATAGTTTTGCCGCCGATGAAATTAGTGCCACAATCTGAGAAAATGTCGTTACATAAACCTCTTCTGGCCACAAACCTTTATAGCGCAGCCTAAAAGGCTTCGGATGTAAGATCAGAGACCAATTCAATGTGTATGGCTCTTGTGCCCATACATACAAATATGCAAATATAGGCCTTGTGCCTTTTGGCATTGCGATGCTTTGACACTTTCACTGGTCTCGCATACTCAATGCCGACCTTGGTGAAGGGTTTGGTCACATTCACCCGTGCTGACGGTAAATATCCCATCAGTTGACTTGTTGTTGCCTTGCGATGTCGCGCGCAAACCACGCATCTGTGCAAGTTGCTTGTAATGCAACGTCGGGCATTCAAAATCCAATACATGTTTCGACTCTCGCTCAAAACTAGCGAATTGTCCAATCGTCCACCTAATCGTATTAATCCATTCTGATTTATGAATGGGTGTAGTTTTTTGAGTCGACTATTGTTTGCCAATGGTTTTTCCTTTGTTATTTGCTCATGCTCTTCTGGGAAAGATGTTTTCTGTACTAATTTCTGCTTGTTCCCACTCCGCATTGGTGAGGATTCCTAATCGTCTCAATGTTTTATGCATGCAATTGTAAACAAATCGTTGCATTGTAGCTATGATGCGAATTAATCGAGTGTAAGATGAATATCGCAACAGAATGTCCTCCTCTGGCTTTATTACAACTGCAGTAAGAATAGGTTTTGCCTCTATTTCTGTGTGACAGTCATTACAGTCATTACTGCGGGATTGTCTGCAGTGGGAACGTGACACCATCGGTCATATTTGAGTATGTCTTGGATTTCAACGACTCGATTAGCCACATAAGTTTTCCACCGCAACGGATGTTCTTTAATCCACTGCAAAGTTATCGTTGAATCTGTCCATGCTGTAATGTACGCTTGCGACATAGTAAAGTAAATGCACGCACTGTTTGTTGTCACTCCTAATTATAGCGCGTCACCAAAGTATACGCACTGATTAATGGCGTCAACACTGTACTAGCAGCGGATACGCCGATATTGCTAAAGGGTGAGTTTGATTAGTGAAAGACACGCCGTATGGCAGCGTTAGCTTGTAAAGTCAAAAACTGTATTTACTTCTTTTGCCTCGCTTAATTTATACAAATTTAAACAAAGAAAATTGATCATAAGAATCGATTACTACAATGAATGTTTACATGAATGTGCAATTCTTTGTTTCTTACCCTACTTTCGTTTTATTTTTATTCATTGAAAATTAGAACATGTAATTGCTATAGAGAGTGAACATGAATGTACACACGGTGAATCATGTTACACAATTTCTTCTGCATACTTGACCTAGAACGATGAGTCAGAGTGTGGACATTCGTAATGATAACAAAAACGAAATTATGTTGTCGTTTTTGTTATTGGGTCACTATGTGTGATTTATGTGTGTGGTGTAATGATATCATGATATCGTAAAATCATGAGATCATTATGAGATCACTACACCCTCACCCTTCGTGTTGAGTCTTTATAATTTTTAAAGACGAAACACAGATTATATCAAAGTTTAGTACTATTTTGGAATATAAGGACTTTATGGAATATATATTATATTATGCTAACGTTTAATACTATTACTAATAATGATATCCGTAACTTTTATCTGCTTAGGTTTATACACATTATGAGATATGAGAACGGTTATGTTGTCTATCATTATGGTTACATGTTTACATTGTACATATCTATTTTTACATCGTATTTCTTTAATCTATCATTATGGTTACATATCTATTTTTACATCGTATCTCTTTAATCTATTATTGTGGACTTTTTTTGGTGTGCTGTTTATTTCGATTATTGTGTTGACACCTTCTCTTTGTAATACTTTGAATAGACCTTTATATGGTTTTTGATGTTTCTTGCGATCTTCGTTTCTCCAGAGTACTAAGTCATTAGTTTTGATGTTTATTGGATTTCATGCATTTTGCTTTTCAACTCGCTTCTGTTTAACGTTTTCTATTAAGTTTCTTGCTTTTGAAATAGCTGTTCTCAATCTGAACTTTAGTTCGTTTGCATAATTATCTAGATTGTAAATTTTGTCACTATTGTTGATTACGTCAAATGGGAGGTAAGGTAGTTTGCCAAATATTAATTCGTACGGTGTGTAATTTGTGTCTGTGTGAGGTGTAGTGTTGTAGGAAAAAGTGTAATAAGGTATCCATTTATGCCATTCTAAGTCTTCGGCGAACGAAAGCATGTATTCATTAAGAACGCGATGGTTTCGTTCCGCTATTCCCATACTTTGATGATGATAAGGGGTGCTAAAATTTTGTTTTATTTCAAGTAGTTTACATATTTCTCGCATTAATCCGTTAGTGAATTCTGTACCTTGATCCGTTTTTAAAATCTTAAAATGTCCATATTTTAAAATAAATTCCTTTACTATTGTTGAGGCTACTGTGTTAGCATCTTTTGTTTCTAAGGGTGCTGCTATCACGAATTTCGTCAGTTCGCACTGCATGGTTAGTATGTATCTGTAATTATTCGAGATCCTAAGTGGTCCTACTATGTCCATAGCTATGGTTTCGAAACTTGTTGTTGGTGTGTTGGTCTTTATCATTTTTTCTTTAGTGTGTCTTACTTGTTTGTTTAGTGCACATTGTTCACAGCTGTTAATATAAGCTTTTACCATTTTGTTTATGTTTTTCCAACAAAATCGTTGTTTAATTTTTAGTACTGTTTTTCTTACTCCTAGATGTCCTCCGTGTGGTGAATTGTGATATTCCTCTATTATCTTGTTTTGAGTTTCAGTGTTATTTATTCTCTTAGGGGGTTCATATAATATTATGTTTAGTTTCGCGCGATTATTATTTTCAATTCTTTGTTGCAACATGTTTAATAAATTTTTAAATTTTTCTTTTGGAATGCATTCAAATATATTATCTTTGTTTGATAGAGCTAGTTCATGTATATTCATTTTGTGTGTAGCATCCAATAGCTTCTTCATGATAGAAACGTATTTCATATCAGAGTTATTGTTATTGTTTTGTTTACTGCTACTTCGTAACTTTTCCGTGATGGAATCTTGTTTCGCATCAGGGTTGTCGTTACAATATACTATTATTTCGTTTTTCGTACGTACGATTTCTATTTGTTTCTTATAATTGCGCAATATTATAAATTTTAATTTTTTTATATTTCTGATATCAGATATGGAGGTGCAATCCCAAGTGTAAAGTTGATCAGGCTTTAACTGTGGTTGGAAAACATTTCCAATTTTTGCTTCCTCATTATTGCATGCTTTTTGTTTTTCTATCATACCCCTTGTTATCACTAGTGTTTTATTTACTGTTAGGTCTCTTTCTTCCGGAACCACATTTTTCAGAATATCGGAGTTTTTCTATCATACCCCTTGTTATCACTAGTGTTTTATTTACTGTTAGGTCTCTTTCTTCCGGAACCATATTTTTCAGAATATCGGAGTCTAGTTTTATTCTTGACAATGCATCAGCGTTGGTGTTTATTTTACCTTTCTTAAATACTATGTCGAAATCATAGTCAGCTAAATCTAATCTGATTCTCGTGAGTTTTGACGAAGGATTTTTGTGTGTGAATAACGATACTAATGGTCTCTGGTCAGTGACTACAATGAATCTTTTTCCGTATAGGTATTGTCTGAAAAAGTTTATACCCCAATGTATTGCAAGTAATTCCTTTTCGATAATAGGTTTGTTTATATCGTGTTTTGACAATGATTTACTTGCGTAGGATATCGGTAAATCTGAACCAATTTCACCTTGTGAGTGAACTGCTCCCAAAGCATAACTTGATGCGTCTGTTCTTAAGATGAAAGGTTTGTCGAAGTTTGGATACTGGAGTATTGGTGGTTGTGTAAGCTTTTTCTTTAGTGCTTCGAATGCTATTTGGCAGGATTCATCCCATATAAATGGTGTGTTCTTTTTTAGAAGAGAATTTAGGTTCTTCGCTATTTCTGCAAAGTAGTAATTACAGAAAGCTACAAATCTACGAACTTCGTCGGCATTTGTGGGTACTGGATAATTTTTAATGACTTCGTATTTGGAGGGGTCGGTTTTTATGCCTTCATTTGTTATCAGATGTCCTAGATATACAACTTCGGCTTTTAGGAATTGGCATTTACTCGGGTTTAGTTTGAGATTGTATTTGCGCAATCTCTGAAATACTTTGGTCAGATTTGTATTGTGGTGTTTAACACTACAACCGAAAACTATAATATCGTCTACATAAAGGAATGCTTCGGAACTGAGTCCGGTAAGAGCAATTGTTAACATTCTTTGAAAACTATTAGAAGATACTTTTAATCCAAAAGGTAGTCTTTTGAATTGAAAATGGCCGTTTCCCGTTGAAAATGCTGTGAGTGGTCTTGAGTCCTCCTCAAGTTCGATCTGGTGGAATGAACTAGTCATATCAAGAGTAGTGAAATATTTCGCTCTTCCTAACTTGTCTAGAACATCCTCCAATTTAGTTAAAGGGAACTTGTCGCTAACAATCCTGTTGTTCAGCTTTCTGAAGTCTACGACTAAACGCCATTGTTTTTTATCGCCAGTGCCTTTTTTTGGTACCACGAGTAGTGGAGCATTATAAGGGCTAGTAGATGGTTCAATGATATCATTGGCTTCTAGCTCCTTGACTTGTTTGTTTTTTTCCTCGTTTTGAGTGTGTGGTAACCGGTAGTTCTTTATGTACACGGGAGTATTATCCGTGACTTGGAGTGTTTGCTTGTAAAAATTGTTCGTAGTCAAAATTTCATCTTGCAGGTGAAATATATCATTGTATTCCTTTATTATTTCCAGTATGTTTGCCTTAGCTTCTTTCTCTTCGTAATCTATCTTTATTGCCTGTAGCAGTTTGTTTATTCGTTTCGTGTCACGTTTTTCTTTTGTTTTTACTAGTATGGAATAATTTTTCAAGGGTTCCATTTCTACTCTAAAGTTTGGTATTGTTACATCTTCGTCGTTAGTATTTAGCAT
The DNA here is from genome assembly GCA_963930735.1 of Dioctria linearis. NCBI lineage: Eukaryota > Metazoa > Arthropoda > Insecta > Diptera > Asilidae > Dioctria > Dioctria linearis. The sequence goes on along the minus strand of OZ005742.1, from coordinate 137,214,654 downwards.
TTTAATGTGGCATGCGCCTTTCGCTGGTATTATTGTGTTTGCTATGAATACACCACTCTGTAGTTCTTTATTCAGTACTATGCTGTCTTCTTGTCTAGAGAGACATATTGGTATTATCGCTTCTGTTCTTGCTGGAATTTTTATCTGTGTTATCTGTAGTGGTTTCATTTCCATAGGTAAGATGATTTCGTGTTCGTTCACGTTAAACGATGAGAGAACTGCTCCCAAAGCATAACTTGATGCGTCTGTTGTTAAGATGAAAGGTTTGTCGAAGTTTGGATACTGGAGTATTGGTGGTTGTGTAAGCTTTTTCTTTAGTGCTTCGAATGCTATTTGGCAGGATTCATCCCATATAAATGGTGTGTTCTTTTTTAGAAGAGAATTTAGGCTCTTCGCTATTTCTGCAAAGTTAGGGATAAATCGTCTGTAGTAATTACAGAAAGCTACAAATCTACGAACTTCGTCGGCATTTGTGGGTACTGGATAATTTTTAATGACTTCGTATTTGAAGGGGTCGGTTTTTATGCCTTCATTTGTTATCAGATGTCCTAGATATACAACTTCGGCTTTTAGGAATTGGCATTTACTCGGGTTTAGTTTGAGATTGTATTTGCGCAATCTCTGAAATACTTTGGTCAGATTTGTATTGTGGTGTTTAACACTACAACCGAAAACTATAATATCGTCTACATAAAGGAATGCTTCGGAACTGAGTCCGGTAAGAGCAATTGTTAACATTCTTTGAAAACTATTAGAAGATACTTTTAATCCAAAAGGTAGTCTTTTGAATTGAAAATGGCCGTTTCCCGTTGAAAATGCTGTGAGTGGTCTTGAGTCCTCCTCAAGTTCGATCTGGTGGAATGAACTAGTCATATCAAGAGTAGTGAAATATTTCGCTCTTCCTAACTTGTCTAGAACATCCTCCAATTTAGTTAAAGGGAACTTGTCGCTAACAATCCTGTTGTTCAGCTTTCTGAAGTCTACGACTAAACGCCATTGTTTTTTATCGCCAGTGCCTTTTTTTGGTACCACGAGTAGTGGAGCATTATAAGGGCTAGTAGATGGTTCAATGATATCATTGGCTTCTAGCTCCTTGACTTGTTTGTTTTTTTCCTCGTTTTGAGTGTGTGGTAACCGGTAGTTCTTTATGTACACGGGAGTATTATCCGTGACTTGGAGTGTTTGCTTGTAAAAATTGTTCGTAGTCAAAATTTCATCTTGCAGGTGAAATATATCATTGTATTCCTTTATTATTTCCAGTATGTTTGCCTTAGCTTCTTTCTCTTCGTAATCTATCTTTATTGCCTGTAGCAGTTTGTTTATTCGTTTCGTGTCACGTTTTTATTTTGTTTTTACTAGTATGGAATAATTTTTCAAGGGTTCCATTTCTACTCTAAAGTTTGGTATTGTTACATCTTCGTCGTTAGTATTTAGCATTTTAATGTGGCATGCGCCTTTCGCTGGTATTATTGTGTTTGCTATGAATACACCACTCTGTAGTTCTTTATTCAGTACTATGCTGTCTTCTTGTCTAGAGAGACATATTGGTATTATCGCTTCTGTTCTTGCTGGAATTTTTATCTGTGTTATCTGTAGTGGTTTCATTTCCATAGGTAAGATGATTTCGTGTTCGTTCACGTTAAACGATATAGTGAACGTTTCGTAGTCTATTTTGCATAGGAATTTTCTTAATATGTCTCGACCGATAATTCCATCTGTATCAATTGGAAAATTTTCATCTACTAAATGCAATGAATTACTGACTCTGTGGTCTCCAATGTGTTGCATTAAGCTTGTTGATCCTAATGAGGTAATTGCTTCCTTAGTAATTCCTGATAATTTGCATTTATTGTTTGGATTTAAATAAAAATTAACAATGTTTAATTTAGTTGTTTTTATTATTGATACGTCTGCGCCTGTGTCTACTAAGAATTTAAGGTGTCGATTGGCATTCTCACAATATAATGTTATATAATTCGTGCAGGTGTATGAGATTCTGTACATCTTATTACATTCTCCGGGAGGGCGTTTTATTCCTCTCCGGAGTCCTGGACGTTTCCCTGGTCCTGCACATAGTTAATTTGCGCGGAATTGTTATTTCTACGAAAATTTCTATTATTATTGTTATTCCTGTTATGGTTAAAGTTTCTATTATTATTATTGTTATTATTATTATTAGTATTTCTGTTATAGTTTCTATTGTTATTTTGTTGGTTGTAGCTAGTCCTAGTATTATTATTATTTCTGTAATTAATGTTAGGTCTGTAGCTGTAATTCCGGTTATAATTTTGCCTATTGAGGCTTTGAGCACTCTGATTGTGTCGATCAAGTTGTTGCTGTCTGTTTGAATTATTCTGCCGTTTAAAATGCATAATATTACTGACAGGTTGTGGATCACTGTTTTCCAATTCTAGTGTGATCTCAATTGCTTCTTGAAATGTTTTTGGTCTTGAGGCGAATACTGTACTTTTATATTGATCGTTTAGACCATTCTTGAAGATTGTCAAAGCGTAAGTGTCATTAATGGTCTTGACTGCGGTTTTTTCTTCTGTTTTAGCAGTTGAACCAAGAGCATCTATTTGCAATTGACTTAACTCACTTATGAGAGTTAGTATTTTGTCCTTATACACTGAGACTGTTGATCTTCTCTGGGTTAAATTGTTGAGAGTTGTGTGGATTTGGGATACTGTATTAGTATTTTTATATCTTGAAGACAGTTCTTTTTTCAAAGCCTCAAAAGTTGTTGGTGTCTGAGCACCTAGAGCTGTTTGCACGTTCAAAGACAGTTTAACGTTGAAAACAAAGTCCAACAAATCCAATTTTGCAGATTCGCTTAGGGTTTTATTAATGAATTCTACTATTTTTAAAAAAGCGTTTAATTCGCTGAATTTCCCTTCAAATATAGGGATGGCTTTCATGGCCGTTCCTAAATCAAAGTTGGCCATTTCGCTGTTTTCTTCCGTCAGTGATTCTTGTAAAGCTGTTACTAATAAAGGTTTTAGTTCTCTTGAGAGTTTAACAAATTCAATCTTAATGTCAAGTGTTTTGGACCCGTCTAGTGTAGCTACTATAGCTTCAAATTCCTTATTTATTTCCTCTAATCTGTGTGACTTTAATTCCAAGGTTGTAGTTGTAAAACCACGATTCTGGCCTTTTTTAAAATTTGCCAATAGTTTCTTAACTTCTTCTTTTAGTTCTTTCAATGAGTCCATTCAGAAGAAAAGGAATTGAATATTGTGTTCATTTTTTATTATATTATATTATTGATTTATTAATTTTTACTATATTTTTTTTTTGTTTGAACACTATTTATTATGGATATTAGGAAATCTTAAACATCATTTACTATAAATTTTTAAACATTAATGGTCCTACTTAATTGTTTTCTAACATAATTTCTGTTGTAATTATTGTAAATATATAAAATTATCGCGATAATTACGAAAATCGCCGAAGTCGCCAACGCCTGTTGGTACTCGATAAAAAAGCTGCTCTGGACGTTCGTGGAGCTGCAATTTCCCATGATTATCGCAGTTTTTTCAGTTTCTCAAAAAGTGCTGCTTTGTTTCTTCCTTCTGCGATAGGAATCAACCTATGTATCTCGGCTCGTTGCTTCCTTAGGGCTACTTTTTTGCCTCCTCTCTTTTTCTGTCGCTTAATCGGGATCTTCTCTGTAGGTTTGATGGTTTTATTTCTGTTCCTATATTGTTCCAACGATATGGGTGACCGCTTTCTGAACGTTTTTGAGTTTCTTCATAAAGTTTTTGACACCTCTCATCCTCTTTGTTGAGCATGGATTTTGTCGGAATTTCTTCTATCTCCCAGAATTTTTTGAGTTGTGTATTGAGATCACTGTCATCTGTTGTGACAGCACGTGTGGACATAGAATTGATGTTGGTATCTGCTACTGGACCAAGTAAAATCTATCCCAATGTGGTTTGAATTGCTATGGGGGTAGTGTTTGCCTCTCGTCGTATGCCTCGTTGCACAATTTGGGCATACGCTCGTGCTCCGAGTAAGGCGTCAATTTTGCCCGGTCTCCAGAAGCTCGGGTCTGCTTGTTGGAGATCCTGCAAATGTTCGCATTGCACCTTAGACACTGTCCTTGTTGGAAGATGGCCAGTGATTTCCTTCAGGATTAGAAATTCTTCCTTCAAGACTATGGTGTTTGATACTCGGGATCGAAGATGTAATGTGGTTTAATGTCGTGATGCCGCTGCAGAGCTTGTGTTGATTCCTGTCACGTTCACCAATGTTGGCATGCGAGTGGCAGATAGCCTTAGACAGGCTTCCTCTGTGATGAAAGAAGATTGTGACCCTGTGTTGATGAGGCATCGCAACATGTGTGGTTCCCCATTCTGTGTTTCCCTACTCAGGAAGGTCTGAGTAGCATTAAATTCATGAGCCTCATTAATGGGAGGTGACTCTAAAGCTCGCTTGTTCCTTGATGATTCACGAAAAGTTGAGGTGTCTGATTTTCCTCAACACAACTGGGCTTTCGTAAACCTGTGTTAGCTTGAATGGCTGAAGCTTGTGCTATCGACTGTGTTGCTACTTGCTCAAGTTTGTTGCTCTTTTTTTTTCGTGGACAAGGCTATGCAGTATTTGTTCTGCAATTCCTTGTGTCACGTAGTGTGGTGCCGTTGATTGCATTTGCGGCATGTGAATTGTATTGGCTAGAACAATCTTGACTGATGTGATTTCCTGACAAACAATTTATGCAACGCGCTGCTGCTTTAATGAGTTTTAATCTTGCTTCTATATTCATGCCTTGATATTTCGGGCAGCTTGTTATGAAATGATTTTTGTGACATGCAGGACATCCCTCCTTTCTTGCAGAATGGAATACTTGTGTTCTTTCGTTGGGTAAAGGCTTGGCAAATGCAGGTTTGGCTAGTATTGTATCTGAAATAGACTCTAAGATTTTCAGTCTTTTGTCCAGAAAATAGCTGAACTGCACGTACGTTGGAAGCTCTTGCAATGCTCCAAGTTCCTCCTCGCACAATTTCAGGATTGTGAAAGGCAGTTTCTGCACTACTAGGTATATTAAGATTGCATCCCAAGACTTCGTATCTAACTCTAGACTTTGCAATTGCTGTAGACAATCTTCGGTTGTATTCACCAGAGTCTTCAGCGGTGTCTCAGTGCTGAGCTTGGGTTGATTAATCAGTACTTTCAGCTGATGATTTACCAGAATCCGTTTGTTCTCGTATCTTTCTTTCAATTTCAGCCATACTGGAGCATAATCCTTTCCAGTGATAGGCGTGTGGCGTAGTACTTTCTCCGCTTCGCCAGTCAAACATGATTTTAGATAATGAAGCTTTTGCGCTGAAGATAAATTAGTGTTTTTCTGTACTAATGCCTCAAATAAATCGTGGAACGATCGCCAGGAATCGTAGTCACCATTGAACTTTGGTAAACTGATTCTGGGTAGGCTTAAGTCTTGTGAACTCACAGTCTCTGTTTGCGCCGTGCTGTTATCTGATGCTGTCTTTACCGTCCCCTTAAATGTTCGCACGCCCTCCGCTAATTCGCTTAGGTACGCTGAGTACTTGTATTCCAACTCGCCGAAATAATCTCCCTTTAAATATTCATGGGATGCATCCTTCTGTAGTAAATAGTTGCTTACAGCAAAATCCGTTGCAGCATACCTTTCCCATAGCTTTTGTAGATCAGCCTTTTTTGTCTCAAAAAAGCCTTCCGTTTTTTGACTCGCCTCAACGGCTCTGCCATTTTCTATAATTTTTTCCAACCTATTTCGTATAATTTGCTCTGTGGCAAGTAACTCTTCTACTGTTGGCATGATGATGAGTTGATCTAGCAATGTGAATGTATGGATGTACTTATATGTCTACCGCAATGTGAGCACAATCACAATGCGTGAGTACCGTAATGCAGGTACCGTGCACGTGTCCTTAGTGCACGTGTCCTTAATGCAAGATAGAGGTGTTTAAAATGACGCAGAAACAAATTGTTGTGTTGCCTAGCACTGTAACTTTGTACCCTTTTGCATGCAATCAAGCAAAGGAGAAGGTGCACTGCATTCCTGGATGGAACCACCAAAAAATTTTGCGAATAGCACGCTAAATACAAAAAGGTTATTCCCGTTTTGTCTCGAGGTCACAAGGCTGGTATGAGTGCAACGGTACGTGAAGCGGAATTGAAATGGAATGCAGGTCCAGTACAAGAAAATGAATGCGTTCACTTCTCCTTTATTTATTGCGCTAAGGTCAATTATTACAGATTTAAAAACTAGGGTCCCTCAATTTAAGTACTAAATAGCGTTATGTGATAGCAGCTACAAATTATTTACAAAAAAATTCAATTTATTTGCGACAAGTTCAAAAAATGATTACCAAAAAATTCAACTTAAACTATTAATATATACAAATTTACTCTATCTACTTATAACTTCACTATTCTGGAATGCAAGCCAATATTATTGTTCACGAAGTTTCGTGTTACACGGTAATTTCATATGATTTATCGTTTCTGAACACAAAAAATTCCATTTTTTTCCTTTCTATCCTTTAATTGGTTGCAATGACATATTAAGCCCCGATACCCTTATTGATATATAGTGACTCGATGTCAATTATTCGAAGCAGTAAAACAAAAAAAAACAATTTCGAAATAATTTGAAAAACAGATAATTTACCCTTGATTGAGTACTTCTGCACGATCTGAAGTTGATCACGACAAAAACTTACTAGAACTGTTGCTACGTATGTTCGTAAACGCAATAAGTCCACATGTAAAGAAAAAATGCTCCCAAAGTCTGGATTTAGATGCCCAAAAGAATATAGAAAAAAATCGGAGTCACTTGTTGGTTCGCACTGTTGAAATCACAAACTAAAAAAGAAGCTGATGCCTAGTTGCAGCGCTCTTTTATAGCCAGATCTGCCATGTTGCTTTTATGTTCCACACCAAATTTTTATGACAAAATGCTGAAATTCATGATCTTGGGGCATGAACCTTGTAAATTTGAACTGACATTTACGTGAAGCATTCCACTCTAGATCGTTTTGCAATTTCATTTAAATTTTTTGTTGTCAAAATATCGCACCAATTCATTTTCCGATATCGCTTGTGCAAACTGACTCGGGCAATATTTATGGCTCTTTCGTGATATGGAACTTGATTACTGATCTCTTTCTTACTCTTTTTCTCTTTCTTCTCTTTCCTTCCTATTGGATATATGATAAAATATTAATTCTTTTATATCTTTCACGGGGGATGTTTTTGGTAATTTTTATCACCACCAGTCTTTCTCCGTGAAAAACACCCCAATTTCATATGTCATATGTTGACAGAAATTGAAGGAGTGTCAGTTCGCGATTGCTGTATTTCGTTTCGCGGGTTTGTTTATGTCGCGAAATTCGTGGTGACCTCAGTTGTACTATCAGGTGAGCGTGAAGTAAATCTTATTTTAGTATTGCATTATTGTGAATTTTTGTTTAGATTGCCACAATTTACTCAATTTCTCATAAATTGAAAATTGTGGGTTATGTCAAGTGGGTGTGTTTTTTGTGAATTATTTCAATTTCACGCAATAAATTGCTACTATTAGTAATTTATAGTATCCACTAACCCCTTGACGTGATTTGTGAATGTTGAAGGAAGTGTATTGCCTTAATATATTTGTTTCTGGAAGTAATCATCTTTTCAGCGGCAGCTGTCAACAGGTGATTTTCTTAAGATTTCTACCTGAGCTGCTCACGGGAACATGATAAATTGCAGAAACTAAGTTACTTAATGTGTGAAGTGATATTTAGTAAAAGATTATACTATTGATTTGTTTTTTTTTTTTGTTTTTATTTTATTCAGGTGACTTACAAGGAACCTTTTTGGTTCTTCCCTTTTTCTATCGGCGTGGGACGGAGTGACTTGACGCCTTTCTCAGATCTATGTCGGTATGCATGTTTCGCCTTGATACACACAGATTTGAATTGGCGTTTTCTCATTACAGGTGTGGTTGAACACAATTAGCGATGTACAATATTAAGCCCAACTATAAAAATGAAGTTCATTGAAGCATAAAAAGTTTCAGGAATTGCATGATGTGTGTTATTCATTATCTCATACGTAATGTTCACGTGGCAGTTTGTCCAGCGCTGAACTCTGCATTGGAATATTAGTACGTACGAGGTTCGTGACCACATCATAAAAAGAGCGCAGCACATGATAAACGCTCGTACTTATATGACTTGTAAATGCCACCATAATCGTGAATCCATCAGCACTAATAAGTTCCTAATATGGACAGATGAGAGCTTAGCAGCTGGTAACTGACGATAGAAAGGACTGATAGCAAGCTACATTACTCATCGACATCTCTGGTCACCATATGTAGACTTTTTTTCAAAATGCTGTATAAAGGATTAATAAACGAAATTATACATATGTTTTTACATATTTTTTTAATTTTACTATTAAATTCCGAATTTTTTTTCGAGATTTTGACATTCAAGCTTTTGTCCCAGACCCAGCTTATTAAATAGGTAAGTTAGTAAACGAAGAATGCATGTTAATATTAAAATTGGTATATTATCGTATCCGACAATTAGTTGCATCATTGTTATGCCTTCTTCTGCGTAACAAAATACAAAATTAAAGAAAAACGTTGTGGAGTTGAATTCAATTAGTTTTATTTTCTGATGTTCTCACTTTTCTGGACAATCACTCTAAAATTTTTACTAGAGTAATTTTTACAACTTTGACTTTTACATTTAACAGTACTGGCTTTCTATTTGGAAATAAGGAGACATTACCTTTTGTAGCAGGACTCTCCTTGTTCACTAAGGAATACTCTCTGGAATCCCTAGTCAACCATCACCATATTTATATAATTGATTTACACGGGGACCCCTCCACAAAATGCCTAACATTCAGAAATTTTCTGAAGGAAAATTGATGATCGCTCAATTTTCTGTTTTGAATAACAAAATCAGGGAATTTGAGCGGAAATAATAATATTCCAAAAGAATCGAACGAAAATGTCAACAGGGAGCGAATGTTACATGGACAGTCTTTGGAAGTTAAAGTGATAGCATTCTACTTTAAACAGGGCGCGAATATTATACCTGAAATTTCTGGCAGTCCGAGAGATAACCTTGTATTTTAAATAGGGTGCGAATGTTACAGGTGCAATTTTCGGTAGTTCGAGTGATGGACTTCTAATTTAAACAGGATGCGAATTTTACAGGTACAATTTTTGGAAGTTGGAGTCATAGCCTTTTACTTTAAACAGGGTGCGAATATTATGAATGCAATTTGGGGCAGTTCAAGAGATAGCCTTATACTTTAAATAGGGTGCGAATGTTACAGGTAAAGCTTTTGGAAGTTTGAGTGATGGACTTCTACTTTAAACAGGGTGGGAGTATTATACATGCAATTTGTGGCAGTCCGAGAAATAGCCTTATACTTTAAATAGGGTGCGAATGTCACAGGTATAGTTTTTGGAAATTCGAGTGATTGTTTTTTAATTTAACTCTAATCATACCACGATATTATATAACAAATCCTACCGCGATGTGACTTTCAGTCTCATTTGAGAAATACATTTACTTATTTTAACACAAAAATAAAATTTATAGAAACACATTTTTTATCACTGCAATAAAAACAATAACAAAAACAAAATTATATTCACAAAACTATCTAAATTAGACTAAAACTAAAACCGTTTTCGCAAGATATCGAGAAGCAACCATACAGTCGCTAATTTGTTTGTACCCAAAAATATCTCAAATATCCATGAAATGACCAACGGTTTTAGTTGTAGTGCTGCAATGCAAATTTCACAGTTTACGTATGTAACTCTAATCAAGGATATCTTAGGACTAAACAAAGAAAAACCGGTACATTTATTACATTTTTCGATTATTCTAGTTTTTTTCAAGATGTGACTGTGAGTCACAACGTGGTAGGATTTGTTCGTCATCATTGTATTGTGGTTACAATAAAAGTATTTTGCTTTTTTTTTTTTTGTAGGTTATATCTCGAACTGCCAAAAATTGCATGTATAAGCTTTACACCCTGTTTAAAGTAAAACTCAAACTTCCAAAAATTGTACCTGTAACATTCGCACTCTGTTTAAATTAGAAGACCATCAGTCAAACTTCCAAAAACTCTTTGTATAAGATTCACACCCTGTTAAAAGAAGACCACTCTCACTCGAACTTCCAAAAATTGTATCTGTGACATTCATACCCTGTTTAATTTATAATGCTCTTCGTTCTTCTAATAATTGCTCCTGTGGTATTCGCACCCTGTTTTAAATGCAAAGCCATTACTCACACCATAAAAAGTTGCTCTTCTAAAACTCGCACGCAGGTTAAGTTTGTCGATTATAAGTTGACTGCTTGAAGTTGAAGGTATAGCTACTTTCAAAATAACATTCAGTTTATATGAACGTTCTTTAAGGTACAAAATTGCGTCGGATCTCTAAAATCATATTTGTAATATTTCCTTACGCTAAGTTATGAATTTTATAAATTTATGATTTGTGTGAAAATTTTTATATCGGTGCAAATTTCCCCCTATATGCACGACAATTTGCTCGACTTTTTATACTGTATGTGCATTTTCAGTTAAAAAAAATTGTGGTACGAATTTCCCCCTATATGGTAAAATTTGCTTGGGTTTGAATTTCACAAGATATTTTTTAATTTAATACGATTTTTGGGTGTAAAATTTCATCTGATTGGTTGAGTTTTACATGTTTTTATGTAGGTAGTAAACGTTTTAAAGGCTGCTCAAACACTATACAGAAACAAAATATTTTTTGTGCCACATGAAGTAGCAAATCGTTCAGTCCATTGTTATAAGTCAGTGGTGTCCACAAGGAAAATAGCTTATCACACGTACACGAATTTTACACAGCATAGCCTATCCTTTTTGCTATATAAGGTCTGTCTGTAAACTCAATAAAAGTTTTTACTCGGTGTAAAACTTTTACGCATTTTTATACACAAACCGTCTGTTTTATGAGCTCAAAATAAAAATCGAGTAAATTTATACGTTCCTTCTTGTTAAACAAGGAAGTTATGGCCGTAATATTGTTTTCTTGTATTTGTTCATTTTACAAATAAATACTTCTAAAAATCTTTCAAATAAACCGCACTTGTCAAATAATTAGACGAATGTGAAGAAGAAGAATTAGCAAGCTCGAAAATTTACTAAATATAAAAGTAATAGATTTAGCCAGCATTTAGCCCGTTTGGCAAACGTCCTTAAGGCAGAAACACATCCAAGCAAGCCTCAGGCCTGGCCTCTCTCTCAGGCTTCCTCGCAGCTCGCCTCAAGGCTTGCCTCAGAGAAATGAAAACAAAATGATACCACCGGGCTCGGTACTGTTATTGTAATTTTGTTAGTACATTTGTTGACAGAAGTAGGCCTGAGAGAGACAATTTTGAACATTGAGCAAAGCGCGCTTTGCGGCTAGGCCTTGAGGCTAGCTGCTGGCTTGGTTTTGTGTTGCATCATTTAAAATCCCGTGTTGGAAATTTTGACAACACCTCGAGGAAGCCACGAGGCCTGGATGTGTTTCTGCCTTTAGAGTCCATTATCTCGGAAGCTATAACTTTCCGAAAATTTCGTTTTCATATTTGTGATAAGTGAGTGAAAAGGAACTAGTGTGCAAAGTTTAAAGAAATTCGGTGATGGAAACTTAAGCCAGATTCCAACGCAGTACACCGAGTGAGCTGTCAGCTTACTGGCAGACTGGACTTGACGTCCAATAGTACTCACTCGAAGATACGACCATAACAATTTCATACATGCTACTGTGTATATATTAAGCTTCCATTTCCAGTATTTGTGTGATTAATGCTAGTACTAATTTCATTAAGATCCATTACTATCTATTGATATCTATATTCCCTTGTCTGCATTAATGTTACCATTACTTTGGTCTCATTAAGTTCCTTACTATGTGTTACTATATCCAGATTAATATCTCAATACCTAGAGCAGAAAAGAGCAGAAGTGCAGAAAATCGTGTTGAATGAATTGACTGAATAGACTGAACTGTGTTTAGAGAGTCTGCTCTAAAGTGAACTGAAGCAACTAGAGCAAGATTTGCTTAACTTTTTCGAATGAGTAACTCAATGAAACTTTCTATAATATACCCTGCGCCTAGCGTGCTTTTGGCACGGGTACTCATATAAACAAATGTCATGTTTATGTAATGATTCCTTAAAATATCTTACCCACAAGCAACTAAGTTTCCAGATGGTGCATATGCACAAGCCATCACCCATGTTGTAGGCATAGTCACAGCATGTTCCTTGTTAGTTGTAAATGCATCCCAAATAATTAGTTTTCCATCCTGTGATGATGAGACAATATGCCGTTTATCGGGGCTCCAGTCTGAACACAACACTTTTGCCTGGTGTCCTTTAAGAACTCTTCTCGGTTTTATGTTAATATAAGTTATTAGTTCTAGACGCTCTGCAACTGTTGACACTAATAAAAAGCAGTTATTATTATAAAAACATTTCTATTGAACTCTGAAATATATTACAGCTAACATCATTCAATTTAGCACGTTCTTCTTCAAGTTTTGCCTTCAATTGCTCAGCTTCTCGCATTAAACCCGCAATTTTATCATTTATATTTTGTGATTGAACTGTAGTTTCTGTCATTTTATTCTATGCAAAACAATTTTTGAGACTGTGGCCTGTGCAAAAAAGCAGGAAATCAATACTGTCCATTGCATTTGTCAAATTGATAGTGCCCCCTACAGGCGTATAGCCAAAGATTTTTCGAAGATGGTTTAAAACACGGATATGGAATGTTTGTTGGAAAATTTCCAGTGCCAATATGATACACTCGCACCGGAGAAATAGCCTGCCCTAAAAACTTCTCGTGTGGGAAGGCCCAGTGAAAAGGAGAGTGAGTCAATTTATTAGCAGAACCTAATTTGAAGAAAAGTGAGTACGTTTAGATCGCAGCTAGTTAGGACTAGTTTTACGTAAGTCGAATTACGTAGTACTAATCCTGCTGCTGTTTAAGGCCGAAATACAATGATGCCGACACGACGTTTACGACGACAAATTAAATGTTGACCTAATGGCAATACCATGTTGTTGTATACAATGGCGCCGACCGATTTTGTCGCAGTAACCAGAGTAGGGAATAATTCAACTTTTGTCGTCGTTGTCGTCGTAATTTGATTTTGACAGCTAGGAGTAATGAGCAAAAAATTTCTTTAGAGGAGCAATCAATTAATTTAGTGAGGGAAATGAAGTATTTTTATGCCAAAAGAAATCCTCAATATCGAAATACATATTTAAAAGAAAAAAAAATAAAGAAGAAATTGGAGAAAAGTTGAAAATAATTTGTAGATGATATTTTGTAATCCACATAAACTCGGCGTTAATCATTGTTATTACACCTTTACAATTTTTTTTTTTATAACTTTCATTTTGTTAATAAATTTCAACAAATAATTTTGCCACCTACATATTTTGATATTCCAACGAACATAAGAATGTCGGTGTCATTGTGTTAATTCGTCGACATTTACGACGACAGTGTCGTCGTAATTGCCGTGTCGGCGTCATTGTGTTTCGGCCTTCAGTCCGCTCGTATTAAAGCTTTGGCAGTTGTCAAAATTGTCAGATCTGCCTGCTATTTCAGGAGAAAAATGAAAAATAATATATTGAGTTTGTTTGTACACCGCATGCACAAGAAAATGGAGCATAGAAGAAAATTTAAAATCAGAATGAGGAAATACTGCTATTTATATTACTAAATACCCAAGATAAAACATGCAAATTTTCAGGCTAATGGCAAAACATTATAAGATAATCTGCATCAATTATTTATTAATTATGTATAAGGGCGTCACTATTTACAAACAGCCTCGCATTACCTTATGTGACGTAATGTCTCCATTTAATACTAATTTTTGTAGGTCAATACCGCATCAGAAACCGAATTAAAGTAGGACTAGTTTTTCGTAATACGGCATGTTTAGACCACTTAATATTAGTACTACGTAATACTAGTCCTAAATGGCACGGTCTAAACGGGCTCAGTAGTGTGACTCAGTTCACTCTGACAATTTTGTCTTAGCTGAACCTCGGTACAGAACTTTGACGAGTAAGAAACTAATACCGAATTCCATTGATCATATTTTCTAGCAAAAGTGTTACACTTTTCAAGCAGTTTACACTGAAATTGTTCCATTGACCTGAAAAGCTACAAACGTCAAAACGACTCTGGTGCTACACTCGAAAAATCGGCGGTGTTACACCGGAATACGCACACATCTATCTCTAAGAAATGTCAAAACAAGTGTCAAGTGAAATTAATTTTAAAGCAAGGTAAAGTTGTAATAACGCATTTAATTATTAAAATAAAACGGAAAATCCTGTTAAAAATTTAATTTCTGCGATTATAATTATAATGTGCCATACTTCGCTCGGTGTTGTTTCTTTGGAAAATGTCAACCTGACAACTGCACGGATACGAGCTACTATATACATACATTCTCATCGCGTTAGAGGTTGTTCCATTGAACCGTAACCCCGGGAATGTAATACAAGCCATGAAGTCGCCGAAGGCACCGCCACATTAAAAGGCCTTAACGTGCCGGGTACAGCATGCAGTGAGAGCTCACTCCACTGACATATAATAAGAATGGACTGAGCCATCCTATCTAATTCATATAGTTAACAAGTAAAAAAGCTAGAATTAGTCTAAGACCAATTCTTATGATACCATAGATGAATGCCCGTATTAAATTTCGTATGGTCACCGATCTATTCAAGTTTGATTTTGAAATTGTTTTTCGCATATATTTCTAGAACGGTTTGTTGCACAGAAAAAATGATTATTACCAATTTTATAGGATTTCGTATTCTGCAGGAGTTTTTAGTACAATAAAAATGTCTTGGACTGATCGTTTTCAAAGTATGCGTAAAAATCCGAAATTTTTATATGGCAACACCAAGAAGGAGTTACCCGATTTAGTCCATTTTTAACGTTTTATTTGCTAATGTAGTAAAAACATCATGTACGAAATTTCAGCTCTCTACGTCGACGCGTTCTCAGGCAGTGTCCAAATATATAGCGGAAAACGAAATTTTTATATGGCAACCCTACGAAGGAGTTGCCCGATTTGTCTCATTTTCGAACTTAATTTTACTTTTTTTTTTAAAAGTCCGTGTACAAAATTTCAGATCTCTAAGTATACGCGTTCTCGAGTTATCGTGCGCACGGACGGACGGACATGCAAAAATCAAAATAACTTTTAATATTATGAATGAGTGTCCAATCCATTTTGCTCTACCATCATTATTTCGAGGTGTTACAAACGGAATGACAAACTTAGTATACCCTTATAGATTTCATCTAGGGTATAAAAATGGCACAAATTTTTGCTAAAATCTATTTGTCTCTTTCAAGCTCAAAATGTACACTGACTGTAACCAATTTTGGAAACAGTACGGGTGTATTAATTGGAATGCATTGGAATTGACATAAAACAAATATATGGTTTTTATACGTCTATCTCTTACAAGCTCAAGGAAATTTGACAACAAATCTGCAGAGGGGCACATTTTTCAGTAATATTACAAATGAGTTTTTGGGTTAATTAAAACAAGTTTAACTTTCTAAATAATTTTAATTTAATGCAATACTATTTTATAGCATCTTTAGTGTTTCCAATCGACAAATAATAATAAATTATGAATCGGTGTGCAATTGTACGAAATAAAGGGTTTTCACAGCCTGTTCAATATTTGTGTCATTTTTTAAGCAAGAACGCTCAGTCCATTCTTATTATATGTCAGTGGCACACTCTCACTGCTTTTTGTATACTCGTCATGGAGAAACAACTAAAATTTCATCTTAAACAGGTCCTAAAGCCCAAAACTGTCGCTCCCATAGTAAAATGAAGTTAAAACAAATACAAGCAACTTTTATTTGAAAAACTCCTTCAGTAAGACAAGGCAAGAAGACTGTGGATGTCGCCTGCTGACCGGCCCGCTAGCCGCTACTCTCTTTTTTCGACTTTGTTCATGGCTTGTATCTTGCGGGGGTTACGATTGAACTCGTTTGTCATTGATTGGCGTGCACTTTTTGTAAAATATCAATGGAAATCGATATAAAGAAAAGGCCATTGCATGTATATATATGCCACTTTTTCGTGGTAGCGTGATGTTTTTTCTCACTTTTTAGCATTCTACCTGTACCCTAGGTGTGACTTTTGTTTATGTTCGGTAAAGAAATTTCACCTTAACACAAAAGCTGTAGGTAAAGTTAAAATTGGAAAGGTATTAAATAGATAAATATTTACATTCTTTTATGTACAAATTTAGTGTATAGAACTATACAGGGTGTTTCCTCCATGGTGGTCCATAGAGCAGGAGGTGATAGTACTCACCTAAACAAACAAAAAATCGTATGACAGGGGGGTGGCCATATCAACCGTTTCGGAGTTACAGGGTGATTAAGAAAAAAGCTAGTTTTGCACAAAACACCCTGTATCTTAAAAAGTACAGGGCGTACGGTCACAGTTAAGAGCTCATTGTATGCAGATCTTCATGGTCTTTTCAACGACTGCTCAACCAGAACCGTACACCTCAAGAATTATGGTTGTCTAAAGTCAAAATTTCGAATTTTTTTACCTTTTTTTTAATTTGACCTCTATTATTTTTGCAAAAAGGTCGTTAACATAACTTTTTTTTATAAAAACTGTAAACTGTAGACTCTCCTCTTTAATTTGACTTATTACACCCTGTGTGTTAACTGTAGCCGTTAAACAATTATTAACTCATAACCTATTCCGGTCACACCGAAATTAGACGATATTTTTTTAAATGACGTGCTAAGGAACAAATTATTGTTGAGAATAGGTTTGAAAATAGGTTTGACAATAAGTTTAGAGCTAATAAGTCTTAAAGGGCTTCAGATAGCACACTGGGTGTGTAATAGGTCCACTTAAAGAGGAGAGTCTACAGTTTACAGTTTTTATAAAAAAAAGTTATGTTAACCACCTTTTTGCAAAAATAATAGAGGTCAAATTAAAAAAAAAAAAGGTAAAAAAATTCGAAATTTTGAGTTTAGACAACCATAATTCTTGAGGGGAGTGGGTACGGGGCTGGTTGAGCAGTCCTTGGAAAGGCCATGAAGCTCTACATACATTGAGCTCTTAACTGTGACCGTACGCCCTGTACTTTTAAGATACAGGGTGTTTTGTGCAAAACAAGTTTTTTTTCTTAATCACCCTGTAACTCCGAAATGGTTGATATGCCCCCCCCCCCTGCCATACGATTTTTTGTTTGTTTAGGTGAGTACTATCACCTCCTGCTCTATGTATAGTGGTTGCGAAACGCAGTTTGACTTAGTACCTTCTTGTGTTGTAGAGGCGCTACTACTGCGGAGCAGACGTAACCAAAGGATAGGCCAGCAATGCCTCGCTCCAAGTTAAAATCAGCGAAGTCTGGACCTGATAGGAAAAGCCGTAATTTTTTTTTAGAAATTTACTGAAAATTTTTTCCTTAGAATTGTTAAGCATTGGAGCCCGACAACAGCACGCATTGTATGATTGCATCTGAAAATAACTCCAGTCGGCGCCCAGACTGAATAAAAATTCTCCTGAAACATTTTCTGCAAATTTCTAAGAAGAAATGAGGATATTTGCACATCTACGAATCTGTGCTCATCGAAACTTTGCGAATAAGTTAAGCAAGTCCAAATCAGAATCGGCGCAACATGCAGCTGCTGTGAGGCAAGGTTTGATATCATGGGATCATATGGCGCAATTCGCAATTGTCGCAGCATACATCAATGCAGCATGCATCATGATTTTGGAAAATTTTAAAATTTAATGCATGCTGTTGTGACTCGGGTGCCTATTGACCAGAATCACATCCATAAAATAAATACGCCAATATCTTGCCCTATGCAACATATTGGCGTACTACAAATTGACCCTGAAATTCAAAAATATTTTATTTTCAATTTAATTTAAATTTCATTTGCATTTAAAAATGCATTTACGTACTACAACAAAATGCAATTTAGCATAAATTGCTTTTTGTTATCAGTCGTACATTCCGTTCACACGGCATGTATACCTACCTACATGCAGTACCATGTACCTACCTACATGCAGT
This sequence comes from Dioctria linearis, assembly GCA_963930735.1. Lineage (NCBI taxonomy): Eukaryota > Metazoa > Arthropoda > Insecta > Diptera > Asilidae > Dioctria > Dioctria linearis. The sequence continues at coordinate 137,196,520 of OZ005742.1, read as the reverse complement.
ACTATGTACATACCTACATACATTTCTTTTTCCTAAATTCATAAAACCTAATCGTATGTACATACATACACACAATTATTGTCATCGCCTAAAATATTATTTTTACAAGACACAAGTGCAATCAGATTTCATGCATATGCACTGTGTCTAAACTTTTTGTACATTCCCACGTACGCTTTCTCACGTCGTGGGAAAGTAATAGAAAAGAGAAAAAGAGCTTTCATGGGTACCTGGGGGCAGCTAGCCCGAACCTCGGGGAGTTTGTTTTAAAGTCGCCACGCAACAAGTTCGGGAGTTCTTTTTCCTCTAATTTGACCTAACTATTTATCTGATTATTAAGTGATAAATGTAATAAATTCTTGTATAAATTTTTTCTAAAGTTCAGTAACAAAAAAAATAGTGAAGATAAAATCTGTGAATAAGCGTAGTGAACGATAATAAAAAAAGGAGGCAATTTGTATATTTGGTTTTTCTTTTATTTGATATAACACTCCAATTTGAAACGTTAGGTGCTCTCGTCTTAGAGCACGGCACCCAACGGATAACATTTTGGTGGCAGCGGAACTTAAAACCAATTCAGTGCACAAAAATAAATCAATAAAAAAATTGTTGAAAATAATAAAAATTCTGTGCAACACACAACAACAACACAATTAAATAAATAACTAATAATCAATTAAATAACGAAATTAAAAATCAGCTGTACTTTTCCTACGAATCAGTGCTACAAATTAATCAAATTAATAAAAAAAAAACTAAAATTAAAATCCTTACAATTAACAACATAATAACAATAAAATCTGCCAGACAAACAACTGGTAGCAACAATAATCCTAAAGGAAGTTCAGTGCATAAAAGATAATTAAATAAAAACCAAACAACCAAAATACAAATAATAAAATCTATAATTTTATTGATAAAAAAAAAAAGAGCCCGGGTACCCTCAAAAAGGTACTTAGAGGAAAATAATAAGAGTTCAAGCGCCATAGCGCTCAACGTGGGAATTTTGCGAGGCTTCATCCCTGCCTCAATAAAGACGTTTGAAACCGCAACAATTCATCAACCAGGCTAATCCAAGCAACAAATACCAAACTTCCAACTTTTACGCACACTCACCAGCAACATTTTCAACTCCAAGAGAACGTCAGCCCGGACGCACGACGCAACTAATCTTCAACATTAAAAATTACAATTTGGATTAAAATATAAGGTAGACAAGAATTTTGCCCTTTGCTTTTTCACATATATATACCTGTAAATATTTGCTGATATTTATAAATTTGTAGAAAGTATCTATTTTTGCGGTTGTTGTGTGTGCAAATACGCTGCCCACGAAGCGACCTCTGCGGTAAGGCTTCGTGAACTTGCTGGCCAGAGGACTTCGATAAATCAATAATCGATCTCCTGCAATAGAGCTTCATAAGCCTGTTGATCAGAGGAAAGATTTTGGTAGGAAGCAGCGATCTGTACTACAATCCATTTTCTTTCAGTGATTGAACATTTACAACAAAATAATTTTTTTTCTCATATTAGCAACTCCCAATCCCTACACATCCCTTCAAGCAATCAGAACAGTGGCAATAATACGTATAACAATTTAGAGCATGATTATAATCTATAAAAAAGTGATTTTATCTTTCCTTTGTGTGCACAATATCAATTTTCTGTTTACTTACCTACCTCATCCCAATTTTCACGCATAACATACATAACAATACGACAGACAAAGCCACAAGCGATACGACTACATAAATAAGAACAACTCAATGAATAAATATTACGTAATTATTTAATAGTTAATTACAGCTATTCATTTATTAAATTTAACAAACAAATAGTTAATAAATTGAAATTCCTAGCTCATTTAAATTTTTTTTATTATTATTTACCTCTTCTCTCACAAAAATTAATTTTTTTCCCTCTCTCTCTTGTTATTAAAAAATAATTATCAACACATAACAAACTGGTTCTCTGGTTATTGCTGTTGGGAAACGTAAACGTTTGTCCTGTAATTAGCTGACTTTTACTTGCTTCACGCAATTTTGCCATATCTCCTATAGCCCCCCCCCCCACATATCAACCAAATCGAAGCTCGAAACAGACACCCATAATATTATAAAATGTCATACCACATCTCTACCAAATTTTCCGTCCGTTACTTCAAAAAAAAAAAACTACAATGACTGAAGAAACCTTTTCTTTCGATGAGCTATGCTCATCTCAAGTAGGAAAAAACAAAGAAATTAGGCTAATACTAGGGGCTTATCATCAAGCCGGTAAAGTGAAGCGTACCAATACCTTTGTGAAAGGTAAACTACAACAACTCGAAGAAATATGGAACGCCTTCGAAAAAACAGAAGAACAAATAGTTCAGCATAAAGACTTCACGACCGATCACGATTATTTCAAAGAATCGTGCTCAGACAAAACTGAGGACTGGTACATGTTGACGAAAGCAACACTTTCCGAAAGATTGAAATTAATCTCACAAAGTACTAAGAACAAGCAAAACCCTTTTCATATACCACCACCAAGAGCTTCGTGGAGAATTCCAAGCAAATCACAATTTACAGAAGCTAATAAGGAAACAAATGGTCCACAAAATGAAAGTATTTTCAGAAGTCTAAATACAAAAATTAACTCAATTACAAGAGTTATACAATCATTAAACCCTGATACTTTACCTACAGTGAGTAAAACATACCTAGAACAAAAACTGGGTATCCTAAATAAACATTTGGCTGATTTCGAAGAACTCAACAATACAATCGAAATGCAATCTACGCCACAAGACCTAGAAAATAAATACTTTACTGAAGATGTTTTCGGTAAAACAGAAGCAGAATATAAAGAAACTGTAATTGCTATTCAAGAACAGCTAGATACGCGCTTCCCTAATCACCAACATGACCCACCAAATAACTCATCACACTTTCACAATGAAAGCACAGAAATTAAAAATACACATATTTCCCTATCGGAAATTAAATCATTAATACCAAATTTTAACGGCGATCCAAAAGACCTCCACAAATTCGTGTCATGTTGCGATGACATCAATAGGCTTTATCCCTATACTGACCCAATAACTCTGTTTTCAATAATTAAAAGAAAGCTATTTGGAGATGCCTACAATGTACTTAAGTACAATGATACAAGCAGGTGGTCAGATTTGAAGCAAATACTTCTCGAAACATTCGAAGAAAAATCGAAAAATCAGTACTCCAATCCAAACTCGCAAACACAAGACAAAGAAGAGAAGAACCTGTCAAAGAATTTCTGCAACGAATTAATATGACACATGCACAATTGAATGAAGCCACGCATTCATATGCAACAGATAAATTACTGCTAATTCTCTCGTAAAGGATAACGAAAAATAAGCTATTAGAGCGATCGAAGACGAACTAATAAGCGAGCAACTGCAAACCCTAGCCAAACTCCACGAAAATAGGTCATTAAAGCCAATAATGACATATATTGGTGAACAAGCATTACGCCTGGAGTCAAAGGCAACAAAAATCGCAACGAATTCTTTCAGCACAGCTCAATCAGCACAAATGCAAAACTCCTTCTGCTACAAATGCAGAACCCAGGGCCATTTAGCTCCAAATTGCCCACAAAACAGTCGTACAAAGCCAACCCCAAATAAATATTTTTCAAAAAATTTAAACAAAGGCAATCCTCCTAAGCAGGCTAGCACCTTCAACAGCACTACTCCTACATGCAGGTATTGTCACAAATTAGGACATACCATAGAAGTATGCAGGGCAAGGATAGCAAACCATGGGAATTTGTACAGAGAAAATACAAATCCGGTTGATCAAAACTTCAGAAAGCTAACAGAAAGTCCCAATAAAACTACAATTCCCCAAAAAGAGGTCAGCCTCAACCAGGTTCCAAATCTTAATTTTAGAAAAAATTCCCCTTCCTCGACAATACAACACCAAAATGAAGCAAGGACAAATAAACCATACATACAAAACCCGAGAATATTTTTAACAAACTCGGAAAACAAATCAGAGCGAGAGGAATTAGTCGGCAGCCCCTCGCAAATCCAAACAAAAGCCGATATCCACACAAATTTAAGTTAGATTATGCACATTTATTAAATGATCACATAACGCTGAAAATACCAATTACTATCAGTCCTAATTCCATTACTATTTCCATATTTACCAATGTATGCTCGAATAAAGAAACAAAGCTCCTCGTAGACACAGGAGCAGAAATCAGTTTATTAAAGTTCAATACACTGAAATCAGGTAGCACTTATTATAAAGATGCAATCTGCAAGATAAATACTTTATTTACGGAATCTAAAACTACAGAAGGATTAATATTGGCAAAAATGGCAATTATATCAAACGAAGAGTTTTAATAGAACATCCCTTCCAAATAGTAGGAGAAAACTCAACCTTGGCATATGACGGCCTAATTGGCCACGACTTCTTGTCCAGATACAATGCTTGTATCAATTATAAAAACAATTACATTTCCTTAGAGGTGAAGCAATGTCATTCATCCTATCCCATAGAGCAATATCGCTCAGATTATCCAAATACATATCTTAGATATGATAACAATGACAAGAAGTCGGAAACAAACAATGTAAGTGCTGATAAAGGCAAGTTACCCAACACTTCACGGGATTTAAATACCAAACGTGAAAAGTACCCCAACACAGATATCCCGCAAAAAACGGAATATATTTTACAATCCAATGAAAACCGAAACGAATCGGACGAATTACATAATAAACTTATTACAATTCCCGCTCGCTCTGAATCCATAATTCAAATTCCAACTTTGTCAACTACGGAATCGGTATATTTTAAAAAAGAGGTAAAGCCAGGGTTGTTCATAGGTAATACCATAGTCAACCCATCACAAGGAATGGCAAAATGCCTAGTTCTCAACACGAATGAGCAGGACGTCGAACTGGCAATTCATGACATGAATCCGGAATGGCATGACCTTAATGAGTTCGATTGCATCTCTACAGATTCCAACAGAGATCCAATTAGGGGCAGAATAAAAAAACTGCACACCCGGATTAAATTGGATCACTGTAATTTGGAAGAAACCGAGAGTATTCGGAAAATCTGTAAGGATTTCAATGATCTCTTCTACTTAGAAGGGGATTTCCTAACGTTTACAAACGCAACCGAGCACAAAATCGAAACAGTCCCAAATAAACCTCACATATACACTAAACCGTACAGACTTCCAGAAACAAGCCGGAAAGAAATTACTCGGCAAATAAATGAAATGTTGGATTCAGAGATAATAAGCCCTTCAAATAGTCCGTGGAAATCACCCCTACTTCTAGTTCCCAAAAAACCGGACGAGCATGGGAACAAAAAATGGCGAGTCGTTGTTGATTTCCGCCGAGTAAATGACATTACCATTGGAGACGCTTATCCATTATCTAATATTACAGACATATTAGATCAATTGGGTAAGTCCAAATATTTCACAACGCTAGACCTCGCCAGCGGATTCCACCAAATTCGCATGGACGGGAAGGATAGAGCAAAAACTGCGTTTAGCACCCCTTATGGTCATTACGAGTTTAACCGTATGCCATTTGGATTCCAACGTGCCATGAATAATGTCCTTTCCGGATTCCAAGGCATATACTGTTTCGTATACATGGACGATATTGTAGTTCATGGATATAACCTTAAAGACCATAATATTAGGCTCGCAAATGTATTTAGCCGCCTTCGGGATTTCAATTTAAAATTACAACCCGATAAGTGCCATTTCCTAAGAAAGGAAAAAATGTATCTAGGGTACATCATTACTGAAAATGGAGTCAAGCCAGACCCTGCAAAAATTAAATCAGTTCAATCTTATCTTAGACCCAAGAAGGAAAAAGATATCAAAGCCTTCCTTGGTTTCGTCGGCTATTATCGCCGCTTTATTCCCAATTTTTCTAAAATCGCGAAACCTCTTACTAACCTTCTGAAGAAGGACACACCTTTCAAGTTCGATGCAATTTGCGATGAAGCATTTTGCGAATTAAGAAAAAAATTAATATCAGCACCAATTTTATCCTATCCGGATTTCGACAAAGAATTTTTTGTCACCTCCGATGCCAGTGACTACGCCATCGGAGCAGTTCTTTCCCAAGTAGATGATCAAGGAGATCATCCAATCGCCTATGTGAGTCGAGTTCTCAATGGTGCAAAGACTCGATACTCAACAATCGAAAAAGAGCTTTTGGCAATTGTTTTCGCAGTTGAGCAATTCAGGCCATACGTTTATGGCAGACAGTTTACCATCATAACTGACCATAAACCATTAGTATGGCTAATGAATCTAAAGGATCATTCCTCAAGGCTAATGAGATGAAGAATACGTCTTGAGGAATATGACTATAAAATAGTTCATAAACCTGGAAAACTCAACACAAATGCAGACGCTCTCAGTAGGGCTATCCCAGAAAATTCCGTAAAATCAACGGGACATAGCACCTATGTAAATGTGGTAACCAGGAACCAAACCAAAGCTCAGGCGAATTTAGATACACCCAATCCAAATATTACTACTCCAAATCCAGATTTATCAGTAGTAAACAGTTCATCAGTGATAATAACTGAGACCAATTTCCCATTACTTTTAACTAAAAATTCTAACCCCAAAATTTTCATCTTGCCCATGCAAGATACAGAACTTGAAAGAGCTTTAAAATCTAAACTAAAACTTTCAGACAAACCTCCTCTACTAGAAAACGAACTGAACTTCTTGAAGAAAAAAGAATCCACAGTAATCATTTCAAAAGTCAATCTACCTTGCCGATCTCAAAGAGATAGATTAGACATCGAAAAGATTTTAACTGAGATCTGCTCATATACAGAAGCAAATCAGTTAAGTCAAATATATATCTCCTTCCCAGTATTCGACCAACAAAATCTATCAGCTATTAAAAACATTTTTACCAAGGTCTTCGTTAACCAAAAAATAAATATAAAACTTCATCAAGATTCCATAAAGTATTTATCCAACAGCAGTGATATTGAACAAGTTCTGAAAGATTTCCATTCTCTACCAACGGGAGGCCATCAAGGTGTCTCCCGTACAATCAAAAGAATTAAAAAAAAAATTCTATTGGCCTGGCATGTCGGACGATGTTGTCAGATATGTAATGAAATGTAAACTTTGTCAAGTAAACAAAGTATCCAGAAATCCCAAGATTCCTATGAAAATCTCAAGCATAAGCCCAAAACCTTTTGAAAGAGTGTACCTAGATGTTGTAGGACCTCTCCCAATTTCCCATTCTGGAAATAAATACATCCTTACATTTCAAGACGACCTTTCCAAATTCTCTGAGGCTATTCCCATAGTCAACACTGAATTTAAGACATTAGCGGAAGCCTTCACGACAACAATAGTTTGTCGACACGGCATTCCAGAAAGTATCCTAACAGATCAGGGATCTAACCTCATAGGTGATATGTTCGCCGAGGTATCTAAACTGCTAAAGATCAAAAAGCTCAAAACTACTCCATATCATATGTAAATTTATAAACTTAGTAATATTCATTTCCTTTTAACTAGCTTTGAAAGTATAAATGTAACATACATACATGTATCATGTATAATGAGAAAATCCGAAAAATATTCCTATCGAATTCTAATTACATCAAAATAATTTTTCTTATGTTTTACCTATTATAAAATTATTATTATTTTGCATGTAAATAGGTATACATTCCTAGTTACCTATAAAAGTACTATTTACAATAAGGTGAAAAATCTACTACTGTTAGAGAAAGAAAGTTTTCTTCTCGAAAGAATAAAATTTTCTTTTCCACAGGGGGGAGGGATGTTGTGACCCGGGTGCCTATTGACCAGAATCACAACCATAAAATAAATACGCCAATATCTTGCCCTATGCAACATATTGGCGTACTACAAATTGACCCTGAAATTCAAAAATATTTTATTTTCAATTTAATTTAAATTTCATTTGCATTTAAAAATGCATTTACGTACTACAACAAAATGCCATTTAGCATAAATTGCTTTTTGTTATCAGTCGTACATTCCGTTCACACGGCATGTATACCTACCTACATGCAGTACCATGTACCTACCTACATGCAGTACTATATGTACATACCTACATACATTTCTTTTTCCTAAATTCATAAAACCTAATCGTATGTACATACATACACAAAATTAATGTCATCGCCTAAAATATTATTTTTACAAGACACAAGTACATATCACATTTCATGCATATGCACTGTGTCTAAACTTTTTGTACAGTCCCACGTACGATTTCTCACGTGCGTCGTGGGAAAGTAATAGAAAAGAGAAAAAGAAGAAGCTTTCATGGGTACCTGGGGGCAGCTAGCCCGAACCTCGGGGAGTTTGTTTTAAAGTCGCCACGCAACAAGCTCGGGAGTTCTTTTTCCTCTAATTTGACCTAACTATCTATCTGATTATTAAGTGATAAATGTAATAAATTCTTGTATAAATTTTTTCTAAAGTGCAGTAACAAAAAAATAGTGAAGATAAAATCTGTGAATAAGCGTACTGAACGATAATAAAAAAAGGAGGCAATTTGAATATTTGGTTTTTCTTTTATTTGATATAACACTCCAATTTGAAACGTTAGGTGCTCTCGTCTTATGTCGATTTCCATTGATATTTTAAGAAAAGTGCACGTCAATCAATGAAAAACAAGTTCAATGGAACAACTTTTGACGCGATGAGAATATAATAGTAGCTCATATCCGTGTAATTTGTCAGATTGAAATTTTCTGGGAATAATAATATCACGAATATCGTAAAAATTATGAAAATTGTAATTTAAAAGATTTTGGCGTGATTGCGGATGAATTTGGTAGAGCAGTAGTTGAAGATTTATATGTGATGCTCAATGACATTCAGTTGTGACATTTCTCAGATAGATGTGTGCGTATTCCGGTGTAACACCGCCAATTATTCGAGTGTAGCACCACAGGCGTTTTGACGTACACCATTTCTAGCAGTGCAGGTCAATGGAACAATTTTGGTGTAACACTACAAGAAAAGTGTAACACTTCTGCTAGAAAACGTGATCAATGGAAATCGGTATTAGAGCACGGCACCCAACGGATAACAATGCTGCAACAGTTCTGCCAACATACTGAGGCAAAAAATAAATTTCAAATCTTATTTATCTCATATTTCCTCCGGATCTAACTATTTTTTTTAAAGAAAAACGACTAAATTAAAATGATGCACAATATAAAAACTGTGAATTATAAAAAAAAGTTAGCATACAAAGTTTCCTGCAAATAAGCTAGCTGCGCCGATTGTGAATTGGCCGGCAAAATCTTTGCAGCATGCATCATGATGTCTGCTGCATTGATGCATGCTGCGCCGATTCTGAATTAGGCTGGCAAATATTACAATTATTTTTCGCTGGAACTTATACTTTCGGAGATATGTAACTTTTAAAATCGCGAACTTTGCACTGCACTTCACAACACATTTAGCATTTTTATAATATTTACTCTTATTATTCTTTAAAGTAGCAAGGCAATGCTCTTATCGGTGGGTATTGTTCCGTGCAATAGAAAGAGACAACTGGTGACATCTACTGGCAATGGAGAGTAAACGACTTCGGAGAATCGATTATGGAATCGACAGGAAGGTTCAAGAATAAGAATGAATAGAACAGTCAAGAAGCTTATGGAATAGAACACTCCAGAATAATCCGGAGAGTTTCTAGGGTATAAATATAACAGTTATCACCGCCAGGAAAAGAGTCTTGTCTTAGACGTTGCAGTGTTAACAAGCCAAAGTAATAATCAGGCGGAAGTGTTGTAATTGGATTGCGATAATTGAAAGTACAGTATTAGCGATAATTAAAGTTGCGTTGATTAAATGAATGTTTCTGAATTTTATATGATTAGAGTGAAATAAAGAACTTGTATATTAAATATTTAATATTGTGTTTTAAATAACGAACTCAAGGCCACGCTCGCAACAGTATATACATACCTTTGCAACATTCGGGTTACCACCAGTGCGTTTTTTTATTCATTACGAATATCCATTGATGTGCAGTAAAGCAGCATTTACTTAGAATGGAAGAGAAAAAGATTTATTAAAGAAACACGCACACACACGCATGCAGGCAGGATGCTTTATTATTCGTAATGAATAAAAAAAAAGTAATGCTGGTAACCCGAATGTTGTGAAGGTATGTATATAACCACCAATAAGAGCATTGCCTTGCTACTTAAAAGAAAAGTAAATTTATTATAAAAATGCCAAATGTGAAGTGCAGGGCAAACTCGCGATTTTAAAAGTTAAATATCTCCGAAATTTTAGGTTTCCGCGAAAAATAATTGTGATATTTGTGATTTGTGAGCGAATTGTAAGTAATTCGCAAAGTTTGAAGAAAATCGGCTACAGTTGTCGCTTGCCTGCTTGTTCCCGTAAATGACGCAAACAGATTCAATAATCAGTACAGAGATTCAGCTAATTTGTTAGTCTTTCACTTCACTCATTCTACAATACTTAGGCTGTGTTAGCTGGCTATAGCCAGAATTAGGTCGTTCAGTTGTGGGCTATAGCCAATTTTGAGCCAAAAATAAGAGCTATAAATCACGAAAAATCATATCTGTATATGTTAGCTCAATTGTCAGAATTTATTGTTCAACTCTTGGCTGTAGCCGGCTATAGCCAAATTAGTTAGTGCTCTGGAGGTGAAGCCAACGTAACTTCACGTTTGTTTGTTTAGTTTTTGATGTCAAGTCACCAAAAAAATGTCTCAATTTTATTACTGTTTGGATAGCAAAGGTGAATTTGTTTACGAAAATACTGTGCCATTATTAACAGACAAGGACGGTAATGTTGAACATTTGCACTGTAATTAAATTATTTTTTAATATAGGTTATACACTTACTCATACAAATAAGAGGCCTAGCTACAGCCATTAAAGCTATAGCCAAAAGTTGAACACAGCCTTACTACGTTATTTATTTTTGTTTTTTGCTGTAATGCAACTTCTGCTCTTTTCAATGCTCCATCTTGCTATTGTTATGTTTTTCTATGTTCTCTTATGATTTATTTTTATAAAATGTGATAGAGTTCACTTCTATCAGCACTAACAATTAAATTTAAATCAGCGAACCCGCCATCGCGCCCTGTACTTGGACACCACCTGATACTTGAGGCTGTCGATAACCGAATGCTCTTGCTCGATTTTTGTTTTTCTAACCCCTGTATTTCTATTCTACTACTACTGCTCATTCGTTTCACATTCACACATACGCATTCCAATTCTACTGTTCTTCATTTATACAGGGTTACCAGGACAGCGCATCAAATAGCTCCTAGTCACGAAGGCGGGCTGCCAGATCACTATTAAGTGGGACTCAGTTTTTTAATGCTACACGAGGGCTTTCCGTGTTTCTGTCAATCTGACCTTACAGTTCGGCCATCCTACCATGTCACTGTCCCCAGTGACGTGCTTTCTCTGTCTAATTGGATTCGTGTAGGTCCAGGTCAAATCCGGTGCCTGAGACATACAGCTCACCGTTTAGACGTTAACACTTACCAATATTCACGCAACCCTTCACAGAACTTGCTGCATCAATCAACTTAAAATTGACCAATCTCACACCTTGGTTTCATTACCCTTATTACTATTGGAAATACTCACCAGCGGTTACAACGGAATCCAAGTGAAGGCGTGTCGAGAGAGATTAGTGAATGCAATGCGTTGAGTGCCGATGTATGTCCTGGTGTCATTCTGATGCCTATTTCTTTTCCTTTCCTAACACAATTACTTCTATTATATATATTTCCTTTTTTAAAAAGAATTCAACCAAACTTCAAGATCACAAATTATTATACCAAAATTACAAAATTAAATAAACTCCATTTCTTTCGTTTGTTTTTGTTAAACTAATTACTTAATTTTCCTTATATCTATCTTTCTTTCTTTCAAATTTCTGAATCAAAATTAATTAACGATTTTTTGTTTTTTTTTAGGCTTCGTCACTTTCCATTTCACCTAACCTCACAATTCCCGACTCTATCACGAAACCCTCTTCGCTTGACTCTAACTCTTGCAGATTACAGAACGGTTTCATTCGTTTTGCGGCATGAATCGAGCGATATGGACGTGCCGAAACCTGCACGCCGGAGGATCTGATAACAAGTATCGTCCCTGATTTAGAACTTTCTCCACCTGATAAGGCCCTTTGAATTTTGGTAGATGTTCTCTTGGTTGCCCGGTTACCGGATTATCGCATTTGATTAAAACCAACTCTCCCTCTTCATAAACCCTTGGAGCACTCCTTTTTGCATTTTGCTTTTCCGTTTGCTTACGTCTATAAATTTCTATTCGATTTGCTGCCCTTTCGCGCAGCTCCGTTCCGTTTTATCATCCACAATTTCGTTATTTAAGACTGCTGTGAGATCGTTATGCAGAACACGCCTCGGTTGAAATCCCAACAACAGTTTTTGAGGTGTCTGACCTGTAACTCTATGAGGCAGACTGCTTAATCACGACCATCAACCCTGGTTGCACTAGCAGAAATAGTCTCTGAAACTATACGGAAATATCTCTCTATTTGACCGTTAGCTCTCGGGGTTTGAACCGCTGACTTGCAGTGAGACATGTGATTCTCATTGCAACACTGTTCCAATGACTTTGAAGTGAATACGGTCCCTCTATCTGTTATGACCTTGGCAGGAGTACCAAAATACTGAGAAAAATCTTCTAGAACAATAATAACATAATTTGTTGTAGTATTGCGTACTGGTCTTAAAATAAAAAATTTAGAAAACGCGTCAATAATTCCAATTAAGTACATGTTCCCTTTCTTACTCTTGAGATACGGCCCAAGATGATCAATATGAACAACATTAAATGGAATAGGTTCGGATCTAAAACAATTCAGTTTAAAATTTGCTTCAGCTTTACCTCTCTTGTTATACGAACAATGAATACAATTATCTATGTATTTCTTAACAAATACTTTCAATTTCGGAAACCAATAAGTACGTCGAATATGTGACACAGTTCTGTCTAGACCTACGTGACCTAACCCGTCATGTGAAGTTTTTACAATATGCCATCGTATTCCTTTTGGCACTACAAATCTTAAGCCCACATTAGTTTTGTAGTATAATTTTCCCTCCCTTAAATCATATTTTTGTTTCATTTCTTTAAACTTTTTGTGTTTGCTATCCGACATAATTTCAACAGTTTCCTCCAGCTCTTTGTCCTGCCTTTGTAAGGCCACCACCTAATCCGACTCAGTTAATGAAACAACCATGACTTCTTGACTCGCCTCTTCTACATCGTGTCTTTCTGACATGGCCATCCTACTCAAAGCATCCACATGGGCCATTTGTGGTCTAGCTTTGTGCTAAAGGCTGAAATCAAACTCCTGGATTTTTAACCAACAGCGAGCTATCCTGGGAATTATATCTTTCTTAGTCTGAACCGTTTTGAGTGAAGCACAGTCAGTAATTACATTAAAACGTTTACCTAATAAATAACATTTGAATCTTTCCAGGCTTGCTACTACCGCTAGCGCCTCCAGTTCATAACTATGAAATTTACTCTCATTCAAAGTTGTTTTACTACTAAAATACGAAACAACTTGTCTAGTTCCATCATTAGTAATTGCATTAAAATCCCTGCTATGGCCTTAGCACATGCATCTGTATGCAGCTCGTGGTCACAGTGTGGATCATACATATAGTGCCAGTATAGGTCTTCGTGATAATTTTTCTTTTAGCTCCTCAAAAGAAGTGCGTTCGATTTGTGTCCACCGGTAATCTGAATTTTTCTTAATAAGTTCGTGAAGTGGTGACGCAATAGTAGCATAATCTTTAATGAACCGCCTAAAATAACAGGTAAGACCTAAGAATTGCCTTACTTCTTTGACATTTGTTGGGTCAGGTTATTCCCTTATTGATTGTGATTTGATTTCACCTGGACGTACGACTCCATTGCTCACTTCATGACCGAGAAAGCAAATTGTTGAATGAAAAAAAGTACACTTTTTCATGTTAAGAGTTAAATTAGCTTCCTGAACCACTCGTAATATCTTTTCCATTAGGATGAAAGCAGCGAACATTTTGTCATCTCCTACCCTCCTTACAACCTGATCCATTAGTCTCATAAATACGGAAGGAGCATTTGTGAGACCAAACGGCGTTCGCTTAAACTGAAAATGTCCTCATTGGGTCACGAAAGCTGTGTATGGCCTACTATCACGATGAATGGGTATCTGATAGTACCCACTGGCCAAGTCCAGTGAAGCAAAAATAGCTCCACCCCTCATTTTATTCAAGCACTCCTCAATGTTTGGAGTAGGAAAATGTTCCCTTTTAGTTAGTGCATTAACTCGACGGTAGTCAACACACATACGATACGTCCCATCCTTTTTCTTAACGAGTAGGGCAGGGCTGGCGTGCTCCGATTGTGACTTCTCAATAATATCGCTGTCCAGCAACTGCTGAACAATTAATTTTAACTGTTCATCTAAGTGATAGGGAATACGGTACGGCTTGTAACGAACAATGTCATTCTGTTTTAATTCTATACCCATTGCGATCCAATCAGTAACGCCTAATTCACTGGTATCTACTGCAAAGCAATTCCTGTTTTCATTAACCATTCTTAGCAATCTATGACTAATATCAGTTGTAGCCAAATTACTCACACTTATGTCTTTCATTTCTATTGGTCTTTTTGTTATAACCATCTGTTTCCTTTCGTTCAGGGAACCCCGCTTGGTAAAACTATTTTCCTCTTCTGCCGTCTCATCTTTCAACAGTTCTAGCTTTTTCCAACTTTTCACCACTTGAATTCCTGGTCAATTTAAAAAATCCTGCCCCACAATCATGGGAGCTTCTTAAACATCATCCGACACCACTGATGTCTTAACTGTTTCTTCAACTTCCCCAGATACCTTTTTTTATGTGTCCTAAAGCCCGACAAATTCCTCCCGCAAATCCTTTTAATGTTACTCCTCCTTTCAATATTTCTCAACCTCTCGATTGACAGTCATTCACACGAATTGTCGTATACTCGCTTCCCAGATCAATAAAAGCTAACATACTCTGCCCCGCAATTTCAACGTTTTTGTACAATTCACAGTTTTCTTCAGTCACCATTTTAATTCTTTTCGTTCCCTCATTTGTCTTCGGGATATTTTTATACGCCGCCCTTGAGAGCTGAGTACAGGTATTAGATTTATGGCCCATAATTCCAGATTTGAAACATTTACAAACATTTACCGCCAAACGTGTTTGTATATGTTTTGAACCCTTGGCTCTTTCTCTTAAATGAACCCAGGTTCCGTTCGTTTCTATTTCCACTGCTTTCAGCTGTGTTGTACCTTCGCGTTTCTATCGTATTCCTACACTTTTCCTGCTCCTTAATTCCTTCATAAAATTTAATTTGTGTTAACAATTCAATAGGTTCTTTAAAAGAAGAAGCTGTTACAACATTACTCAAATTCCTGTCACCTAAACCAGAAATCAAATATTTGATTATGGTACTATCGCTGAGTCGACTTCTTCTTCCAAGCGCTAATACTTCGTAGAAGTATGTCTCTATGGGTTCACCTATGGCCCGTTTCCTATCATTAATTTTGAATGTATAGATGTTTCATCAACACCGCTCGGAAGTCCCTGAAGAAACTCAGATCGAAACTTCCCCCAACTATCTCCTACGCCCTGACGACTCTGGTGCCAAAACCTCGCCACACCTTTGAGTTGGATTGAAGCGCATAGAAGCAGCGTTCTTTCTTCCCAACCATAAATTATCCTCAAATTCTCTACGTAGTCTATCCACTCCTGAGCATTAAGAATATTCATATCTCCAGGCGAAAATTCAGGAATTATCGCTGCCACTTCCCCCATTGCTAATCGCGGAAAAATTGATTGACTTGGCAACGCCTCACTTTGATTTAATTCCATTTGACCCGTTTGACTACTAATGGCGGATGACTCAACGTCTGACACACGATTAACCCTAACGACTTTTCCTGGACTCGGGACAGCAGCATCTATCTCCCTTTCACTACGGAGAAAGTGACGCCTTCTCTTTCTACTTTTATCCATTTTTGTATATAAAAGAAAACGAAACCGTTACAATTCCTAACTATATATATGTAGGATTTGATTTGTCTGAGAGGTCAATAAATAATAAATCGAAACTTTTTTCTACAAATTTATTATAGAATATAACACTCGTTTAAATAACGCCGGCGGGAACTTGTTCGCTCGTCTTCTTGACATCCGATCGGTCTTGTAGGATAAGAGAGAGGGCTGAGTCGTCTGTTTGCGCTTTGAAATGACTCAAACTGTGCTACCATACTACGTATCATTGCCAGCGTAGCGTCCAGGGTCTGTTCGATCCCACAACTCGGCCATACTGGAAGAGATATTCGGCCCGAATATATATCATCATCAAAAAATCGTTGTCTTCTTCATAAAAAACATCTTCGTCTTCATTAAAAATCTTCGTCTAAGTCTTCGTCGTTGTCATCAGAAATCTGCATCAAAGTCTTCGTCGTTGTCATCGCCGGAAAACAAATCAAAACAAATCGTCTTCATCAGAAATCTGCATCAAGGCCGTCGTCGTTGTCATCGCCGGAAAAATCGTCTTCGTTAAAAATCGTCTTCTTTAGAACAAATCGTCTTCATCAAAAATCTGCATCAAAGCCTTCGTCGTTTTCATCGCCGGAAAAATCGTCTTCGTTAAAAAGGTTTCGTTATTGTCATCATCAGGAAATGATCGTCTTGTAGTCAGCGTTTATTGGTCTTCTCGTGGGACTCTCTCTTCATCCGATTCATCATAATCTGTGTCATCTGCGGTCTGGTGGCTCCATCTCTTTAAAAATTCAGCACAGGTCGATGTACACCTCGGTCCTTCATGTTCTCCAACCTTGGAAGCTTCGTATCGCTCGTGCCCTAACGTCTTTGTAATTTGATAGGGACCTAGAAATTTAGGAAAGATCTTTATATTAGAACCAAACTGAGTTCGCTTAATGGGCACCAACTCGCCCAGTCTGTACGAGTTAGCCATATTCCGCTTTTTATTGAAGTTTCTCTAGTTTTCCTCTTGAATAGCTTGGCAGTAGCTTCCGATCTCATCTCCTTACGTGAAACATCAAAAGCATCCTCAATTTCGTCTTCTAGGAGTTCTAATAGAACTCAGGTCTTTCGCTGTTCGCATCCGAACACCAAACATAAGTTCGAACGGGGTTCTTGCTGTACTCCTCTGCCATGAAGAGTTTATGAAGCCCTGGATCTTATTAACATGCTTGTGCCACAACTCAGGGTTGTCTATGGAAAGTTTCGTTAACATTGGCAGTTTTTGGATCACCTCTTCAGTTCCCGTAGATTTACATGGATACAACCATATAAACTTTGTAAAGGAGTCTGTCACACAGAATATATATCAATATTGTTTCTTTGTGGCAGTTAAGGGACCTAAGTGGTCAACGTGGTATGTCATCAGTGGGTACTCCTTAGGAATCGAATGCAGAAAACCTTCCTGTTTTCCTTCTTTCCTTTCTGCCAATATGCACTGAACAACATTTTGTCTGCATCGTTCTATCTTTTCCCTTAAGTGTGGAATATAGAATACGCTTTTAAGAATTTCTTCTACTTTTCTTGAAGCAAAATGTCCTTGCTCATGAGCTCTAATTCATTTTAACAGCGTTCTATATCTACTCGAATTTGCAATAAACACATACCGCATTAAAGCATAAATTAAAATGATTGCTTTATGTTCTATAACTATTGCTATCGCAAATTAAATTTCAAAGTTTTTGTGCGATCAAGTAATTTAAAATTTCAGTTTATGTTTATCAATATATGCCACAAGTTCAATATTTTTCACTTACGGTAGGAGATCACTTTTCGATGTAAAATAAAATGGTCAAAAACTTGCAGATCTATAGCATATAAACAATCACATCTGTCACTTCATAAATTCTTCGCTCTTCTTTTTTAAGCGCTCATGTGTACAAACTTCAGCTCGCCTAATTACTTTTTGATGATGAAATCGAAATTAGTTTGAAACTGTTCTACTGTTATACGCTCCCAAATATTTTTTTAGTGTATGCGTCATCCGTATATTATCTGGTTAGTGACGTCATTACACTAGAACTTCTTTTACGTACAGTTATTTACGTGATTTCACTAAAAAAGAATTTCACTTTATGCGGAGATTTTTGCTTTATGCACTTCTACGAATTGAATGAAATTTACCTCTTCACAGCTACTTGCCTTTTCGTAATGTGTATCGTCTTCCTTAT
Source organism: Dioctria linearis (assembly GCA_963930735.1). NCBI lineage: Eukaryota > Metazoa > Arthropoda > Insecta > Diptera > Asilidae > Dioctria > Dioctria linearis. The sequence continues at coordinate 137,178,211 of OZ005742.1, read as the reverse complement.
GCTCTGCAATTTCTTCGTAGATGATTCCGATTTTGAGTGACTACGGAAATAATGCCCAGTTTAGATTTTTTTCTTTTTTGATTTATTATTTCCCCATAATTGTCCTGCTATAATTGCTGCGTCGTTGTCTGTTACTAGCCGACCGTGATAGCGTGGTCGTCTCAACTTCGTGATAGATCAATAAATAATAAATCGGAACTCTTTTTCTACAAATTTATTATAGAATATAACACTCGTTTAAATAACGTCGGCGGGAACTTGTTCGCTCGTCTTCTTGACATCCGATCGGTCTTGTAGGATAAGAGAGAGGGCTGACTCGTCTGTTTGCGCTTTGAAATTACTCAAACTGTGCTACCATAAACCGTATCATTGCCAGCGTAGCGGGCAGGGTCTGTTCGATATCACATATATATATATATATGATATTCTATTTACTCTAAATTAAGAATAATAAAACTAGGCAAAACAAAATAAAACAACACTAAACACTTAGCTGCTAATTTCCTTTTCCGCACTCCCTTTTTCGCCTCTCTCCAATGACACAAAACAGTTTCTTTCACAATTTATTTCACCGTTTTTTAGACAGGCCTTATTCCAAATAAAAACCGCACAATTATTTAACGATTCAAAAATATTCTATGCGATCACAACTTTTTTATCCTTGAACAGGTAAATTACAATAATGCGTACAACGCAGTGGCCAGACCCCCGTATTGCTGTGTTGTCCACTCACACTTCTGTATGAGTCAGACACACAATTGGGTGGTGTCTGCGAACCAAAATTATATGTACGGGCACCCCCAACACACATATCCCACTTCTGAAAATGATAGAGTTCACTTCTATCAGCACTAACAATTAAATTTAAATCAGCCAATCCGCCATCGCGCCCTGTACTGGGACACCACCTGATACTTGAGGCTGTCGATAACTGAATGCTCTTGCTCGCTTTTTGTTTTTCTAATCTCTGTATTTCTATTCCACTACTACTGCCCATTCGTTTCACATTCACACATACGCATTCCAATTCTACTGTTCTTCATTTATACAGGTTTACCAGCACAGCGCATCAAATAGCTCCTAGTCACGATGGCGGGTTGCCAGATCACTATTAAGTGGATCTCAGTTTTTTAATGCTACACGAGGGCTTTCCGTGTTTCTTTCAATCTGACCTTACAAATGTGTATCTACTATGTAACTGTCTGTGATGTGCCCAACGCTCGGCTTGTTATTGGCACGGCTCTTAGAATATATAGCAAACAGGAATGGTGATAAGCCAGAGTTCGCGTAATGAATTCTGGTTGGGGTGGTAGTCCATGTTTTACATGTATTTACATGCTGTCCGTATTATAAACAACTTGTCAATTTGCAAAATGTAAACAAAGGTTTTGTGCGGTAAAAAGTTGGTTTCCTACTTTATTTTTAAATAATTCATATAATTAATTTATATAAATCTTTGCTTCTATTAACAAAAAAGATAATTTAGATAGTGTAGTTGCCTGAAACATGATTTCCCTAGTTTATAATTAAATTTATATTTGCAAGCACTGACCGAGCACTTCATTTCTGTTTTTTCAATAGATATGAAGATTTTAGCAGGCACTGGTGGCAATAGAAAACTTTGCACTAAATAGGCCAAAATTAAAAAAAATAAATTTCTTTGCATTGGATTCCTTGTGCAATAAGTCCGATGACACACTATGAGACACACGCGAAACACCGTACTAAGAACTGGTTTTCTTAGCACTATTTTAGAACATATTCGTGTATACCTCAATTTAGAGCAGAGGGTTAGACTCGGATGATACACGAGTGTTTTATTCCATATTCATGCGTGTACTCGGTTTGTGTGCGTATAGAACATATGGAAATGATGAATTTTCTTTGTCCCGTGACGCACGATGATACTCACTCGAGACTAGATACGACGTAACACCGGTTTCTGTGTCGTATGTATCAGTCCATGGTTCACGTAGTTTATACACGCCGTGCGTTCAGACGCACGCAGAATGTCACATAATGTCACATTTTTACACACCATGTAGTTCAGGCGATCGAAGCGTTGTCATTTCCCCAGCACATCAGTGTGCATTTTTACGCTACGGTCTGGTAGCGTAGTGTCTCGGTGCGCTTAGTAGTTTTGACGTTTAGCGTAGTTTTATTCTTAAAGAATTTTCAAAATTGACATTTCGAAACGAAGTGCACACCAACAGTTCAGGTGCTATCCCCACTTTTCCAATGATGTGATGTGTGCACCCATGTGCTGAAAAGCACGGACGGTTGATATACGTTCTTGAGGCACCAAAGAAAATTCATCATTTAGATATGTTCTATACGCACACAAACCGAGTACACGAATGCATATGTAATAAAACACTCGTGTATCATCCGAGTCTAACCGTCTGCTGTAAATTGAGGTATACACGAAAATGTTCTAAAATAGTGCTAAGAAAGCCAGTTTTTAGTACGGTGTATCGCATGTGAATCATCGTGTGTCACCGGACTTCTCTGCCTCAAGAATGTGTATCAACCGCGTATAAACTACGTGTACCAGGGGCTGATACACACTCGATACAAAAACCGGTGTCTAGTCTCGAGTGTGTATCATCGTGTGTCACGGGACTAACAAGCTTCCCCTCTAATACATCACAACTTTATTTTAGTCCATCAATTAGAACATTCTAGTATACAAATGGCGAGAGATGCCGAAATCTTAGACAATTCTTACCAGGTTTTGAAAAAAACAGACATACTGATTCTGAAGCTCGTGGCAGTGGCGTCTTAGAATATATAGCAAACCAGAATGGTGATAAGCCAGATTTCCCGTAATGAATTCTGGTTGTGTTGGTAGTCTATGTTTTACATGTATTTACACGCCGTCCCTATTCTAAACAACTTGTCAATTTGCGAAAAGTAAACAAAGGTTTTGTGCGGTAAAAAATGTTCTTTTTGTACTTTATTTTGAAATGATTCACATAATTAATTTATATAAATCTTTGCTTCTATTAACAAAAAAGATAATTTAGTTAGTGCAGTTATCTGAAACATGATTTCCCTAGTTTATAATCTAATTTGCAAGCACTGACCGAGTACTTCATTTCTGTTTTTTTAATTGATATGAAGATTTTAACAGGCACTGTGGCACTATAAAACTTTGCACTGTAATAAACTGCTAAAATTAAATAGTTTAAAAAAAAATGATTCGGTACTTTTGTTAACTTTCGCAAAGAATTTTAGATTACATAAACCTGTTCACAAAACAAAAGCACATTTGACAATCATGCACTTAGCTTTGACAGTTGTTCCTTCCTGCATCTCACTTACTCCTCGTATAATGTCCTGTTCTTAAAATAATTACACGATTCAACCATTCCTGTTTGCTATATATTCTAAGCGTGACGTACTCCTCGCATGTAAAAACCATTTTAGTTGCAACCAAATTGAGGTTCCCAGTTTTTCCAACACTCTTGCACTGAACTTATAGTTCGTAAGCTGTCTCTTTTAAAACACTACTTAAGGCAGAAACACATCCAAGCAAGCCTCAGGCCAGGCCTCTCTCAGACTTCCTCGCAGCTCGCCTCAAGGCTTGCCTCAGAGAAATGAAAACAAAATGATACCACCAGGGTCGGTGCTGTCATTGTAATTTTGTTAGTACAACTGTTGACAGAAGTAGGCCTGAGAGAGAAAAATTTTCAGCATTGAGCAAAGCGCGCTTTGCTGCTATGCCTTGAGGCTAGCTGCTGGCTTGGTTTTGTTTTGCATCATTTAAAACCCCGTGTTGGAAATTTTGACAACACCTCGAGGAAGCCTCGAGGCCTGGATGTGTTTCTGCCATTATACATAATATGTTGCTATATTCCTCCAGACTCATAAAAGTTGTTGATGATAAAGGTCAAAATATTTACTACCTACTAACTTCAACATCTAATTTTATTCATGGCATGATGCAACCTCTTGACGAATTTCTACTTATTAACATTAAAGCATACCAAGTATTTCTGGTACTGGAGAAGCTGAAATTGGTTCGATTCTGCGAAAGAAATTAAAGGTTCATACGTTTTTTTGTTTTGTTAAAAGATTGCACTTTGAAATTTTATTAAGATATATATTTATGTAAATATTCGTTAGTGCATGCCGTACAATAGCAAGTAGTGCTTAACCCGATTGACTGACTGATTTGTTTACAATGAAGTAAAAGTTAAATGTTCATGTATAAACAAACCCTCTTGACGTTCCATGAATGATGGTAACTCAGGATGCCTGAGATGTCAAATGTCGAATGGAATCATCAAGACGGCCACACTTTCACGTCTATAAAAGGCGAGCTGGCACCGAGAATAAATCAGTCGATCAATAAGCTTCGACCAGATAGGAACTTCTCAGTTTATAGCCAGCGAAGAAGTTAATTGACTCAATTCCTGCCAACTGTGAGGATACCACGCTTGAGAATTACCCGTCATTCCGTAGTATTTTAGAATATTCCTACCGAGTACGAGTTTTCCGTATTCGAGACTAAATCATTTTCCTGCCGAGTGTGAGGTTACCACATTCGAGAATTACCCGTCATCCCGTAGTATTTTGGAATGTTCCTGCCGAGTGCGAGGTTTCCGTATTCGAGAGCATACCTATTATCCCGTAGTCAGTAGAAAGAAAATATGGTGAAACAAAACGAGCATACATAAAGTGTAAAAAGTGGAAAAACGACCTAAAAAGGTATATAATAGTATTAAGATTGTGTATTGTCAAAGACAATAATCTGACAGTTTGTGTAGAACCTTATGGAAAAAAGGTTAATAAAAAGTGTATAATAGTATTAAGATAGTGTATTGTCACAGACAATAATCTGACAGTTTGTGTAAAACCTTATGGGAAAAAGGTTAATGATAAGCGTGTATAAACTAAGATTAGGTACAGTTCTAAAATAATAAATTGACATCAAAAAGAAAAACATTTGCCCAGCTAAAAGTGATGTATTAGTATTAAGTTTATATAAAAGACAATGCATTCGTGTAAAATATGTAATTCTTCCGTGGAAAATAAAAAACATTTGTTCAGTATAAAAATAAATAAGTGTTCACTTTTCAAAACGTCAAAACCTGGTATTTATTTCCTCTTCTTCCCCGTCGTTAAACGCATTGACCCTGGCGTAACTCCAAAGCTAGCCCGCAACGTTCAACTTGAAAATAAACGATTACACATATATGTACATAGGACTAAGTTCTCGCTTGATAAGATAGCAGTAATTGCAAACAAACAGGCAAAAACTCATGAATATTTTATACAAGCTGTACGAGTTTAGTAATATGTGATTTTTCAGTTAATATTCAGTTTTGCACAACAGAAACTCCTTCCGAGTAATTTCAAATTGAACTCAATCTGTCACGTTCAAACGAATAGCATTATAAAGTTGCACCGAAGTGATCTGTGATCTTAGTTAAGTAAACTTTAGGCACCATGAGCATCGCAGAATTTAAATGTAAAATTTTTCTGTTTAGTTAAGACTTGTACCATTCTGTATAGAAGAATAGAGTTTTATAATGGCGCGGATATTGGTGATACTTTATCAATGTTTTTAAAAATGTAGTTTCTATTACCAATTTTTAAGCAAAACCGCTTTGTGAATTATTAGAACGCTTAGGGTAATTGGAGCTTCACTATCCACCAGGGTAAAAGAGCAAAAACGAATAAAATCTATAGAATTATACCTATACTCTCCAGGTGTGAGTCAATTTGAGAACACTGTAGACTTCTATACACAGAAGGTTATTGAAATTGTTTATTATTTGTTTTTGTGATATATATATATATATATATTAATTATATTTTTGGTAATACTACAGTAGACATACCGCTATTACAATGAATTAATTAACAGTAAGTCAACAAAGAAAAAAAACATGGAATCATAGAACTTCCATTAGAAAGCTCACATTTACCATAGTGTTACATAATTTCATCAAACGTTCACAGATCTGTTAAGGAAATGTTAAGTGGTAATTAAAGGAAACTATTATAACGTAGCTATGCGCTAGATACTCTTAAATTTTCCTTCCAATCTCCTGGAGGTCTCTTCATCTAGGAGTTAAAAAGGTCTGCTCCTCTGCTTTCGTTTCAGGTCAGTACAGACAGGGACACTGGAAAAAAAACTTGCCGTCCTCAGTGTCGATTGGGTGGATGGGGCAACACAGCGGAAGGCAGAACATCTGCGCCTTCAAATAAATATGTGATAAGTAGTGTAAAGGTCCCTTCATGACTGGATGTGTGTGACGGCCTTTGCCTTGTCAGGCACGATTTTTTTTGTATATGGCTGATGGCAGTGGTAGGTTTTCGTGGAACCTCCCCACACTCTCCGCCAATAGCCGAGCCGAGCTAGCGTGCCGCCCTGCAGTCAACGCTGTCCACCTAGTGTTCTGTCAGCTCATGCCGGCAGTCTGGACTTCACGTCCAAGTCAATCACTCTAAATACTTTCATAAAAAATGGCGCCCAACGTGGGACCACCTCAGTTAGACTTCGGCGTCTAAATGTGACTGATGCTGAGGACTGAGATTGCTTGCAGATATGGACATTTGGCTGTTATCTAATTGTCTGACTCGGTAGTCTCATATCTAGTAGAAGTTACAGGCGGAGCTGAGTCTAACTGTTGTTGTTATCCAAATTATCTTTCTTTGTAGAGTATAGTTTGTGGCTTTGACACGTTGTACGCTTGCACAGTGTTATTCATCCATAACAAAAATTGACGCCCAACGCTGGGCCACCTCAGCAGACTTTTGTGGTCTAATTGTAATGTTTACTGGGGACTAGGACTTGTAGTGAGACGATTATTTGGCATTTTGCTGATTGACTGACCTCAAGTCTCACATCCAGTGGAAGTTGCATGCGGTCCTGTGTCTGACTGTTTTGAGTAAAGTTAAAATTTTTAAAGTTTTTGAAATTTGGTTGCGATTAAAGTAAAGTTTGTTGATTTTCTATTTCGAGTAAAGTAAAAGTTTTTGATATTGTCTTTTTATCTGCAGTTCGACTTTAGGTTTAACTTTGGTCAAGCCTCAAGTCTGAACAGTTGTCGAACATTTTGAATTTTTTTTAAAATTGTGAATTGTCGATATTTCCCGCTGGCCTTCTGCTATGGAAATAGTAGGTGGTCCCACGAGTGATTTTTCGTTTGTGTTCTCATGGAGGCATGTCTTTGTTGGCCAACTGGCTGGACAGAGTCATGAGTCTGTGAGATGACTTTTTCGCTTTTAGCTAACTACTTGACCAGATTCATGACTCTGCCCAACTGGAAGGTTAGCTAGGTACTGTAATCAGGCGAAGAGGAAGGAAGGAGTTGTGAGAGGATGGAAGTGATGCTGGAGACCTTCAGTAATCAGGAGTTGACATACTGCTAACTGCCTGGCTGAAGAATCCCTGGTAGCATTTGCAGTCTTTAACATCTCCAACCCGACTTTTCCCAGATTTCTGTGAGAACCTAAATATTTTCATGCACACATCCACACTGCTTACTCTTACTGTATATTTCTTGACCTGATTAAGAGAGTGAGCCTGGAAGACAATTGTGTTGAGAGTTAGCTCTTGGAGAGAGCGAGGAGTTTTTCTAATAAATCTTTTTCTGGTTTTGTTTTTTTGAAAAGTTTGAGATTAGCTCTTAGTGAGTTTCGTTATATCTGAACGCTGTAGGATACAGGTTATTTTTCTCTTTGAATTGCTTTGCTAGTGCATACTACCTTATTGAGTTTGAATTTAAGCGCCGTCTTTCGGTACGGCTCCAACAATTTGGCTTCATAAAAGGTACATCCAGCTTGAATATTTTTTTTATATACCTCGTGTATAGTCCCAAAAGGAAGACTTTATGTTATTGCTGGCTAGAGTAGCTTTGAATTTTGAACTGAAAATTTACGTCAGTTGTATTGAGTGAACTGAGAAGTTGTATTCATCCTCGTAGGATTAATTTGCAACATTAAAGTTGCCCAACAGCCCCTGACCGCAAATCAACCTTCTGTTGATGAAAATTTTTGAATTTTCGTATTGTTTAAAGAATTTTGTCCCGATTCTAGTCGATAACTTTCACTTAGGCTGTTTCTCGTCCAACTTCCACACATAGGAAAAATTAGTCATTTTTGAAAAATTTTGGAGTTATAGTCACACGTTTATTGCTTCTGTTCAAACCGCTAACTGGTTATCATGGCTACCATGCGGACACCACCTTCTGCGACTGAAGTCCCGGTCCAAAGGCCCGACCAGTGTACCATCTGTCAAGATGGAGCCTGGTCTGCCAAGAAGAAGCCTGTAGCCACCATTTGTGGGCAAATATTTCATAGGACATGTCTGCAAACATGGATAGCTGAACAGCAAACTGTCCAAACTGCAGATGTCCTCTCACTCAGCAGGACTTCGTGGCTTATACTGGTGCAATCCAAAAGGGTATCCCACTCGGCATGGGAACGCAGATATTCCCCAACAGCCATTACAGATCAACGTACCTACACCAACACCTTCACAGCCAAATCATAGATCTTTGTCTCCTGGAGTACGCTCAGCACCCCTATCAATTACCAGCTCGAGAAGAAACAGTCTATCACCTTCGGGGCAAGGTCTGAGAGACACCGAGTTGATTATATCGAGTCTCCGGACTCAGCTTCAAGACCTGGTGCGTAACGAGATATCCCAAAGCATGAGTACACTACGGACCGAGATCACCGATGTCCGACAACGATTCGCTGCTGTGATTCGGCAAGCGTACGCATCTCGTCCAACAGCACCTCCTTTTGGAGAGCGAGTTCAACTTTTGAGACACTCCGCAGAGACTCCTAGAGATCCGCGTTAGAGACATTCACTCCCAGCTGGAAAATCCAGACACTCCTTTCCACCTGACATGGCCTTCGCTCCTCCGGAACCTCCACCTTCAGGCCAACAAGCTCAAAACAATTCCTGGCATAGACGCTCAGGCAGTCCTATCAGGAGATGGAACCTGTCTTATAGCGGAAATAACTTTCAACTATCTATAGATGAGTTCACCTTCAGAATGGAAGCACTGACCTTTTCCTCGTTGGAGGGAGACTTTGGCTTACTTATCAAGCACATGTTCGCCCTGCTGACAGGACCGGCTAAAGACTGATACTGGTCTCTATTAAGACATAATCCGACGCCGACGTGGGAATATGTCAGGAATGGACTACTGGTTGAATTGGGAGTTCCAAAGGACGACCTGCAAGTCAGAGTCCAGCTGATATCACGCAAACAAAACCTCGGCGTATCATTCGCGATGTACCATCAAAATCTGGTACAGCTATGGGATCAATTACAAAATTCAATGCCAGAGCAAGAATTGCTTGCACCCTTCTCACACCATGGGTCAACTGCAAATGTTGGTGACACAGATTCAAGATACGCAGCTGCGGATTGCAACTGCTAGTGGCCGAACAACTACCGTGCTCATCGTATCAGCGAGATCGAAGACCTTTCTCAAATGCCCGGAAATGACACCATTATTGCAGAGGTATCAGCTATCTCAGTGTGACAAACAGTGACTTGTTTGAATTGTCACCAGCCAGGCCACTTTTATCAAGATTGCCTACAAGAACGACAACAGGTATTCTGTTACGGATGTAGACACAAGAATGTATTCAAGCCAAACTGTAGACAGTGTCTACAGAAAAACTTGAAGCGGGTCGGGAATCACAACACCTCTTCTCAACCGAGTACGACATACCGTCTAGTAACATAACTAATTTCATTTAGTGATTCTGGTGATAGTAGCAACTTTAGATAGTCCCAATACCAATGACAGTTCCTGGATGGAAGCAGAGAACCTGATTGACTTCTCTGCAGATTTTCAAGCTCCCGTTTCAATCTGTAGGGAGCCCACGACACTCTTCATAGACCCTTCCTTGGAAGTGTCCTTGATATTTGATGTTCCGTTAACACCAACAGCACTTTCTGTTGGCAATGCTACTAAGCAGGAGATTAGGTCTCCTGGCGTTTCTGTTTTAAAACGGCCACCAAGCTCTGCTACGACGAGTGGGCGTTTGCCTGTTTTACATCCGCTGACGCCGTATCATACGCGTCTGCAGAACTACAGCGCAGTACGAGATTGCATCTTCTCCTCAGTGGCGGAGCTAGCAGAAATTATGTATCCTGACCTGGACCTTGGAAAAAGAAAGAAGCGATCGACCGTTCGTTGGCGGGACTACTGTCGACGAATAAAACATGAAAGAAAGAAACTGGCACACATTTCCGTGTCGATGCCAGATGACATCCGACCGTATGCCGGGCGAACTGAGACTGGGTTACTTGATAGTGGTGGCACTGTCAGTATCCTAGTCCAGGGAGCTCTAGAGAAGCTAGCGGAAGCAAATGTTGAATGGAGAAGGTATCGCACACGTGTACAAGTAGCTAATGGTGCCATGACGACTGTTCATGGTCATGTGGACTTGGACATCACCTTCCGTGGTAAGACCCAAAACGTACGCCTTTACGTGGTTTCTGGGCTCACACAGGCACTATATTTAGGAATAAACTTCTGGCGTCTACTTGGGTTGGCTCCAGATGTCCTGGGTATAGCTGCAGAAGTGGCACCAAGCCTAATAGCTACCTCTGATACCAACTGTCATGTTATTTCTGTTCTAGATCACCAACGTCTAGAATCCACAAAACAGATTTTGCCTTTTTTCGCTTCTTTAGGCCTGAGAAAACATCATTGGTCACTCACAAAATCGAGACAAATGACGCAACTCCGATAAAACAGCGTTTTTATCCGATTTCACCGGCAGTGCAGAGTTTGATGAATGCCGAATTAAGACGCATGCTATCGCTGGGTGTGATAGAGGAGAGCCAGAGTGCTTGCAGCTCTCCAGCTGTACTGTTGAGGAAGCCTGGAAAAGTCCGGCTTTGTTTTGGTGCCAGGAAGGCCAACTCCGTTACTAAGAACGACGCCTATCCGCTGCCGCAGATAGACGCACTTCTTAGTCGACTTCCTCCGGCAAATTACATTTCAATCCTGGACTTGAAAGACGCTTTCTGGCAGATTCCACTAGACGCCGATTCCAGAGAGAAGACCGCCTTTACTGTACCTGGTCATCCTGTCTATCAGTACACAGTGATGCCATTCGGCTTATGCAACGCTCTACAAACTATGTGCCGCCTTATGGACAAAGTCATTCCGTTCGATCTTCGTGAAAATGTTCTCGTCCACTTAGACGATTTGCTAATACTGTCATCAGACTTTGAGTCTCATCTCACTCTGCTATCCCGGGTAGTGGATTGTTTGAGGAAGGCCGGCCTCACTATCAACGTTGAGAAGAGAAAGTTTTGCATAAAAGAGACTAAATACTTGAATTTTATTGTCGGAAAAGGAGGTATACGAACTGACCCCGACAAGATTTCAGCCATAGTTGACTATCCGTCACTTAAAACTGTTCGGCGCCCGACACCTACTAGGTATAGCGAGGTTGTAAAGACAATTCATTCCAAACTATGCTGATCTAACCGCCTCCATTTCAGACACTTTGAAAAATCCCAGTCAGTTCCAATGGACAGCTGAGGCCCAGACGTCTCTGGAATCATTAAAACAAAAACTTACCTCTGCTCCGTTGCTAGTGAGCCCAGATTTCACCAAACCGTTCGTTATCCAGTGTGAAGCGAGCCAACAAGGAGTGCTGTTACAACTAGATGACGATCGCCACGACAAGCCAATAGCCTATATCTGGAAAAAGTTGCATTCACCACAACGAAATCACACAGTCACAGAGCAGGAATTCTTAGAGCAGCAATCTTAAGTGCACAAAAGTTCCGGCCCTTCATAGAACTTATGCCGTTTAAGATAGTGACCGATCATGCGAGCTTGAAATGGCTGATGTCTCAAAACGACCTCAGCGGTAGACTTGCTCGGTGGAGTTTGAAGCTCCAAGGTTTCGACTTCACTATCGAACACAGAAGAGGAAGCCTGAACGTCGCCCCGGATGCACTGTGACAGCTTCTCACCATCTGAAGATCCTGGTCCGGAAGTTGACCTTACCTCTCCATATTTCAAGTCGTTGGAATATGAGGAGTTGAGCAGAAAGTTAAATCAACTTCTAAGAAACTGCCCGATCTTTGTGTCAGGGATGGCTTCGTTTATATTCGGACTGTTCCGAGAACAGGCGATCCGATTCAGAAAGAAGAAGCTTGGAAGCTTTGGATTCCACCAGGGCTTATCTCCGACGTTATTTCAAGAGGGTATGGTCCGCCACTAGCTTCTCACGAGGGTATAGGGAAAACACTGGAACGATTAAGAAGACATCTATACTGGCCACGAATGACAGTTGATGTGAGAAACTACGTAGGCCCCTGTGACGTGTGTAAAGAAACCGAGGCCCCAATACCACCCTTAAACCACCGATGGGAGCTTAGTCTCTGACAGAAAGACCATGGCAAGAGCTGTACGTCGACTTTCTAGGTCCATATCCCAGGTCAGCGAAAGGAAATGTCTGCATTCTGATAATTCTTGACCACTTTTCTAAATTCCCGATTCTCAAACCAATGAGAAAGGCATCTACTCTTAATGTGTGTCAATTCATCGAGACAGAAATATTTCATGTGATAGGAGCTCGGGAGACGATAGTCTCTGACAATGAAGTTAGTTTTGCTCGGCTCAGTTCGCCAGATTACTGGATAAGTATGGGGTTAGACACTTGCGAACAGCAGTCTACTCGGCGCAAGCAAACACTTCAGAGCGAGTGAACAGGTCTCTATTGGCAGGGATTAGGGCATACATCCGGAAGGAACACACCAAGTGGGATGAGAAGTTCGGTCATATAGCTAGCTCCCTCAGGAGCTCAGGAGCTCAATCCACTAAGCAACTGGCTTCTTACCCTACCGAACACTCTTCGGTCAGCAGATGATTGACCATGCGAGCTCCTATCACATCCTTAGGAGCCTTGGATATCTTAATGAGCCTCTAAGAGAAAATGCTGAAGACAAATTAAGATTGATCCATGCGAGAGTGCAGGAGAATTTGAACTACGCGTTTGAACAGGGCCTTAGTCTGTCAAAAAGTTGATGTTGGGTGAGAAAGGTCACAAACGTGAAGGCTGAAAAACAAACGTAAACACAAGTTTGAGAAAAATCAAAAAGAATAAAAAAAGTCTGAGAAGATAATCGTGTTTGAGGCGGTCATCGGTCACGATTCTGGGACCGCAATTATAGTGCGAACAGATTTTGTAACAAAAATTGGACGAGATTGAGGAATTGATTCGTTTCCATGTGATGGATACAGTGAAGAATCGATTTTGGTTTCATTTGGTACATCCGTGAGTGATTCTAACGACTCATGAGGAACGAATACCACAGCACAACAATAAATATCGTTCCTCCAGGAAATTTTCATTCTAATGCTAGCGTTAACGGATCATCACAAGCAAAATTGTTCTATATTTGGTCTAGATCCAGAAGATATTCAGGTTCCCACAAAACACTTTTCTGATGGACCGTCAGAAATTCGTAAAGCATACTAGGTATTTCTGGTACTGGAGAAGCTGAAATTGGTTGGATTCTGCCGAGAGAACGTAAACTGTTAAACGTTTTTTTGTTTTGTTAAAAGATTGCACTTTGAATTTTTATTAAGATATATATTTATATACATATATACATAGGACTAAGCTCTCCCTTGTAAGAGAGCAGTAATTGCAAGCAATCAGGCAGGAACTCATGAATATTTTATACAAGCTGTACGAGTTTAGTAATTTGGGATTTTTCAGTTAATATATCAGTTTTGTACGTTGAAACGAATAGCATTATAAGTTGCACCGAACTGATCTGTGATCTTAATTAAGTAACCTTTAGGCACCATGAGCATCGCAGAATTAAAATTTAAAATTTTTCTGTTTAGTTAAGATTTGTACCTTCTGTATAGAAGAATAGGGTTTTATAATGGCGCGGACATTGGTAATACTTTATCAATTTTTTAAAAATGCAGTTTCTATTACCAGTTTTTAAGCAAAACTGCTTTGTGAATTATTAGAACGCTTAGGGTAATTTGAGCTCCATTATCCACCAGGCAAAAAGAGTAAAAACGAATAAAATCTATAGAATTATATCTGTACCCGCCAGGTATGAGTCAATGTGAGAACACTGTAGACTTCTATACACAGACGATTATTGAAATTATTTGTTTTTGAGATATACAAATATATATTAATTATATTTTTGGTAATACTAGAGTAGACATACCGCTATTACACTGAATTAATTAACAGTAAGTCAACAAAGAAAAAAAGCATATAATCATAGAATTTCCATTAGAAAGCTCACATTTGCGATAGTGTTATATAAGTTCATCCAACGTTCACAGATCTGTTAAGGAAATGTTAAGTGGACTCTTTACTTTTCCTTCCACTCTCCTGGAGCCCTCTTGATGTAGGTCCGCTCCTCTGCTCTCGTTTCAGGTCAGTACAGGGACACTAGTAAAAAAAGTTGCCGCCCTCAATGTCGATTGGGTGGATGGGGCAAGGCAGCGGACGGCAGGACATCTGCGCCTTCAAATAAGTATATGGTAAGTAGTGTAAAGGTCCCTTCAGGACTGGATGTGTGTGAATTGTAGGCACGTAGACTCTCCGCCAATAGCCGAGGCGAGCTAGCGTGCCGCCCTGCAGTCAACGCTGTCCACCGAGTGATCTGTCAGCTCATGCTGGCAGTCTGGACTTCACTTACCTACATCCATTGGGAAGGCGCAGATGTTTGGCCTTCTCTGATTGCCCCAACCACCCAACTGACTCTGAGAGCAGATAATTTTCAGAGTCCTTGTGCTGACCTGAAAAGAGAAGAGTAGCGGACCCAGACTACCTTCACGCTAAGAGGGCTCCAGGAGAGTGAAAGGAGAAGTAAAAAGTATTTAGAGCATAATTACGTCATTGTCCTAAATATATTTTAAAGTTCAACCTTTCTGAATATTTGTATAGACGTAAAATATTCCGCGTTTGTTGTTTCAATTAATTACATTGATAAAAGAAATAATAATAATAATACTTTTTCTTTATTTATATTTGCTCTTTATTTTTGGCTCTTTTTTGTGACTCTTTTAAATATTCCTTAGAACTAATTGGCAAAAGGCAAAAATTGGAAAAAGACACTAGCTAAACTAACTTATAAACAGTCAAAAGGGACAATTAAAAGCAATTAGAACAATTAATACAATAAAAATGACACACAAAAAGGAAAACAAACAAGACAAATTTCTCAAAAGAGACTAGAAACGGACACAAGAATTTTGAATAAGAACTAAAGTTTAACCAAAAATTTAGAACCAGTCCCAATTTTGACAATTAGGTAAGTGGCAGTTCCAAGGAGTTCCAAATTTCCAAAATAAACTAATAAAAATGTCCCTAAACGAGCGAATTTCAACATAAAATTTTGTAATTTAGAACCGAGAACGAAACCGAATTAAAAAAGAAAAATCGAACGAACGAAAAAATTTACGCCATACCGTTATAGAGTCCCGCGAGAGCAGCCTGTAGTATCATAGACCTCTACAAACTGCCCTCATCATCCCTCCAGCTGGGCATCTCCAACGGAGCGCTTGTCCTTCCCACAGCACTTGCAACGGTTCCAAAGCAAGGAGAAGCCCCGTGGACTAGTGTTGCAAATGCTGTGGCCTGCTATCACCAGTGAAAGACAGGAGCGCCGTCCTGCACCGACGATAGTGGCTGATGTGCAGTTGAATGTGTCTGTGTTCGTTGCCAGATATTCGAGACATAAACGTCTCTTCAATCTGGAAACGATGTGGCGCTTAAGTGCTTGTGCGTGGTGTTGTGGGTTAGTGTTCTGATTCCCATCTTCGACTCTCATGTAGTAGAGGTGAATTGTAGATTTGGCCGGTGTCAACACAAAGCTAATCAAACAAATCACTCGACTACAGACCTTTGGTCCCCATAGAAACGATGTCCTAGTAATGCCGAAATTCGGATGGATCAACTGAAACATACCGCGCACGAGATCCATTAGACCTTGCAAAGCCGGACAAGTGAAGATCCTGTAAAATAGGGTGCCTTCACCAGCACAAACTGTGCAAATCCTCTAAACCCGCCGGTCAATATGTAACAACTGATTAGGAGACTGTGATGCAGCAATTTGAATGCTACATCAGCATCTTTGTAATTAGAAGGATAACTGTAGACTACTCTGCAAGTTATCCCTCCCATCACGCCCATATTCACCCCGAGGTGTGTTCGCCATCTGTTATATCCTGTACCTCCGGAGTGTCTTATTGACATAAGCATGTCACGGAGCACACGTGTTGTAAGTGTGCTGAAAGGTGTGTGTGGTGGCCTGTCCAGAACGAAAGCATCTTCCAACTTAGTGCCAGGGTCACTGGTCCCAAGTTGGCGAAATCTCTCTCGCGCAGAAGCAACCAGGTCCTGTAGTTGTGCAGTGTTAGTATTTATTCGACAGTTTCCAGAGATATCAATAATATCTCCGAGAAGCGTCAGTGTATGCGTGTCAGCTTCAAAACACCGAGCATTACTGGACACTGAATCTATTAATTCAGGATTAAACCTGATTGGAATCGACGCGAATTGCTTGTACCGTAGAGGATTCCACTTAAAGTGAAATGCTGGCCTGATTCTGCCCCAGGTCTGAATCGTTGAGAGTAGATCCTGTGGCCAGTCGCGAGGATAGGGTGATCCAACAGAGAGTAGGTAGTAATACTCCCATATGCCGATCCCTCCCAGTACATTCTCCAACAGTTGAGAAATCAAGCTGTCTCTCTGACAAAACACTCTTTGAAATGCACGCACTTGGAGACACCTTGATTTCACAACCAAGCTAGTGAGACCTAATCAAACTATCTTGACTGGCTGACTGAGCGTGCTTTCAGCAACCAAAAGGCGTTTATCGCGTTTGCTTGACTTTAGCAGATGAACGATGGACGAGGTAATCAAATAGTTTATCACGACTGACCTTTCCATTAAGGATAATGGAAACAGTCGACTACGCCATGAATTTACAGCTCTAGAGAGTTTCTCAAGAGCGATGCGGCTATTATTTGATTTACTCTCGCGTCCGATATACACACGTAAATACTTCAGGCTAGTATTAGTCCATTGAATGTTCAGTGGAGTATCTGTACGATCTCTCCACCTTCCACACCACAAGCTTTGACTCTTACTAAGGTTGATTTTAGCGCCCGCTATATATTCGAACTGTTCGAAAACAGCACGGGCGACGAGAAAAGCTTCATCTCCTGTTACGAAAATAGACAGATCATCCGCATACGCCAACATAAGAGGCCTCACATTGGTATACAGTAAACGAACTGAATACTGTCCGAGCATTCAATGAAGATTCACCAGTAGCGGCTCCAACGAAAGATCGTAAAGCATACCTGACAATGAACAGTACTGTCTGATACCTCGATGAAACGAGATAGGAGCCAGAACTTGTCCTTGATGCAAAATCAAAATCGCTGAATCTCTATACAGTTTCCCGACGATATCGAGCCACCTGGGCGGAAACCCAAATGCCTCGAGAGCAGTCAGGAGCTACTCGTGCGAGACGCTATCAAAAGCCTTTAGTTGGTCTAATGAAATCATGGCCATTTGTGCACTTGTCTGTTCATGGTAGGTAAACAAATGCTTGGCTACCGCGATGTTGTCGTAGATACTACGACCAGGTACACAATAGGACTGTTCCGGGTGTATTACCGAAGCAATCACTGAGCGGAGTATCGCCCCTAACGCTTTGCAGACGATTTGGTAGTCTACATTGCATAAGGTTACTGGCCTCCAATTCCCCATCCTCTGCAAATCTCCCTTCTTTGAAATCAAGCGTATAACTAACCTCCTCCAACTAGAAGGAAAGTCTGAATGCGTCTCAACCGCCGAACTGAAGACTTCCAAAAGGTCAGGAATTAATAAATCCCTGAAACGTATGAAGAATCCTGGAGTCAATCCATCATAACCAGGTGAAGTGTGTCGCCTTAGATCCTTTGTCGCAGCAATCATATCCTCCAATGTGATTACTGTATCCAGGAGCTCCTTACTGTCTTCAGAGAAAGTGGGGATATTCTCAAGAAATTCATGAGAATTCGAGAATGTTGTCGACGTCGATTCAGAGTAGAGACTTCTGTAGTAGTCTTGATAGCTGTTGCCCACTGAGGACTTGTCCAGATTCATCAATTATCGGTTCGACCTCACAAGAAGCAGTACGTCGTCTAGTCGCCTGAAAGAAGTACTCGGTTGGAGAATCGCCTTCCCTCAGCCAGCGTGATTGGCCGCGCAGCACAAACTCCAAGCTGTGCTTGTAAGTCTGTGTTGCCAAACGTTCCTTTATTCTATTGAAATAAAGAATCAACTCCGGCTGAGTTGGGAGAAGAGCTGCCACCCGAGAGACCTCGGCCTACAAGCTAGAAGCTTGTAGCCACTTCGATTGAAACTCGTCTCGATAAAGTACCGAATCTGGAGCTTTGCAACATCCCACCATTGACTAAGAAAAGGAAATTCAGCTTTCCTCTCTTGCCAATCGTGCCAGATTTCAATGAACTCATTGATGAACCGCTCGGAATTCAACAAATAGTTGTTGAATATCCAGTATGCAGTTCGTCTTTCAACTAGAGTGCTGGTCGCCACTACAAGAAGATGATCGCTAATGGAACACACTTCAGGACTGACACCAACGAAATATTCTAGTATTCCAGCTGAGACGTAAAGTCTATCAATTCTGGAGCCTACGAGACTTCTATGGATATTTCGCTAGACCCTCGTGTATGATCTAGTCGTAGGATACATCCAACGATAGATATCCACGAGTCTGGAAATACCGAAAAAATTTCTCAATCGAGTAGCATTGACAGAGTTGAACTCAACTCCAGACTGCCGATTGATTGAGGGATTCAGAGTGCAGTTGAAATCACCTCCGAGGACAGTTTCGTTACCAGACAGGACTGAACACTATCAAGAACTTGTCTTGTAATGTCCTGGTCATGACAAAGGTACACGTTTACTACCCTGATATGTTTGTCGTGAACGACAAAATCCAAGGAAGAAGCCTGGGAAGATATTTGTATAGACAGGAGACGATAGTGTAAATTTGTTGGATACAATGATTGCCACTCCTGAGCCTCGGCGAGGCTCTTTCTTTTTACTAAATGGCTAGTCCACTCCTCGTCGGAAGTAGCCGTGTTTTCACGTACCGACGTGGCGCCGTTTACAGCCATAATAATTTTTGCCTCTAGGACTACGTCAGGCACCTTAACCACTGGCTGCTGCGAAACAGCAGGTTTTGAGTGCCGGCCAAAGGTTCCCTCTCCAGATACACTACTGTAGTAGTGGCTTCCTTCGAGGGAACCCTCGGTTGAGCCTTCTTCCCGGTTCTCCTGGGGCAGTCCGCAATAAAATGCCCTACCAAATGGCAGGCATGGCATTTCTCTTCGGTGCCCACGTATATCCAGTATCTTGAGCCGGATATGCTCAGCTAAAAGCCTGACGGAAGCGTACACCCCTTATTCAAGTTTATGGACGCCTCCCGGCTGGTACCGAAGATACCCCCCCCCCCCCCCCGAGAACATCGTCCCCAATTTTAATGGATTGGTGCGAACCTTTCCATGAACCTTCCCGAATCTCCCAAGGAAATTCGAGAGGTCTTCGTGTTGGGCTCGCATAGGGACCCGTGAAAACACGACCATCGTGGGCTTCTTTTTTAACGGAAATGGCACGAGGTGTCTACCCTCCACCTCGATGCCCTCAAGCATAAGCTTGGTGGTGCTTTCGAGAGTCGTGGTGTACACCTCGACCATTCCCCCAGCTATAATCCCCATAGAAAGTAGCTGCTCACAGGAGATGACCCGGAAGATTGCCTTCAGGTATGCGCTCTGAGCACATTCTCTGATATGCTCGAGCTGCATCCCGTAGCTCTCGTCCTGCCAGAGTTCTAAACTACAACTTCTTTTGTCTCTTCATTTGGGCCCTTACCGGCCTTTTCTGTGGGCCCTGTGAGTCTTCTTTTGGAGGAAGGAGAAGCATTTCTGTTCTTCTTCCTTCTTCCGGTTAATTTCAGCGGATCACCTGTCCGCCCAGAATTGCTGCTCCTCGTACTCATACTGAGTGCGGCAGAGCAGCTTAAATTGTTTTTATAATTTATATAATCTGTTTTTTTTTATTTCTTTATTTTATTTTTATTAATATTATTGCCACTTTTTATTTTGTTGTTTCAAATTTCTAAATTGAAATTAAATATTTTATGGTTGCCATGTTGTCATGGCAACAACCGAAATTCAAATTAAATTAATTTCTTTTTTCTAAATGTCACAAAATTCTTTCTTTTTACAATTTTTTCTAATTTTTTTATGCACGGACTCAAAATTGACGCGTCCGCACTCTTTAGAATAATAATACTTTTTTTTTATGTAGATATGTCTCTTTTATTTTTGGCTCTTTGGCTCTTTTTAAAATCCTTAAGCTAGGTGGCAAAAGGCTCTACAATGTGTAAAACAAACAGACAATAACTAATCTAAAAATAAGACAAAATGGGTCAAAAGGGACAACGAGAACAAATTAGACACTAACAATAAACGAGAAGAAAAAAATGAAACATTAAATTCTCAAAAGAGACTGTATATAACGGCTACCAAAAATGTTGAAAAATGCCTAAAATATGAGAAAACAAAAACTTTATTACTTGTCCCAATTTTGACAATTGGGTAAGTGGCAGTTCCAAGAAGCTTCAATTTCCAAAATAATCTAATAAAAATATTTACCTAAACGAACGAATTTTCAACAAAAAATAGTAATAATAGTAATAAAAGTAAAAGTAGTAATAATACTAATAATAGTAATGATATATGTATACATATATATATATATATATATATATATATATATATATATATATATATAATAACAACAATATGAATACATGAAAATAAATTCATAAATTATTTAGTTAAAGTCAAAAAGATACATTTATAACTAATAGCAGTCAAAGGAATAATTATTTAGCTCTTCAGTATTGAAAATTTAAAAAAAAACTTCTTCAGTATATATGTGGCAAAAACAAATTGCTAGATTGTAAGAGAAGTCGATAATATTTAATATTATAATATTAATATATAATAAATAAAAGACAAATCAAATAATTTAATATGTCTTACCCCTAAAAATTTTCTTGCATTATTATAAATCATGTCACCAATTAGTTCGCAACAAGTGACAACCGGGAAGGAATAGTAAGCGGACGAAACATAAGTTGCACACTTCTAATTTATAAAGTTACCAGACGTCCATAATTTATAAAGTCACAATTAAATATAATGATCTCAGGTAAAGTAGGATGAGTAGAACTTGATATACAATTTAAGGCGATGTACAAATATATATATATTCGAGCGCCTCAAGAACAAAGCGATAGTGGACTTAGGCATTGGCAACAATAGACGCAATTTTTTTTTTTGAATTCAAAAACTGCATCCAATCTATCACGCGTGGTTCAAAGAGACCAAAACGCGAGGTCCTGACTTGCATTTCCCTGTCTGGGCAGGCTTCGTGAAATTTCCCGATGGAAATGTCGCTACTGCGTATGGGTGTAGTTTCTTGTCCATCCAAAAAGTGATTGGTCAAAGCGAATTCCCTATATTGCGTGAATATTCCAAAAATTAAATTATTTAAATATTAGTGCATTAGAAACTTACGTAAATATTTATAATTCCGACGTTGATGCCACAAGAAAATTTCAATTTTTTTTCCGTCTGATTTTGCACTCGCGTGATCTACGAGTAATAAACTAAAGGAGAGGACATTGCATGTATATATAAGTATGCGATTTTTGCGTGCCGAACGTGATGCTTTTTCTCACTTTCTAACATATGGTTGTATCTCTGTTTACATGTACCCTAGGTGTCCCTTTTGTTTATGTTCCGTAAAGAAATTTAGCCTAGCACAAAAGCCGTAGGCAAGGTTAAAATTGGAAGAGTACTAAATAGAAAAATATTTACATTCTTTTATGTGGAAATTTAGTAATACTGTACTTGTTTATTTTTTTAATAATAAGCTGGGAATTAGAATATTGGTAAATGTTTGTAATTTTGATAAAATTAAAAGAATTTTAATATATTTTCTTATTATGGATTTACCAAAAATGAAATTTAAAGGCAAGTTATTGGGCAACCGAAGATGGAAATAGGCTTACTGGGGAACCAGGAATCTCAAAAAGTTGTTTTGTGTTACTAGCTCTCACTATGCTGCTGCTGGTATAGAGAATTTTGCGTCATACTTTCAAAAACCGCTCCAAAATCACTCGCATAAACTTTTTTTTCCATCCGCCTGCAATGCGAATTTTTTATAGATGTGTATATACTTACACATTTTTGAGATTGGGCCGAAAATTGTTGTTGATGGGCCTCTCCTTACAGATGTCGACATTCTTCTTCTTCTTTTTCTTTTTTTCGGGAGCGTTCAGCGCGTATGGCTCTCCATCCATATAGGACACCTCCGCACACACCTCATGCTACTACGGGTTACGCAGACGTGTACCTAGCTCAGTCTAGCATATTGCTATATGCAATACGCTACGACCATAACAAGTAAAATTCTTAGTTTATCCTATTTGTCTGGATTTTATTAATCATTGGAACAAAAATCTTGTTTTAAAATGGAATAAATTGAGTTTTTCGGTTTACATTTTTCTGTTCTTGTTTTTTATACAAATTTAGCTTGAATTTATCCGCCCGGGCCGTTCTTTAGCGCGCTGAAAATATTTATTGTCAGAGTTCTGAGATTTGCTAGATTTATTGATCGGATTTTTGTAGGTAACGTAGTTTTGTACGTCTTTGCTGTAA
Source organism: Dioctria linearis (assembly GCA_963930735.1). Lineage (NCBI taxonomy): Eukaryota > Metazoa > Arthropoda > Insecta > Diptera > Asilidae > Dioctria > Dioctria linearis. Next base: position 137,155,412 of record OZ005742.1, on the reverse strand, counting down.
GTAAGGATAAATTGATTTCTTCTCGTGGCCGTATTTTCAATATCATTGTTAATTATTTTTTGTTTTTATTATTATGCATATTATTTTATAGTTTTAATATTTCCAAATAATTTTCACTTATTCTTAAAAATATATATGATCGCGCGTTGTATTTCCGTAAGAAAATTGCAAAATGCTTCTTCTTCTTGTTTTTAATACATCTTTTCTCTAAGTCTCCGCTGTCATATTTTAGCTGCTAAGAACGGCCCGTTATTGGAGACCCGCTAAAATTTAGTTTAGCGCGGACTTTAGTACTAGGTTTTATGGACAGAAAACTACCTCAGAAATAACTTCAATATTTTCTATAAAGAAATATTTAATAACTTTCAATTTCGCAACGAGCGGTCGGAATTGAATAATTAGAGTTGCCAACAACAATGTTTCAGTTTCAGTAGCTATAAAACCTCCCTAAGCTTGAGATCTTTTTATGGTTCCGGCCACGCACACAGTGACAAATCGACGTCCGAAATAATTCAAGCCGTGTTTGCTTCTCTCGTAACTCATAAATAAATTTCCGTATACGATGTACTATCTCCCTCACAATTTATGTAAAAATTGCATGTAATCATAACGTAAATCCTCCTATACTCTCAGCTTTCAGTTTCATGTAAGAATTTGCTCTCTTCAAACCAACATGGATTTATTTCGGGCAGATCTACAACCGCTAACTTGTTGGAATTTGTCTAGAATACCATTCGCGGGTTTGCAAAAGGCTACCAGACGGATTGTATTTATACAGAATTTAGTAAAGCCTTCGGCAAGTTATCTCGCTCCGTCATACTCTTTAAAATGGAAAAGTATGGGTTTTCCCATAAACCCCCGGAATATACAAATCATGAACAAAGTCGAAAAAAGAGAGCAACGGGCCAGTCAGCAGGCGACATCCACACTCTTCTTGCCTTGTCTTACTGCAGGAGGTTTTCATATAAAAGTTGCTTGTATTTTGTTCAAACGCTTTAATTTCCATAAATTTGTTCTACAGGCTATTTTTTAAACTATTAAAACTATTAGAAAGAAAACATGTTTGGCTGCAATATGTTTTAACTTCATTTTGCTGCGGCAGCGACAGCTTTGGGCTTTAGAACCTGTTTAAGATGAAATTTTAGTTTTTCCTCAATGACAAGTATACAAAAAGCAGTGAGAGTGAGCTTTTACTATATGCTGTATCCGGCACGTTAAGGTCGTTAATGTGTCGGTGCCTTCGGCGACTTCATGGCTTGTATTATATTCCGAGGGTTACGGTTTCCCCCAACATTTCTAAAATGGACAGAGTCTTATTTAAATAACAGAACATACCAAATCTTATCCGTTGTTCTTTATTCTGTCTATTGACGACATTGTCTCTGATGTGAGGTACTGTAAGGTATTGATTTATGCAAACGATGTTTAGCATTTCGATCAGATTAAATCTGTTAACGATTCTGAACAGATACAGGGTAACCTTCAAAAATTTTACAATTGGTGCAAGAGCAATTACTTGGTACTCAACATCGACAAATGTGAGGTTATGACTTTCCATAGGAATCAGACACCAATCACTTATGGTTATGAGTTCTCGCATTCCTCGATTCGCCTTGTGGACTCTGTCTGTGACTTGAAGATGAATGCCATAGCCCACACGCGGAAGTTTTTAGCAGCTTTACAGGTGAGAAGTATTCGAGGGTAGGAAATATTCCGTGCTACGGAATTTCTATCGGGCGTTCTGTAGTATACACATCTGTACATCTGTACATACATACTACAGATAGAAAGCGCCTCTCAATAATCATGTTCATAACAATAAAGCATAAGACAGTAACATGAGTAATCATTGTACACATGTATATACATTAAGCAACCGCCATATCATGCCATCATACTTGTAAATATGTAACATGGGGCATCAACATGGAAAATAAAATATAAAGAGAAAACAAAGCAAAAAATGCAATACTTCCAATTATGATTTGATAATCAATTCAAGAACCAATAATAAGAATAAGTAAGTCAAGTCAAGTGACGCAAAGCATTTTCGTAGTAGCAAATATGAGTCACAATAAACAATTAAGTGTATTATTGTGAAAGGTCATTCGATAAGTAGGAAAGCAGCGAATTTGCTAATTTAGCAATTTACTTTTGAAATTGCCATTTCTTGCTTATGGAATGACTTTGCATAAGAACAATGTATTACGATAATATAAAAAGACGATACCTAGTGAAATAAAGACAGATTTGATTCAAACGTCTAAGGTAGACTTTCATTTCTCTAATTTGGCTCTTCAGCCTATACCCTGAGCATAAAGTGGCACTTCAGCCTGATCCCCCTTTAAAGCATAGGTACTAAAGCGGCACATAGCCTTGCCTTGCTTAACAAAGCAAGCTCTCTGACACTAAAGCCGCAAATCTATAGCCTAGTCAAGAGCTAAGTATCGAGTTAAAGCATCGACGAATATATATATACCTATATATATATCTATAAACATATTACATGGCGACCGTGACTTATGAGCCTACAATTACGGCCAAATGAAAAAAAATTACGACTGGAGGCATATAGGCAGAAGGCATCAGCTCTACAATAGAGATACTATCCAACCCGCAAGCAGGTCCGCAACCACGGACAAGAAACTTAACTGCTACTAAGTTAGAATGGGACAAATGCAGTCGAAACAGTCGGACAATAATGGAGAAATTGTCAATAACATCAATATTGAAGACGCCTTAAAGATAGAGAACAGTCAAATAGTATCACTATTGTTAATAATTGCAGTTCTTAAGCTACTCCAATTTCTTTACCTGCTTTACAAAGACCATAAGAAAGGTTTAAGGAAACGATATTCGAATACAATAGTAAAGGTTAAAAAAAAAGAGATTAATTAATTAAATATTATTTTAGAATATTTTTTTAAATTAGTATAAATTTTGATATATAATTGTCATTTAAAAATTAATAAATTAAGAAGACTAAAATTTAAACTATGTCTTGTAATAAATTTAAAATTGTTTATGGAAGATTGCAATAAATTAATAAATGAAGTAGAAAAACTTCATAAAACTTTCACAAAAAACCCCCAAAGAAATTTTTTGTCTCAAAATCTGCTAAACAAGTCTACTAGATTATTAAAGGAAATTCATAAGGAATTCGAATCCATAACAACACCATTAAGAACAAAGTTTTCAAGTAAAGATTTAGAAGTTGTGATACAAAAATTCGATAACGGATATCTGAAAACAAGGAATAGTATAACTTTGAAAATTGAGGAAAGTTACAATGAGTCAAGATTAGACTACGACTCAGATTCTAGTTGTGAACCCACAGAAGATAACTATAGGACAAAAATGGCTGCATTTGATATAATAACAGCATTAAAAATAATTCCAGAATTTGCTGGAGAATACAAGGAATTAGAAAATTTCCTGACAATCATTGAGTTATATGATAAAACATTAAAAGACGACTCCAAGAAAGAACTAATAAATTTCGTTTGGAACGCAAGAATATCCTATAAGGCAAAGAATAGATTGGTCACAGCTGAAACACCAATATCAGTAAAAGAATTAAGAGCAACACTGAAAGCAAGTTTTAAAACAGGTAACACACCACAAAAAATTTATTCGCAACTCTCTGAACTTAAACAAAGAAATACATGAATCAAAGCATTTACGGACAAAGTCTCAAATCTAATAAATGAATTGAATAACCTACAAATTCAAGAAGTAGGCGAAGCTAATAAAGAAACGGTAACCAAGCTAAATGATAAGCTGGCACTAAATATTTTTCAAAATGGTTTAAATGAGAATCTCGAACCAACAATATTTGCAGCACAATGCAATAAATTCTCTGAAGCAGCTGCGTTAGCTTCACAAATTGAAAAACCTCTAGAACCACAAATGTATTCGTATAATAAACGATTTCAGAGCAAGCAAAGATTCTTAAATAGAAATTATAGACCACTCCCAACCAATAATAACTATAACAATTTTTCACAAGGAAGATACAATCAGAATAATAACAGGCCAACACAAAGAAATTTGTCAAATAACGGAAATTACAATACACAAAGAAACAATCCAAATTCTAACAGCAATAAAAATGTTCAGAAACACAGTAATTATACACGCTATATAATATAGGCCATTCACAATACAATAGGCAACGTAGAGTAAATTTTATCCAAGATACCGCAAACAACAGCAGCCCAGGGGCTACATCGGAATAAATAAGCACATAAATACGCGAATTCTTCAACTAAATGACAATGTGACAAATTTTTTCAAAGACGAAAGGTCTGGTAAAAAAATTAACTTCATTATAGATACAGGTGCAGCACTATCCATCTGCAAATTAGATAATTTCAATGATTATTATTTAGATGAAGATGAAACGTACAAAATTACGGGTATAACAAACATTGAAACATTATCATTTGAAACTACGATCATGAAACTGATGTATGAAAACCTTAAATTAAGCCACAAATTTCACATGGTAGACTATAACTTACCATTATTGACTCATTGTATAATTGGCAGAGATTTTTTAATGAAATACCTATGCAAAATTGATTATGAAACATTTACACTCTGCATACATACGCAGAATGAAGAAATAGCGATACCAATAAGAAGCAATTTTAACAGCTTCATCACTGTTTAAATTAAAGCTCTTTTGCTTTAACTGAGATGTATAGGCCTAGATGCACAATCTAGACCGCTGTAGAATTGAATATCGATGCTTGTATCGATACTCAAAATAATGGGGAATGGTTGAAAAGCTGACCGTTCTGACTTGAATTAATAGAAACGCACTGATTGCCGATTATAACAAAAGTGATATTATTATTTATTTCATTCAATATATTTATAACAAAATTGAACATGCGTAATCAATATTAACAAATCAATACACAAATTTTCCTGTAAGAAACAGGGTTCATCGACTTGAGCGATGAATAATTCACCGCAGTGAGAATGCTGACCCAGCAGTAATTCCCCTGGCGTAAATATTGTAAAAACTGCATGTAAAGCGAAAAAAAGGAAATTGGCATTGTTCACGGTGGTGGATTATGATCGCTGGTTCAATAAACTTAAGAATAATAAACCTTTAAAATGCTTACGCTAGACTAAATGAAATTCTTGGTTTATCATGATTAAGCTGAATTTGAATATCTTGAATTAGTAATACTAGTTTAATTTTTAACTTAATAATTAAGATCTGGGTCATAACATACTCCCCCGCGTTGAACATACCTTGTTCAACTGTCAATGTTTACCCTGAAGTCTGGGGTTGTAACTCGTCTCGGGCTGGGTTTAGGCGACTTAGATGTATTGCAGCATGATTTAATTGTTTTGCATTTCCAAATGATTCCAAGAATTGTAATAATGATTTCCAGGGACAGTGTTAGATATCCTACCATGTAGTGATGGACGTGGTGTGCGTGAAATTTATTTGGGAGTTCTCTTATATCCTGCATTTGAACTTCCTTCTGAAGGGCTCTCAATTCTGCTAATTTAGCGTGAAACGCTATGGCATTGTGTAGTATCATTGGAAGGTGATCGAGGCTTATGTGTTTGGGAATGCTTCCGACACGTGTGTAGGACAATTTGCTGGTAGTTGGATATACATGATGCCCTTGGATCGTCAAGAATTCTTGCCTGATAACACAGTTTGCTTGAAGTTTCAAGAGACCGGAACCTTCGATTGACATTTGAGATACATCATTTCCACACACGACGTTGACTGTAGTCTTCTCCTTGAAAGCGTAGATCCATTGATTTGGGTGGGTCACTGTTGGTTCTTCTGAGATCGCATGTAGGTGAGATTTCCCTGTGATAAAACAGTTCAATTTCGCACAGGCTAACATTTGCTCCTCTTCGATAGATTGGATGAAGCTGCTTGCATAAATAGATAGTTTCATCAGTTTGTAGACACGATGATTGCTCTTGCTTAGTCAATGGGTAATATTGATCTCGATGCAGATTAATTGCCAGAAACTCTGATGCTGGGTTAATTGCAACAAGTGTTCCATTGATCAATGCTGGAATGGGAGTGACTCGGAATAATTCGAATTTCTCTAAGTTTACGAGAGGTAGTCTCAATCGAAAGATAACGTAATTTTCAACGACTCGGCCCTCTATTGTCATCAAGCGATTGAACTGTAGTATAGAATCCTGGGATGCTGGTAATTGAAGAGATGTGGGTAAATGGGCCTTGATGATAGTAATCTCTTGAGCTAATTGCCTTGGGGAAAGGAGCATGTGATTAATCCTTATATGGTGGGTGTCGGTGATAGTGTCTATTATTGCTGATTGTGTTTTTTGAAAGTTTAACGTCATCAGAGTCAGTTCCATTGCTAATGAAGAAAACAGTTCCATCGCTTTCTGCTGATACAGTCCTTCACTGATATTATTTATGCGCAGGTTTATCTGGTCAAGGTGGTCATCTATTTCTTGGAACTTTCTGTCAACACTTTCTTGATCAGTTTTCATTATATTTATTGTGGAGTATCTCAAGACGTTTAGTAGTGTGAGGAGACGGTTTTCATTATCTTTTATGTCATCAATAGTGTTAGACATCTCTGCTACATATTCCGAGTCCAGTACGCCGAACAGGGCAT